>OX451216.1:157359260-157959260 GCA_949628195.1 Phasia obesa
CAAACCGTTTGGAATTTTGATATATTCTCTGAGGCAAAGTTGTAGCTCCTGTCATAAAGAACAAAAAAAAAACTTCATCTTCAAGGTCAAAATCGCAAAAAACTTTAAAAAATTAGGTAGCGCTTTGGTAGCCGCAAAAGTGAAAAATTTTTTGCGGCTACCTAAGCGCTACCTAAACGGTATTAAGAATCATTCCTAGGAAGTTCATATGTTCTAGAAAGTTGTTTACTGAGATCTTAGGTTCATTTTTGTAGTTGATTGTTTCCTTGAATTTTGAACGGTTTGCTACCTATGGACCTAAACAGGGGAAAAAAGGTAAAAAAATTGAATTTTTTAAAGTTTTTTGCGATTTTGACCTTGAAGATGAAGTTTTTTTGATTTTATATGTTCACAATTTTTGTTCTTTATGACAAGAGCTACAACTTTGCCTCAGAGAGTATATCAAAATTCCAAACAGTTTTCAAAATATAAGCTTGAGTAAATGATCATTTTTTTGCAAAAATGACATCGAGGCCCCACATCTTTGAGGGCCCATAAAAAAAAACTGGAGGACTTTGGGAAAAACTGGGAGACAGGGGTCTTTTTTTTGGTCTTTTATCATGTAGTGGTGTCCGTATATGGTTATTTTTTTCCGTGTTGCACTGTGTAATAATAAAAACTACACTGAAGGTGGAACAGAACCATATTATTATTAAAAAGAAATGCGGCATTTCCTTCCACAGACTGATTGGTAGTACGCTATTATATCAGTCTGAGGGTTGCGGGTGCGATTCCCTTTGCAGGTAGTGTTTCTTTATTAAAAAAAGCAAGGCAAAGCCAACCAATCTATAGAAAGAAGCAGACCTATCTATAAACCAACGTTAGGTGACGATGGTGACGATGATGCGAGTTCAATAATGTTTCTTCAACCAAAACGAGCACACCAATGTATAGAAACCAATATTAGGTGACGATGGTGACAATGATGTGAGTCAATAATTTTTCTTCAACCAAAACGAGCAGACCTATGTATAGAAATGTTAGGTGCCGCGGTTACGGATGTGATAATGGTGACGACGGTTATGGTTTTTGAGTTCAAAAATTTTTCTTCAACTAAAAAGCGCCCAACGTACATTTACTTCCAAAAACTGTTGCTTCGAACATAGAATATAAAATAGAATAATATTCAACTTAAATATTCGATATTGAACTATCCATACATTTCAAGAAGAATAGTTTTTGCGATAAATTGCCTAAATTAGGTTCCACAACTTGTCACTCCAGTTATGTCATATCTGACTAAAATCCTCCACAGAACATTTAAGCAGGGGAAAATTTTCGAAACCAAAAGCTTTGTTCAGAATTTGATTGCCATATGCAGCTTCCTTTTAGCGATTTCGATTTCTACTGTATTGATTAAGTTAAACTCTCACTCTCCTAGATCAAAAACTCGTGCTCTTGTAAGAATGAGAGGATTACTCTCTAATAGCAGGGTCTGAGAATTTTCTTTCTCTTTACTGTGGTGGCTTCTACATTATACCTCTAACAAAGTTTATATCCATTCTTTTCTAAAGTTACTCAAAGTTTAGAGTTGATCTTTGTTAAACTTATGACCCAAAATTTGCATGGCCAAGTGAAGTTAGGTTGCTAATATGCAGACTTAAATATAAAGCTTTGTGCATATGCATCATTAAGAACGCTTAGAGACTGTTAGCTCTCACTCGGCGACATCACTCACCTCATTTAAGCCAGTCTGAAGGTATAAACAAATCATAAGATTTCACTGCTGGAGTCCAAATCAAGGTGAAAGATCAGTCATCAATATCCAAAATCATTATTTTTTCTAGCCACGATTGCCCCAAGATCCAATCGAATATCACCTGTCGTCTGTTGTGTTATGACATTGGGAGATTTTCCGATTTTTCATAATAATGCAAAATATAATTCTGAAGATTTTTGGCGATTAGACAAGTTTTGATGTTTCTTGATGACTTTTTTGTTAAACAAATTGATGATGATTTTCATTTAGCAACTGTGTGTTAGTTAAAAGCATATTATTTAAAGCATACTTTTAGGATGTATTAAAATTTATATAAAATCACGTTTATTGTTTGCTGAGCGATTTTATTAAATTTTAATAATTTGTAGTTGTAATGGCCACAGTAATATTACTACAGTGAAACCTCTCATAACGGACAGCTTTAATATCCGGCCAAGTTTTGTACAGGTTTCACTGTACTTCATTAAAAAGAAGACAGTGTCGTGAAAGACGGACTTATATTCTAGCGATGAGGGTAAGGTCCTGTTTTTAATTTGCATAAACTATTTATTTTACACTACGTAATTTTTTACACTACGTAATTTTTCATAAATAAAAATATGTTGTTTTATCAACTAAAATAAATTATTTTTAGGGATTTTGCTTCAAATTTAATTTATCTTATTTAAACAGTATTCAGTTCCATAAACTTCTCAGAGTACTTAAAAGGCATTAAGACATTCGTAACTTTTAGTACCACATTAACCCTCCGGTATTTGCCAGCCATTTGGCTGCGTCCATTGCAGTTCTTTTCTTTTCTTCTAATCCATTGTCTTATCCAATTATCTTGCTTACTTTCTTTAGAATTTTCTTTGGATTATAATCGTCAACTCACACAAGCACATGCTATAATGGGCTACATACACAAGCACCTGTGTGCACTCAAATCACACATACACTTGCAAATTTGGAAAATTGCTAATTTCTTATTTTTTAGGATCTATGAAAAATGCATTTTATATTTACATCTTAAAAAAACAAACACACATGCATTTGTAGATATGTTAATGTGTTTATTTACATACACATTTATATATGAGTGGGTGTTTTTTTTTTTTTTTTGTATCCTTGAAGTTCAGGAAGGGTTGCCTTAGTTACTTAAATTAGTAAAACGTCTTACAGATTACGTACTAGTGATGTCTTAATATAGTTTTAAATAAGTCTGCTATGGTCTGCTATGGTACATTCCTTGTTTGTTCATATCTAAATAGACATTTTATTTAAACTAAGTAGTCAATGAACTCTACTCTTTGTTAAAAAAAAATCACTTTAAAAAGTGATCGAAAGAATTCAAAAATCTGAGAAAGATACGTGTGAAAAATCATAACAATTGCAATAAATAAAATACATTTTTTTTAATTGCACTGTCCAACAGCATTTTTGGAACAGAATAGCGACCCTATAATTCTGAAAGGGTATGTTGAGTAGATCATTTTTGTATAACAAACTTATGGTCCAGCACTTCTGAGTTTTTTTTTTACAGTGGGTCAAAGTTTTCAATATTTGGTCGAAGGGAGCATTACACACTGTGTAATTTTTTAAGTCATGGCAAAATAACCATATACGGACACCACTACGTGATAAAAAAACAAAAAAAAAGACCACTGCCTCCCAGTTTTGCCCAAAGTCCTCCAGGTTGTTTTTATGGGCCCTCAAAGATGTGGGGCCTCGATGTCATTTTTGCAAAAAAATGATCATTTACTCAAGCTCATATTTTGCAAACCGTTTGGAATTTTGATATACTCTCTGAGGCGAAGTTGCAGCTCTTGTCATAAAGAACAAAAATTGTATGAGGATTAATTTTGTGGAAGATCTTAATCTTCTAATGACGCCGTTTTTACCTGTTTTGTATATGTTGGTGTATAATTTTACTAATTAAGCGAAAAGAGCTTTATTTACAACATTGGTGTCTTTGGTGACCCCCACTGAAATTTTCCGGCAAACATTTTCGTAGCATATTTTAATCCTTAAATATCCTTTTTTAAAGAATATTTTTTGATTTTCTCGAAAAAAGGGTCAAATTGACCCATAAAGAGACCAGTAAGAGGGTTAAGATCTTCCACAAAAATAATCCTCATATAATTCCACAATACAACTCTGATCATAAGAATTCTCTCAGACATTAACTTACAGCATTTTTTCATATAGTATAATGCTCCCTTCGACCAAAAAATGAAAAATTTGACCCACTGTGAAAAAAACTCAGAGGTGCTGAACCATAAGTTTGTTCTACAAAAATGATCTACTCAAAGTACTCTTTCAGAACTATGGGGTCGCTATTCTGCTCCATTCAAAAAGTCTTAATTTGTTGGACAGTTGTATCAAAAAAAGAATTAAATTAAAAATTTTTAATTTCTAAAAAAGAATTTTTTTAGACAAGAAATAAATCGTTTAAAGAGGAAAATTGTTTAGAATAAAAAAATAAAAATAAAATATAAATTTAATAATATTTATAACATTGTTACGCGCTTTAAAGGAAAGCTTAGTATTTAATGTATAACAGTTTTCGAAACGTACGACAATAATTCATTATTTCATTGGCATTGAATTTTCATTGGCATTGAATTTTCATTGGCATTGAATTTTCATTGGCATTGAATTTTCATTGGCATTGAATTTTCATTGGCATTAATTCAAATAGTATCAATGAGAAAAATTTTAACTACCATTTAATGCTACTGATTAATTTTTAATTACAATTGTTTTTACCAATGACAATGAAAATGTAATGAAATTGTATAATCACTAATTATAATTAATTATTATTTATGATCCCATTAGGTTTTAATAACTACGAATAAATTATCAATTTAATGCCAGGTTATGCTTTTACTAAATCTGTAACTTTTTATTCAATCTAGTGAGGCACTACTATTGCATTGACGATAGTTTTGAAAACCTGTACTACGCAATATCCAACATAAATTAAATTTTTAGTCATAAAAGTTTAATTTTTTTTTTATAGTTTTTCTGATTTTTTAAGAAAAAGTCTTAAACTTAAACTTATCCTACCAGGTATGATTCCTTATATTACTTACATTTTTAATAATATTATCACAAAAAGCAGCTTTCCTGAGAACTGGAAGTATGCTAAAGTAATACCTATACCTAAAGCTAATGACGATTTTCGCCCAATTTCAATTCTATCATACCTTTCTAAAATATTTGAAAGACATTTGCATAAGCAGATCTATAAATATATTAATGATTATAGCTTAATAACTGATAGACAATCTGGTTTTCGACCTAAACATAGCTGTATTAGTGCACTTATTGATGTTTCTGAGGAATTACGAAATAATATTGATAGCGTTTATGTTTCATTGCTTGTTCTTCTGGATCATTCGAAAGCCTCCGCCATGGTTGATCATGAGATTCTCTGCAGAAAGCTTAATTGTTTTTATAACTTCTCAGCTTCTTCAGTACGTCTAATACGCTCATATCAGTCTGTATTTGCAAACAACATCACATCTCGATCTAACCAAGTTACAAAAGGTGTTCCGCAAGGTTCCATACTTTTCACTATTTATATAAATGATTTAGCCAAACAGTTATTGCATTGCAATATACACATCTATGCCGATGATATTCAAATTTATATAAGTGCTCCTGATAAATATACACACTGTGTAATTTTTTAAGTCATGACAAAATAACCATATACGGACACCACTACGTCATAAAAGACCAAAAAAAAAAGACCCCTGTCTCCCAGTTTTGCCCAAAGTCCTCCAGGTTTTTTGTATGGGCTCTCAAAGATGTGGGGCCTCGATGTCATTTTTGCAAAAAAATTATCATTTCCTCAAGCTCATATTTTACAAACCGTTTGAAATTTTGATCACGCAAAAGTAAAAAATTTCCCGAAAATTTATTAGCTACCTAAGTGCTACCTAAACGGTGTTAAGAATCATTCCTAGGAAGTTCATATGTTCTAGAAAGTTGAGGACCTGGAGGACTTTGGGCAGAACTGGGAGATAGGGGTCTTTTTTTTTGTCTTTTATCACGTAGTGGTGTCCGTACAGACAGATAGTTGAAATTTACAAAGAATCTTTGTGGCCAAGTCCTCTATAACAACAGGTCTTTAATATAAAATTATAAATTAAAGGGTGTGCCAATAGGTGATGTTATTTGATCCATGTGGCGCTATCTTTGAAATCGTTATAGTCAGAGGCTTGAATGGTGTCCCCATAAAAGACGGATGCTGTGATAAAATAGTTTAACTTTTGAACAGTAATAGGGAGATGCTTGACATTCACTTAATCTTTACTTTTTTCCCGATAATTTATTTGGTTTAAATCTAATTCTTACAGATTACTTTTTTTTAGTTTAGAATTTGTGCCCATCTATCTGTTTTGAAGTCGGTTTTTTTTTTAAAGAATTATTTTAACCACTTTTTTTGTTGGGGGCCTTTGGTCTAAACACACACAGAACAAATTTTTTAATCAATTAAAGGTTTTAGTTAGTTTTAAATTGAAGTTTAATTAATTTTTTTATTTGATTCAAATTTATCTTCGCTTAAAAGAGAAGAAAAAAAAAATAATAATTGATTCAATTATGTAGTTATGAAATTAAATTTTAATCTGAAACAGAATAAAAACTTTTATTGGTGAACGTATTTTTTTCGGAGCACACGCCATCACAGAAAATATATATTTTCTCCAATTAAAAGTTTTAATTGGTTTCACATTAAAATTTAATTAAATAATTAATTGATTCAACTATTTGTTTAATTCTTTTAAACGTTTCCTCTCTTTTAAACGAATATAAATTTGAATCAATTAAAAAATTAATTGAACAGATCAAAATTTAATTAAAAAATTAATTGATTAAATTATTTGTTTAATAAAAAAATTTTGTTGTTCTCTTTTAAACAAAAATATATTTAAATCAATTAAAAAAATAATTGAACTTTAATTTAAAACTAATTAAAACCTTTAATTGGTGCAAAAAAATGTTTCTGTGAGTCTCTAAAGAAGGATCACATACCTGGGTTTTTTAAAACGGTTTTAGTGATACATCAACCGATCTGATGGGCTTGATAATTATACGATCGACAATGGAATAAAATTGTTATGTATTCGACGATGTTTTAAAATCTATTTTTGTGGCACACTGTGGTCAATATTTTGAGATAGCTGCCAAAACTCCTTTTGGTTTTTGATCTCCGATTTTAAAGTTATTAGACTCATATGAAAGTAGATAGTAGTAAACCTCGGGAGCCAAAAAATTAGAACTCTATTTCAACTATTTCACTGAGAACAGGGTGGTCCAAAATGGGCTTTTTCAGAATTTAGTAAATTTATGATATTTTTAGTTAATTTTTAAAGTTTAAATGATCATAACTTTTTTGTTTTTCGAGATTTTTGGAAATAAATTTTGTGTTGTAACTTAACTTATTTCCTATTACTGGTAAAAAAATTGAAGTTCTACTGTTTTCAGAACAATTTAAATATTTTTTTTAAAAAAGGTAAAATTTCTCGGAAATTTCCTACTTCATAGAGCACAAATCCTGTGAGTCAAGCTGAGTCAAAACACAAATTTACTATTTTGTAGTCCTAACTCTCCCCTGCATTCCTATATATAAATATCCATGCATCGGGACTGCACTTTTTGAGCTACAGCAATTTTTCTGACCCAAGGTAAGATATTCGGTACAAATGCACGTCATATTTTTTGAGAAGTTATTTGTATGTGAAAGTGGCTATTATGAAATTTTTCAATTTTGCGTCTACCTAAGCGCTACCTAAACGGTGTTAAGAATCATTCCTAGGAAGTTCATATGTTTTAGAAAGTTGTTTATTGAGATCTTAGGTTCATTTTTGTAGTTGATTGTTTCCTTGAATTTTGAACGGTACCTATGGACCTGAACAGGGGAAAAAAGGTAAAAAAAATTGAATTTTTTAAAGTTTTTTGCGATTTTGACCTTGAAGATGAAGTTTTTTTGATTTTATATGTTAATATGTTCTTTATGTTTATATATTCTTTATGACAAGAGCTACAACTTTGCCTCAGAGTGTATATCAAAATTTCAAACGGTTTGCAAAATATGAGCTTGAGTAAATGATAATTTTTTTGCAAAAATGACATCGAGGTCCCACATCTTTGAGGGCCCATAAAAAAAACCTGGAGTACTTTGGGCAAAACTGGGAGACAGGAGTCTTTTTTTTTTGGTCTTTTATCACGTAGTGGTGCCCGTATATGGTTATTTTTTTCCGTGTTGCACTGTGCTATTTAATTTTTAATTCTTGGTACTTCTTATAGGATTTTTGAGGAACGCACCTAATTGTTGTATATAAATTCTTGGTGTGTCTTATACAATTCTGTACAGACTTAAGTGTAAAGTGCTTCTTATACGATTCTGTATATAGACCTAATGACTATTGTTGTGTAAAACAAATTTTAAATTTTTCTTCAAGTCATAAATATATTTGCAAATTAAAATTTTTATTTATGCAAGATCTCCTTACCTCATTGCTGACTTTTACTTGATATTTACAGAGTTTATCTTAAGGAAAAAATTTAATTATTTAAGAGTTTAAAACTCAAACAAAATATTCTTATGTTCGATATCATTAAATACACAATTTATTATATTTCTTGTAAGATGTTTTAAAATAAGAAATGTTTTATTTTTTACAATCTTGAAAATATAAACTTACGCACACACGCACACACCCATAAATAAATGCATCTAAATTGGCTGGAAAAGAGTTTTCTTAAGATTTTAATAGTGTTTGTATCAAGAAATCTTGCATCCTTGCAAACATTAAAAAACCAAAACATCAGGACAATAAGACAAATAACAGCTGCAGAAAATTTGTTTTTAATTTTTGTCATGATGGTAGTAAATATAACCAGTTAACTCCCATTAACTGTTAAGTGAATGGTAGAGAGAGAGAGGGGGAAAGAGAGAATTTTTTAAAGGATTGATTAGTCACCGCATTTTATTAGATTAAAAAAAAATAATTAAAAAGGAAACATTCTTTAAAAATATTTTTTTTTATTTCTTAAAGCCAGAAATACCTATTAATTTTGCGATTATATCAATATTTGATTTAAGCGTAGGCAACATCCTGGCTGACTTAAACTTAGAAGCCAAATGCAGACAGAAGATTTTTTTTAAATTTCTTTTTTTTTTAAGTCAGACGTTTTAGTAGTAATATTTTCTGTATCTATAACTATCGGTAGAGAGTTAATTGGAGCAGTTCACAACTCACGCAAGATTTGAATTAATTACACACTGTGTAATTTTTTAAGTCATGGCAAAATAACCATATACGGACACCACTACGTGATAAAACACCAAAAAAAAGACCCCTGTCTCATAGTTTTGCCCAAAGTCCTCCAGGTTTTTTTTTATGGGCCCTCAAAGATGTGGGGCCTCGATGTCATTTTTGCAAAAAAAAAAAGATCATTTACTCAAGCTCATATTTTGCAAACCGTTTGAAATTTTGATATACTCTCTGAGTCAAAGTTGTAGCTCTTGTCATAAAGAACAAAAATTGTTAACATATAAAATCAAAAAAACTTCATCTTCAAGGTCAAAATCGGGAAATTTTTCACTTTTGCCGGGAAATGTTTAACTTTTGCGTCTACATAAGCGCTACCTAAACGGCATTAAGAATCATATGTTCTAGAAAGTTGTTTATTGAGATCTTAGCTTCATTTTTGTAGTTGATTGTTTCTTTGAATTTTGAACGGTTTGCTACCTATAGACCTGAACAGGGGAAAAAAGGTAAAAAAAAAATTAATTTTTTTAAGTTTTTTGCGATTTTGACCTTGAAGATGAAAAATTTCCCGGCTACCTAAGCGCTACCTAAACGGTGTTAAGAATCATTCCTAGGAAGTTCATATGTTTTAGAAAGTTGTTTATTGAGATCTTAGCTTAATTTTTGTAGTTGATTGTTTCCTTGAATTTTGAACGGTTTGCCACCTATGGACCTGAACAAGGGAAAAAAGGTAAAAAATTGAATTTTTTAAAGTTTTTTGTGATTTTGACCTTGAAGATGAAGTTTTTTTGATTTTATATGTTCACAATTTTTGTTCTTTATGACAAGAGCTACAACTTTACCTCATAGAGTATATCAAAATTCCAAACGGTTTGCAAAATATGAGCTTGAGGAAATGATCATTTTTTTGCAAAAATGACATCGAGGTCCCACATCTTTGAGGGCCCATAAAAAAAAACCTGGAGGACTTTGGGCAAACCTGGGAGACAGAGGTCTTTTTTTTTTTTGGTCTTTTATCACGTAGTGGTGTCCGTATATGGTTATTTTTTTCCGTGTTGCACTGTGTTACTAAACACGCTTTTATTAAATTTTTATTTATTTACTTTTTTTAATGGCTTCCATGGCTTTGTTGGCTACAACTGTTCCTATAACAACTCGGTCTTAAAATAATTAACGAAAATTCTCCAAAAATTATTTTTTAATTGCTAGTGTAGGGGGTATACAGAAGCAGACCACTAACTTTATGGGTCCCTTTTCAACTCCCTTCGACTGTAAATTTACGAATATATTTGAGTATCGTGCAGTCACTAGCCTATTTATTCACGACTGTAATGGTAACTGCCAACAATTGCTTAAGGCTATGATCTCCACAGCATTTTCATTTAATATGTGTCTCGTCGTGGTCCAAAGCCTTTTTATGTTAGCCTATTTCCAGGCACAGTTTGCAAGTATCGTCTTACCTCGATTTTGAACTTGGCCAGATAATACTTGACAGCCCGTGACCAGTCACTAACGCGGACTAAACACAGCTACTGTAAAAACTTCAAGAGTCTACCTATTACGGTTGAAAAAATAAGGCCTTATACGTCCAAATCATGTCACTGCCAGAACACCCTTTAATTTTCTTATTTGTTATAGCGGCCATGGCAATTCCCTTTCTATGAATATATCACGATTCAAAAAATAAGGCAATATACGTGAAAAACACGACACTGTCGGAATACCCTTTAATTTTTATTTCCTTTTATAAAGGCCATATTAACACACCTTCTGTGAAACTTTCATGAGTCTACCTTATTATAGTTCAAAAATTAGGCCATATTCATGCAATTCACGTCACTATCGGAACACCCTTTAATTTTTACTATTGTAGTTGTAGTGTCTATACTAATACACCTCCTGTAAAAATTTCAAGAGTCTACATATTATAGTTCAAAAATTAGGCCATTTTCATGCAAATCACGTCACTATCGGAACACCCTTTAATTTTAAGGTTTATTTTTTTATATTTCTTTATAAAGTGACCATAGTTTTAATTACTGTCTGTAAATTTTAAGTGGTTGCCTCCTACAGCTCAAGAAATAAAGATATACATGTAAATAAAACGTCTCTATCGGAACACCCTATAAGTTTTAGTATTTGTTGCTGCAGCGGCAACAGTTATACATCTACTGACAAAATTTAAAGAGTCTAGCTATTACGGTTCCAGAGAGAAAAGGCGCTGACAGACGGACGGACGGATAGACAGACGTTGTAGCGAAAACAATAGGGCTAAGTTTTTACCCTTTGGGTACGGAACCCTAAAAACTAATGAGGTGCCTGAACTAACTGAACTGAAGAGCTGATATCAGCTCAGTATGGTGATCAGCTAACTAAGGTCAGTTGAGTGATTAGTTTAACTGAACTAGGTCGCACAAATATCTTATTTCCAGAAGAAACTGAAGAAAAAGCAGTGAAAAACGCAATTTCCGGTTTAAAGGTACTACTGATATTTTCGGTACAAAACTAGTATTTTTCAACACTGTTAAATTTTGAACACAGATTTTTTTTTCAACACGGTTATTTTATTGACTCAAATTTTTGTTTTTGAAAGTGGGATCCTTTCAAAAACTACTGTGCGACAGATGGCGTCAGTTAAATAAAATTTTTATTTGATTTGTAGTTTTACTTTGTGGAATTACATTGTTATTCAAATATTTCAAACACCTATACAGAGCTTTAAAATCAATTCTTTAATTTTAGAATTTTTCATAAATTTTAGAATTGTATCCAGGGTTGGGTACCTGTATATAAACTAAATACTGAAGCATTATAAAAGTAAGAGTCTTTCAATTGGTGTGGAATATTTTCCGGGCAAAATATTGTCAGGATGCCCACGACGTGGCGGGTACTGCTAGTTTAAAATAAAGTAGGTTCTTACTGCCAATATGATGGTGGCTCCATCTATATGTCAACTGCAAGAAATAAGCAAAATCCTTCAACTGTTTATTTGTAAAGTACTGTATAAGGTTTATTTTTGTACAGCTGGTTGTTGGCTTTGATGTAAATGTTTAGCCATTGTTTCAACCATATCACACCTTAATATAGTAGTAGGGGCAACAACCATTATTTGAAAATTATAACAAATACCAGAACTGCCAGTTAAAATTGTTCATTAAAAGGAAATAAATTTTTTATTTATTTGTTTGGTTTTAATCTTTACCAACATGTTCTAAGTTGGTTATTTTCTTCACTTTAACTTCAAAAGTAAAAACTGTTTTTTTTTTTCAAATTTTTAAATCATTCGAATTAGGGATTATAAGATAAATTAAAAAAAGGCATTTTTAACTATTAGTATTGATAAATTTATAAAATGGTTATAATTAACCATTTCAATTAAGCGCCAGGCGGCGCTTAAAGCCTTGAAAAGACACAAGGTCACATCTAGGCTGGTAGGTGATTGTAAAAAGGCTATCGACGCACTGACGGACAAGTATAGGGTTAGAATGTTGAGGGCAACGAAATTGCTGACGAACTTGCGAGACTGGGTTCGGAAGGAGTAAATTCAATTAGGGTAGAATCGGTTAAGCCACCGATTAGTCACTACTACAGGATGATATCAGACTGGGTAGTCAGGAGAATCAACGTATCTTGGGAAGTAAGGGGGGATTGCAGAGTGTCAAGGTCAAACTGGCCTAGACTGGACGCTGCGAAAACCGAGATAATTCTGGGTCTAGACAGGAAGGTTCTAAGAGCCGTGATAGGGTTGATCACTGGTCATTGCGCCATTAGGGCAATGACTAGAAACTGGGTCGTCGGCACACCAGATTTTTGTAGGTTGTGCGAGGATGAGGAGGAGCTGGAAACTGTTGAGCACGTCATGTGTCACTGCCCGGTATTACAAAGCCGCAGACTTAGATGGCTAGGTGATAGATTTATCGAGGATGTCGTCGGCTTCATCAAGGAAATCTGGTGGCTGAGTGGTAGGTGGCAGGAAGCATAATAAGTCTCTCTTTTTGCCCATAGTTTTCTTAGTTTTATTGTAGTTTAGCTGAAGGGAATCACAATGGACCAACAGGTCTCCGAGTGGATGTACCATGTTTGGCACAACCCTTCCTAACCTAACTTAACCTAACCATTTCTATAAGATATATTGCATCCAATTTTAGTTAGAGTTTTGTTTTTTGGTTATAAATAACCATTATTACCATTATTAAATAAAATCAAATGTCGTTCGTTGGTAATCGCAACACTTAAGATTAAGTGATTAAGTATTGACATTTAATATATGAATTTATTGATTATCTTGAGACAAATTCAGTATCAGTAAATTTTTCTTGTGATTTTTGCATCACCAATGATAACCAAAACAAAGAAATTATTTTTCATAATTGTTATTTCTAACCAAAAAATTTTTTTGTTTATATAATGGTAACTTATAACCAAAAACAAATATTTTATAATTATGTTTTTTTAAGCTTTAGGCCTTTTTGTAAACATTTTTAAATTTATTTTCATTTTTTTTTTAAATTTTTTGATTCAAAAAATATTTTTATTTCCTGACGATGCTACCCAATGGTGTAGCGAAATATTGAATATAAAAATAAAATAAATTTAAAAATTTTTACAAAAAAGGCCTAAAGTTTAAAAAAACATAATTATAAAATTATTAAAAAGGTCAAAAATTACAATAATTATTTAAAAACAAATATTTCTTACTTTAATTGGTTACGATAACCAAAATAATATATATACAATGATAAGGGTTAAAAATAAACAATTATTATTATCGTAACCTTAAAAAATAACAATTTCGTAATCTATACACATATAATAAAATAGTAACTCATTTTCATCTGTCTGTCGTCTGTCAGAAAGATGCATCACATACATATTACTAGATGGATTTGAACAAAATTTTGTGAGGAGGTACCCTAGGATTGTGATTACAATATAGGATACTTTTTTTTCGCAAAAATATCTCATTTTCAAGAGAAAGTGGAGAAGAAGCAGTGAAAAAACGAAATTTCCGGTTTAAAGGTACTAAAATTTTCGGTTTAAAACTGGGATATTTTAAACACTATTGCCCAACATTAGGCGCCAATGGAATAAAATTTGTATTTGATCCGTATTTTTACTTTGTGGAGTTAAAACGCTATTAAAATATTTTAAACACCTTCTACAGAGCTTTATAATAATTTTTATAATTTTTTATAAATTTTAGAATTTTATCCAGGGATATGTACCTCTATATATAAAGTAAATACATAAACCATAACTGAAACACTATAAAAGTAAGAGTCTTACAATTGGTGTGGAATACTTTCGAAGCAAAAAAATATGTCAGTCAAATATAGATCATTGAATTTTTCAATTAAGAATATCTTGGGATATTTTCATTAGCGTTATTGGAAATAATTGCCATGAAAAATATATTGTAATTAACTTTCAATGCTACTGACCTTTTGGCAATTAGAATGGTTCTAATGGCAAGGAAAATGTAATGAAATCGTATAATCACTAATTATCATAATTGAAAATAATGAAAATCGAAAAACTCATTGGCATTATTTTTAAACTAATGCTAATGAATGAAGGCAATTAAGTAGTCAATATAATTATAATTACTCCCATGTCTGGAATACAGAACAGGGATAAATAAAATATAAATATAAAATTATTATATAAACATTTTTTTGGGAATTTATTAATTAAATTAAATTCATGATCTGTTTCGAAATTTACAAATAACGTTTTATTTTGTTAATAACTAATGAAAATGAAACTCCTGAAGAATATTTGAAGGTTCGAGACTGTATTTGTCGCAATTAACTTTATATTTTTAAACTAATTACAATGAAAAGAGAACCTCCTGCAATATATTCGAAGGTTTGAGATTGATTTAAAATTTTTGTAATATTAAAAAAAAATCTAATTTTTGACAAAAGTTTAAAAATTCGAACTTGATTTCGAATTTAAGCAAAATATAAATTTCGAAAGAAATTTTATTTTGTTTGCAATTTTGAAGAAATAATCTACCAAGTTAATAACTACGAAATAAAGATTAGGGGCATAAAGATTAAGGGCGTAGAAAAATCGTATTATTTTAGGGGACTAAAAAAAACTATAGACATTAAATTTAGTACATACATATATCGTTCTTAAAGATGATTTTTTTTGACATATAAATGCATTTTTGCTTAAAAAAAATCTTTTGTCCAAAAAGTTCTTAAAGATGATTTTATTGACATATAAATGCATTTTTGCTTAAAAAAAAAAAATCTTTTGTCCAAAAAGTTACGTTATTATCATTTTTTTATTTGTTTATTTAATTCAAAATGCATATAATTTAACTATAAACAAACAATAGTATGTATTATCATATAGCCCTCGTATGTATTAGTTGGAAATTTTTACGATAACTGTCATTCATGTGTTTGTTTTTTTTCAGTTGTTTGCCAACAGCTGTATTTGATGTTATTAATCTTCTCGCTACTAAACTCAATATTTTTCTTTTTAATTTACAGACACTTACATACATACTTACATATGTATATGTATATGTAAACAAGACAAACTTTAGTAAAGTCTTCCATATTACAGTTATATAAAATGATGAATTGTTTTAAACAAGAGAAAGTTACAAAACAAATATATTTATTTAAATTTACATAATTTTATTGGTACTTTAAAATAAACGTAAGTAAATTGTTTGAAAAGGTATTTTTATAAAGTACATAACTCTTTTAAGAAAAATTTTTTAAAAGGTACCTTTTGAAAAAAGTACCTTTTCATAAAAGTTAATTTTAAAAAAGTACTCTAAATAACGCTTTCCTGTAAATTTGTTTCTTTATACTATGTTAATTGTAAAAAGTCGTTTTTAAAAAGCACTTTTAAGATAAATACTTTTCTAAATGTACTTTCCTAAAAGGTACTTTTTCAAAAGATACTTTTTTAAAGAATTTTTTAAAGTTACTTTATTAAAAGTTTAAGAGTGTACCTTTTTAAAATTAACATATCGAAAAGCAAGAAATTTACTAGAAAATAATATTAAGGACACTTTTTCAAAAAGTACTTTTCTAGAAGGTACTTTTTAAAAGTACTTTTTAAATAGATAGCTTTTTAAATTATAATTTTTTAAAATGTGCTTTTTGAATATGTACTTTTTAAAAAAGAACCTTTTAAAGTAACTTTATCAAAAGTTGATGTGTACTTTTTTATAATTAAAATATTAAAAAGTAACAATTTATCGGGAAATATTATTAAGAGTAATTTTTCAAAAAGTACTTTTTTTAAAGGTACGTTTTAAAAAGTTCTTTTTAAATAGATAGCTTTCTAAAATGTAATTTTTTAAAATGTGCTTTTTTAAAAGGTACTTTTTAAAGAAAATTGTTAAAGTGTCTTCATTAAAAGCTTATATGTGTAAGTTTTTAAAATTAAAATATTGAATAGGAACAAATTTACGAGGAAATATTATTAAGAGTACTTTTCAAAAAGTACTTTTTTAAAAGGTACTTTTTAAAAACTATTTTTTAAATAGTTATTTTTTTAAATTGTAATTTTTTAAAAGACAATTTTTCAAAAGGTGCTTATTAAAAAAATTTTCTAAGTTACTTTAATAAAAGTTTATAAGTGTACATTTTTAAATTTAAAATATTGAGTACTTTTTGAAAAGTACTTTTTTATAATTTTAAAAATGTATAAATATATTATAAGTATACATTTTTAAATTTAAAATATTATGTACTTTTTAAAAGGTACTTTTTTATAATTTAAATAATGTAGTAATTTTTTATACTTAAAAAATGTAGTTTTTTAAAAGGACTTTTTAGAAGACCATTTTTAAAAGTATTTTCTTAAGTTATTTTAAAACAATTTTAAATCTACTTTAAAAAAATTTGTTTAAAAGTATTTTTTCTTAAGATTTTTTTAAATGGTACTACATGGAGTGCTTTTGCGGGGTATTTGTAAAATGTACTTTTATTGAAATGTACTTATTTAAATAGTACTTTTTTTTAAACATACTTTAAAGACAATTTTTAAGTGGAACTTTTAAATAGATTTTTACTGAGGAGGTATTTTCTAAAGGATCTCTTTAAAACTGTTTAAAAAAAGAAAATTGTTCTTTTGAGGGTAATTAGTAACATTCCTGGTTTCGATAAAACTTTCCTTAAGCAAGTATACATTTTTATTGTTTCTTTTTCTTATTTTAAAATATCGTGTAAATTTCTTTAAAAAATAACAACCCAATTTATGTTAGGTACATAAATATTTTCACTTTTTTACGCAGATTTACTTTATTGCCCTGCCACAAAAATGGCCCAACCCAACCCTTCATTTGTTGTATAAACACAAAAATCCTTTATCAAACAAAAACCATTACTTGCAAATGCATAAAATCACGTGCGTAATATAAATTTAATGTACGGGCACACTTGCTCGCCCACCTTCCGCAATTTTATTGTTTTAGAATCAAACTCACACTGATTCTCTTACTCTTTTTCTGTAGCTATAGTATAATACACTCTTCAGTTCTCATAACAATATAACATAGAACAATATATGAATATGTATGTATATGTGTATACTTATACATATATACTACGTGCACATAAACCGCTATAACAGCTGTTTTGGCACTTGGTAACAATTTTCCATTGCCTTAGCCAGGCATTCATTCAATCTTCCATGTTAAACGATTGCAATCATTATCACAAGCCAGCACCGCACCACCAACACCATCACCAGCAATAGCAATAGCAGCAGCAGCATATACAAAAACAATAGCAACACTACTAACACATCATACATATGTAACCGGCAAACTTGGTTAACTTCCAGTAATAATAATACGAAAGCGAAATTCAGCACACAAACATACGTACATGTGTACACATCTGGTAAAAAGTTTGTCCCCTTTTCGGTTGCCTCCACATTAATACAACCTACACAATATACGAATCGAAATTTAAATTGGGCTATATCATCTCTCTTACTCTCTTCACTTAAGTGCTCTCAGCTTTTATTGTTGCTTTTTTTATTGCAAACAATTATTGTTTATTTTTATTATCATCTCCCACACCTGCAAACACACACACACCCACCCACACACATTTTCGCACTCTCTTGTAACACTCACTTGGTGCTCCAAAGATATTTTTCTAACCAGGCAACTGCAACAAAAACAACAAAAAAGTTTTTAAACTATTATACCCACCACCTACAGCACTTTAGTACAATTTAACACCTCTGTGATATGATTATTCTCATCGTCATCATCATCATCTTCTTCATCACAATTCCTCTCCGTATTAAAGCTCTTTTAAAGTTTCTCTTTAATTTGTATGAAACGCTTTTATTGCCATCACACTATGCGTCATACTGTCTGTAATTTTTGTGCACAATTTAAGTTACGTTGTGCTCTCCACGAGAGTGGGATTGTTGGTGGCTGTGACAAAGGTATTCCCTAAGCGTGATCTTAGACTAAAATCAAATGTTGGCATGTGCTTCCGCACGTGCTTGCAGAGTCTGCAAAAACAAAATAAAAACTTTTGTTTTTGCCTCATTAACATAAAAAGAATGTTTAAAGCTTAAATGAATATGAATGTTTGAAATAAACGTAAATAAAAGAATATCGAACCTAACACTTTCATGTGTGTTTGAAAGCACCCACTAACATAGATATTAGAGGACCATCGGTGAACATTTTTATTAAAAGGGGTTTTTGGACTAAAAGCAAATGTTTCGAATATATTTACAATACAATTATAAATTATATTCCAACTTAATTTACCGTGCTTAGTTGCGAAGAACTTTACTCGTTGGTGGGAATCGAACCCATAACTCCCAGATTAATAATAATGATAATAATAATAATAATAATAATAATAATAATAATAATAATAATAATAATAATCTATACCCATAATAAAACAGTAACTCATTTCCTGGCTTTGTGTCTCTCTGTCCGTGTTCGCATCACGTAAAAACTACTGGACGGATTTTAACAAAATTGTCTCCACTTTCTTAGAGAAAGCAGTGAAAGAACGCAATTTTAACTTTTATGATATTCAACTTTATTATTACAAATAAAATACCTATAAAGGTATAGAAAAATTATTTTAAATAATTATTGTAGCGGAAATGTTTTGGAAAAAATTTATCGAATACTTTTTTGTGGAAATGTTATCGAAAATTTTTTGTAAAAATTTTATCAGCAATTTTTTGTAAAACTTCATAGGATTTTTTTTTGTAAAATTTTATAAAAAATTTTTATTATTATTCTTGTAAAAGTTTTTAGGAAATTTTTTGTAAAAATTTTATAGAAAATTTTTTGTAAAAATTTTATAGAAAATTTTTTGTAAAAATTTTATAGAAAATTTTTTGTAAAAATCTTATAGAAATTTTTTTGTAAAAATCTTATAGAAATTTTTTTGTAAAAATCTTATAGAAATTTTTTTGTAAAAATCTTATAGAAATTTTTTTGTAAAAATCTTATAGAAATTTTTTTGTAAAAATCTTATAGAAATTTTTTTGTAAAAATCTTATAGAAATTTTTTTGTAAAAATTTTATAGAAAATTTTTTGTAAAAATTTTATAGAAAATTTTTTGTAAAAATTTTATAGAAAATTTTTTGTAAAAATTTTATAGAAAATTTTTTGTAAAAATTTTATAGAAAATTTTTTGTAAAAATTTTATAGAAAATTTTTTGTAAAAATTTTATAGAAAATTTTTTGTAAAAATTTTATAGAAAATTTTTTGTAAAAATTTTATAGAAAATTTTTTGTAAAAATTTTATAGAAAATTTTTTGTAAAAATTTTATAGAAAATTTTTTGTAAAAATTTTATAGAAAATTTTTTGTAAAAATTTTATAGAAAATTTTTTGTAAAAATTTTATAGAAAATTTTTTGTAAAAATTTTATAGAAAATTTTTTGTAAAAATTTTATAGAAAATTTTTTGTAAAAATTTTATAGAAAATTTTTTGTAAAAATTTTATAGAAAATTTTTTGTAAAAATTTTATAGAAAATTTTTTGTAAAAATTTTATAGAAAATTTTTTGTAAAAATTTTATAGAAAATTTTTTGTAAAAATTTTATAGAAAATTTTTTGTAAAAATTTTATAGAAAATTTTTTGTAAAAATTTTATAGAAAATTTTTTGTAAAAATTTTATAGAAAATTTTTTGTAAAAATTTTATAGAAAATTTTTTGTAAAAATTTTATAGAAAATTTTTTGTAAAAATTTTATAGAAAATTTTTTGTAAAAATTTTATAGAAAATTTTTTGTAAAAATTTTATAGAAAATTTTTTGTAAAAATTTTATAGAAAATTTTTTGTAAAAATTTTATAGAAAATTTTTTGTAAAAATTTTATAGAAAATTTTTTGTAAAAATTTTATAGAAAATTTTTTGTAAAAATTTTATAGAAAATTTTTTGTAAAAATTTTATAGAAAATTTTTTGTAAAAATTTTATAGAAAATTTTTTGTAAAAATTTTATAGAAAATTTTTTGTAAAAATTTTATAGAAAATTTTTTGTAAAAATTTTATAGAAAATTTTTTGTAAAAATTTTATAGAAAATTTTTTGTAAAAATTTTATAGAAAATTTTTTGTAAAAATTTTATAGAAAATTTTTTGTAAAAATTTTATAGAAAATTTTTTGTAAAAATTTTATAGAAAATTTTTTGTAAAAATTTTATAGAAAATTTTTTGTAAAAATTTTATAGAAAATTTTTTGTAAAAATTTTATAGAAAATTTTTTGTAAAAATTTTATAGAAAATTTTTTGTAAAAATTTTATAGAAAATTTTTTGTAAAAATTTTATAGAAAATTTTTTGTAAAAATTTTATAGAAAATTTTTTGTAAAAATTTTATAGAAAATTTTTTGTAAAAATTTTATAGAAAATTTTTTGTAAAAATTTTATAGAAAATTTTTTGTAAAAATTTTATAGAAAATTTTTTGTAAAAATTTTATAGAAAATTTTTTGTAAAAATTTTATAGAAAATTTTTTGTAAAAATTTTATAGAAAATTTTTTGTAAAAATTTTATAGAAAATTTTTTGTAAAAATTTTATAGAAAATTTTTTGTAAAAATTTTATAGAAAATTTTTTGTAAAAATTTTATAGAAAATTTTTTGTAAAAATTTTATAGAAAATTTTTTGTAAAAATTTTATAGAAAATTTTTTGTAAAAATTTTATAGAAAATTTTTTGTAAAAATTTTATAGAAAATTTTTTGTAAAAATTTTATAGAAAATTTTTTGTAAAAATTTTATAGAAAATTTTTTGTAAAAATTTTATAGAAAATTTTTTGTAAAAATTTTATAGAAAATTTTTTGTAAAAATTTTATAGAAAATTTTTTGTAAAAATTTTATAGAAAATTTTTTGTAAAAATTTTATAGAAAATTTTTTGTAAAAATTTTATAGAAAATTTTTTGTAAAAATTTTATAGAAAATTTTTTGTAAAAATTTTATAGAAAATTTTTTGTAAAAATTTTATAGAAAATTTTTTGTAAAAATTTTATAGAAAATTTTTTGTAAAAATTTTATAGAAAATTTTTTGTAAAAATTTTATAGAAAATTTTTTGTAAAAATTTTATAGAAAATTTTTTGTAAAAATTTTATAGAAAATTTTTTGTAAAAATTTTATAGAAAATTTTTTGTAAAAATTTTATAGAAAATTTTTTGTAAAAATTTTATAGAAAATTTTTTGTAAAAATTTTATGGAAAATTTTTTGTAAAAATTTTATGGAAAATTTTTTGTAAAAATTTTATGGAAAATTTTTTGTAAAAATTTTATGGAAAATTTTTTGTAAAAATTTTATGGAAAATTTTTTGTAAAAATTTTATGGAAAATTTTTTGTAAAAATTTTATGGAAAATTTTTTGTAAAAATTTTATGGAAAATTTTTTGTAAAAATTTTATGGAAAATTTTTTGTAAAAATTTTATGGAAAATTTTTTGTAAAAATTTTATAGAAAATTTTTTGTAAAAATATTATAGAAAATTTTTTGTAAACATTTTTTCGAAAATTTTTTGTAAACATTTTTTCGAAAATTTTTTGTAAACATTTTTTCGAAAATTTTTTGTAAAAATTTTATAGAAAATTTTTTGTAAACATTTTTTCGAAAATTTTTTGTAAATATTTTATAGAAAATTTTTTGTAAAAATTTTATAGAAAATTTTTTGTAAATATTTTATAGAAAATTTTTTGTAAAAATTTTATAGAAAATTTTTTGTAAAAATTTTATAGAAAATTTTTTGTAAAAATTTTATAGAAAATTTTTTGTAAAAATTTTATAGAAAATTTTTTGTAAAAATTTAATAAAAATATTTTTATAAACATTTTATAGAAAAATTTTTGTAAACATTTTATAGAACATTTTTTGTTAACATTTTATAGGAAATTTTTTGTAAATATTTTATAGAAAATTTTTTGTAAACATTTTATATTATAAATTTTCTGTAAAAATTTAATGTAAAAATTTTATATTATAAATTTTTTGTAAAAATTTTGTGTAAAAATTTTATATTATAAATTTTTTGTAATAATTTTATATTATAAATTTTTTTGGTAATAATTTTATATTATAAATTTTTTGTAAAAATTTTATATTATAAATTTTTTGTAGAAATTTTATATTATAAATTTTTTGTAAAAATTTTATATTATAAACTTTTTGTAAAAATTTCATATTATAAATTTTTTATAAAAATTTTATATTATAAATTTTTTGTAATAATTTTATATTATAAATTTTTTTTGTAAAAATTTTATATTATAAATTTTTTGTAAAATTTTATATTATAAATTTTTTGTAAAAATTTTATATTATAAATTTTTTGTAAAAATTTTATATTATAAATTTTTTGTTAAAATTTTATATTATAAATATTTTGTAAAAATTTTATAAATTTTTTGTAAAAATTCTATATTATAATTTTTTTGTAAAAATTTTATATTATAAATTTTTTTAAAAATTTTATATTATAAATTTTTTGTAAAAATTTTATATTATAAATTTTTTGTAGAAATTTTATATTATAAATTTTTTGTAAAAATTTTATATTATAAACTTTTTGTAAAAATTTCATATTATAAATTTTTTATAAAAATTTTATATTATAAATTTTTTGTAATAATTTTATATTATAAATTTTTTTTTGTAAAAATTTTATATTATAAATTTTTTGTAAAATTTTATATTATAAATTTTTTGTAAAAATTTTATATTATAAATTTTTTGTAAAAACTTTATATTATAAATTTTTTGTTAAAATTTTATATTATAAATATTTTGTAAAAATTTTATAAATTTTTTGTAAAAATTCTATATTATAATTTTTTTGTAAAAATTTTATATTATAAATTTTTTTAAAAATTTTATATTATAAATTTTTTGTAAAAATTTAATATTATAAATTTTTTGTAAAAGTTTTATATTATAAATTTTGCGTAAAAATTTTATATTATAAATTTTTTGTAATAATTTTATATTATAAATTTTTTTTTGTAAAAATTTTATATTATAAATTTTTTGTAAAATTTTATATTATAAATTTTTTGTAAAAATTTTATATTATAAATTTTTTGTAAAAATTTTATATTATAAATTTTTTGTTAAAATTTTATATTATAAATATTTTGTAAAAATTTTATAATTTTTTTGTAAAAATTCTATATTATATTTTTTTTTGTAAAAATTTTATATTATAAATTTTTTTAAAAATTTTATATTAGAAATTTTTTGTAAAAATTTTATATTATAAATTTTTTGTAAAAATTTTATATTATAAATTTTTTGTAAAAATTTTATATTATAAATTTTTTGTAAAAATTTAATATTATAAATTTTTTGTAAAAATTTTATATTATTAATTTTATTGAAAATTTTTTGTAAAAATTTTATTAAAATTTTTTTGTAAAAATTTTATTGAAATTTTTTTGTAAACATTTTATAGAACAGCTATTAATCCACCGAGATCTTTAAGTACACCATGCGAACCTTTCCACCTGTGGTGATTGTTATAAAAAATACGCGGTTACCCCAAGGAAGTTTCTGTCTCATTAAATTTGTTTTTTTTATGTCATTTTCAAACTTATTTTAATGACTCTTCTTTATGGGTCATTGGTCCAGGGGTTTAAGATATGATCGGTGCTGTACCGACTCAAGTCAACTAACTGGCGTATGCAATGGCCTGTTAATCTCATCGTCTGTTGCTAGAATTATCATATTAAAGATGGAAAGGATATGATATTTCAATGCCAGGCGAATGGTTGTTTAGAACTACTTACTGGCTCTTACTTGTGTAATATGAAGCATTCATTCATTCGCTCAAGGAAATAAGTTGAACTAAATCTTCGTTTTAGAAATAGATTGCAGTCGTAGAAAAATTTCATTGAAGTCAGTAGTTTTACTACCTTCAGCTCAACCTGATAGCTATCGTTTTCACCATTTTTTTTTAAGGTAAAACATTAATAATCCTGCCAAAAACAATTTCGAAAAATAAATTTCTTAAGCACCATTAAAAACAATAAAAAAAAATACCAAAACCCTTTTAAATTTGTTGGCATGACATGCAACCTCAACTTGTTGCAAGTTAGCTGTAAACATTATTTGTGAACGAATACATATTATTGGTCCTTCGAACCCGTAATTTTTGAGTTAGACATAAAAACTTAATTAAAAACAGTTGAAATATCAAATATTTAATACGTCAGTTTATTTTTTATATAAAAAATGTTATACAAAATTATTTATATACAAAGAAAAATAAATAAATCAATACTACTGGAGAATAAAGGGTGCAACTAAAAAGTTACAAATAAGTTAAGCTAATTTTAAACATAAATTGAAAAAATTAATTAAACAACTGAAAGCGCCTCAGAAGTCTTAAGAAATAAACTACAAACTATACGCAGCCACGTATATTTTAAATAAAATATTTTTATAATAAAAAAATAATATATGTATGTATAAGCAAAAGCGCGCTTTTTACTTAGAAAATTATATTAAGATGAGTATAATGAACTACTCAAAATGTCTACATTCCATGGAAAACTACTTAAAGACAAACATAATTTAAGAAAAAGCATTTAATAAATTTTAGGTTTAAGCCAAAAAATAGTTAAGTACTACGCGCAGTAACAAAACAAAAATTAAATTAATTTTAATTAACCACGAAAAACTACTTTTAGAAATTAAATAACAAATAAATGATTTTAATATAAATTTAAATTAAAGTCTTCCAAAAAAAAAGCATCAAATGAAACTCTAATTTTAGATTTTGGAAAAGCTTTTCCGTTAAGGAGAAAACTATCAAAAAGAAACGTCATTACTTTTTTAAGTATATGGAAAAAGAAAAAATAATTGCACTTGTCTCATTTTACCCGAGTCCTTTTAAACCCCATAACATAACGAATGTGAGGTCAGGTTAAGAGCAAACCAGTTGCTCTAGAAGTCTGAGGGGTATATTTCGCGCGATAAGGAGGCTGTCCCTTAAAAACAATGATCATGCCAAAAAATAAATAAATAACCGTTAAGAAAATTAGCATGGGAAAGGAAAATACTATGCGGGCCGTTAAAATTTTGGGTTTTCGATTGTCCAATCCGGCAAAAGGCACAAAAACTCCTGCCAAAAAAGAAACAAAAAAAACAGAAATAATTTAAAGCTTTTTTCTTTGTATATCAAAAATACTTACCATTAACACTTTTCGATTCACAGCGCTCACCCACATAACCATCGGCACATTCACACGAAAAGAGACTTTGATTGCCCATGGGTACGCGAAAGCAACGACCACCGTTTAAACAAAAATCTGTTAGAAATTGTCCCGTACAGGCAAACGATAACACATTGTCCATGATACTCTCATAGATGTCAATCAACTGATAGCCTGGTTTATCACGATGTTTTTTACCCTGCATGGCGGCGGCATCTTTTAATATTAATTCACTTAACTGTTTGCCAAAATCCCCAAAAGGTTTATGGTCCTGTAAGCCGGTCGCAGTTTTTTCCTGTGGCAGTGGTCTATCTTTGCCCGAAGCTTCAGCTGCAATGTCATCCCTATTAATGTTGGTGTGATGTTTATTGTTGTTGATTTGTTCATTGTCTTTATTGCCGCCAAAAACATGTTGTTCATATCTTTCGTTTGCCGGCTCATGGCTAATGTATTGTTGGTATTGTTGCATTTTATGCTGTTGTACAATATTAAAAGTTTCCTCTTTTAGGAATAATATTCGGCTCGAACAACAATCTACAAAGGAGAACAAATTAAATTAAATCAATTAATAAATTTAATTTAAAAATTAATTCAAAAAGTTGTGGTTGAAAAAGTTTGGAACTAAAAAAGGTTCGCTTTTAAGATACTATTTTCTAGTTTTATTTGATTCGAAGGACCATTTGTAAGTGCCATACAAAACGTATATAAATTTATTTGATCCGAAGGACCATGTGTGTCATACAAAACTTTGCTTGTTGGCAACTTGCAATACTAGTCATACCTAATATTGCACAAGTTTACTTGCCCCAGTCTAAATTTTAGTGGAAGAGAGAGACTAATCTTATTTCCCCTTGGCTCTCCCGCAATTATTTAAAAATCGGTTTCAATAGAAAAGGGACGCTTTTAGGATACTATTTTTTAGATTTAAGTAAAATGTACACAAATTTATTTGATTCGAAGGACCATTAGTTTCATATAAAACGTTGTCTGATGGCAACTTGCAATACTAGTTCATTCCAGACCTGTTTTCTACTGCACAAGTTTACTGGCGGAAGTCTTAATTTTTGTGGAAGAGAGGGAGAGAGAGAGAGAACTAAAGTCTCATTTTATTTCCCTTCTTCTCTACCACAATTATTAAAAATTTTTCCTGTGGAAAACCGGTCTCACTTGATCTTGTATAAGCATTCCTTGATCATTGCTTGTGAGCACGTATGACCGTGTTTTAAAAGTTACCAACATATTTGTGGATTTATACAGAGTTGTATTTAAAGTAGAATTTTTCATATTGCGACATTATTCAAGTTGGTAATAGAAACCTTTTTGGGAATCACTGTATATTTATTGAAATTTCCGTACTGTAAAGTAGACCTCTAAATATATCTTTATTAAACAACTAGCTGAGTCCGCCACGTCGTGGGTGTCCTGACCATATTTTGCTCGATTTTGCTTTGAAAGTATTCTATACCAACTGTAATACTCTTACTTTTATAGTGCTTCAGTTATGGTTTATGTATTTTATTATTATGTATTTACCTTATATAAAGGTACCCATCCCTGGATAATATTCTAAAATTAATAAAAAATTCTAAAAATTATTGTAAAGCACTCTAAGCACTCTAATTCCAAGAAGTAAATATACAAATTTTATTTAATTGGCGCCATCTGTTGCGTAATTTTGTTTAAAATATTCTATATTCAAAAATAAAAGGTGCGCAACCGTGTTTAAAATATCCCAGTTTTAAATCAAAACTTTCGATACCCTTAAACCGAAAATTGCGTACTTTCAATGCTTTTTCTACACTTTCTCTTGGAAATGAGAAAAAAAAGTATCCTATATTATAACCAGGATGCTAAGGTACCTCCTCACGAAATTTTGTTAAAATCCATCCATTAGTTTTTACGTGATGCGAACGCAAATGAAAAGCAGACAGACAGAACGTACAGACAGATATTATATGCAGAGATAATTACAACATAGTTTACATCACTGATACTATCAATTTTGTTTCGTTCTCTGCATCACCTCATATTCTATACTCTCTCTTTCTCTTACTCTTTTGTCCATTGGCACTTTCATTCACACTTCCTTTATTTTTACTATCCTATGCCGCCTGCTAATCGCTTTATATTCTTGGCCCTTTCATTCAAAAAAAAAAAAAAAAATTCTATTTCACACAACAACAAGTCATTCACCTGTAACTGCTACAATTGTTGACAGCATGAAAATTACTCTTAGCAAATTTTTGAAAATTTGCATCGTGTTTGATACAAAGTTTTTGTTTTAATTCCGTGTGAGATGATAATGATCACCACTAGCAGCGTTCACTGCAAACGCTGTAGTAGCAATGAAAATCACTTATTTTATATGTAGAAAAAAATTTTTATTTATATTTTTAGGCGAGGTTATTGCAAAATGATGGGCTTTTAGTAGCACGTGTAGGTTTTAGGATTGATTTTTAAAAATCCTAACATTTTACAGAATTTTTTAACTTTTTATAGAAAAATGTTGAGTTTGAATGGAGTTTTTCTTTTTTCGTTAAATAATGCCGCACATCTTTGTCAAGTGTAATTTGGAATTTTTAACTTTAATGGAAAACCCAAAATTTATTTATTATTAACATAATATTAAGAACAAATTTTATTGTTTAAACATTTCGATTTTTATTTATTTAATGGCCCGGCCCGATTTCATTTTTTCCTTAGTTGGCATCAGAAGCGGAAAGTAGATGGAAAAAATTATTTTATGCGTACAAAAATAGACGATAGATGAAAACGCGTCGCGTTAAAGATCGCTTAAGAATTTTCATAGAACTTTATCAATGATCATACGATGTGAGACTAGAACATTTAGTTAGCGGCGACATAGTGAGTAGCAGCATAACATATACAAATTGCCAAAAAGAAAAAAAAATTAAATAAAGAAAAATATTTCAAAAAATGACAATTTTATTGAAATAGAATATTATATCGTTGTTGTTTTCCCACAAAGAGCAAGAACAAAAGATTGAGAGCGGAAAAGAGAAAAGTAAATGAATAAAATGATCATTCAAGTAAAAAAAAATTACAAAGAAAATTTTTTCAATTTTATCTCAAATGATACAAATTTATTAGACATTTTAGTCTCTTTGTTAAAACCAATGTTGCCAGACCTAGGGATTTTAAGGACTAAGAATTTGTATATTTAGTTATATTGATGATCGTATTTTGTCATTTAAGACGGGTCGATGTTGATAGACTGTGCTGTACAAGTTCTTTTGTTGCATTCTGTAAAATCTATTTATTTAGTATTCGTCACTGATTCCAAATCACCATGGCAAGATCCTTTATTGAGCACAATATCCCAATGATAAAACTTTATTCTCCAACTAAGTGCTTGTTAGTGCAAACGTGGCTAACAATGAATCATGATTAGCAAAGACAAACGTTTTTCGATGAAAAAATATTCTGAAAAGTAAAATTTTCGTATATGGCACGAAGCCAACCTGAACAAAGATCACCAGATGGCAGTACTTCATCAGAACTATATGTTTATTGCTACAAAAATTACGTTGGCAAGGAAAAACTTTTTTATAAATTTTTAATCTTTAAAATTATATTTGAGTGCAATCGAAATCGTACAATAGAAAATCTTCTTTAAAAAATTAGAGAATGCTGAATTTAGAGATACCATATATCTATTTATAATAGCAATTTCAAATTGATCATATAAAAACAACATTAATTTAAATGTAAAATATAGTGCTATATTCGGCCGTGCCAAATCTTGTAAACCCTTCATCACGTTGATTGCCTTTTTACCGCAACCTTTTCGGTTTAGGGTGTTAAGTAAACTAGCCTTTGTCCCTTACCGATTATGCCCAAAATTTATACAGCTCTTCATATCCATATGATTTAATATGTCACACGGTATGACTTGCACAGCGTTCACAAAATTTTGGGGTAATGGAAACTACCCCTTGCCCCCTCCCGATTATGCCCAAAAACTATACAACTCTTCATCTTCATATACCATTTTGATATGTCAAACGGTATGACCTGTACAAACTCCACAAAAAACAGTGGCATACACAACAGACATCATCGCAAAAATACCCAAAATGTATTCCGGAGACCTCAAAACGTATTAATCCGTCGAAATCCCGACCTCGATTTTTTGTCATGATTACTAAACTACTTATGGTAAAGTAAAAATATTCACCAAAATAAAAAATGTCTGAAAAATCCTATAAAAAATTTTTTATCTGGCAACTCTGCCGACAACAAAAAAAGAGTGCCTTATACCTTAATCACTCTTCATAAATCTTGTAAAAGATTTTTGACTTTTTTTAATGTCTCTATTCTTAATTTAGCTAATGGAATGCAAAATTTAAATAAGCAAATTTTTAATTATACTCATGTACTCATAAATGAACAGTGATGTATTTTTGCGTAGTAAAATTTTCATTGTTTTAATTCTTCTGAATAATTTTTTCTTAAGCGCACTTTATTACGATTGATTGTTTTATGTTTTAATGCCATGATTCACTATCAGACCCAGTCGTTCGATTTGCTAAAAATGGCATGAGGACGTGATAGCGCGGATTAGAAGTGTATGTATGTGACAGACTTCTTGAAAGGTCTATAAGACTTGGTAATCCTTTAAAAAATTCATAAAATTCATACATAAGTATGATTTTGCAACTCTGCTTTCAATGAAATGAAAATCTTCTTTTTGTTTAATAGTGTGACCCCTAAAACGCCATTATGAAACAATTCTTTGAGAAGGTCAGAATTCTGTCAGATTTTTTTTTTTTGCTATTGAATCGCACGATTTTGTAGGGTAGTGAATCCTGGTCTTTAAATGATTTTATGTAAGTTTTTTTATAGTGAAATTGTTGAAACCTTCTTGAGAAAGAAGATTAAAATTTACCAGATAAATTAGCTGGTAGTGTGCTTGTCTAGCAATTGTTGTATTACCACCATAACTCGTAGCGCCTTCCTGATAAATACCGTTTTGATGACTGGAAAAATACCAACACTTCTTGTGCCACTCTTTACTATCTTAGATTCAATGATATTTTCTTAGATCTTTCGGTTTGTTGACTTAAGTGTGATGGGTATTAAAAATAATCGATTCCATGTAGCACCACAAGAGAAAATCCATTTTATCTAACAATAGTTCGATGATTCGAAATTCACCAAAAAATTATACTTTTTTTATTTATAACTAGCTGTGCTCGCCAGGTCGTAGGCGTCCTGACATTATATTGTTCGATTTTGTTTTGAAAGTAATCCACATCAATTTTTAAGACTTGTACTTTTATAGTGCTTCAGTTATGGTTTATGTATTTACTTTATATAGAGGTACCCATCCCTGGGTAATTATTTAAAAACAAAGGCTATATATAAAATTCTAAAATGTATATGAAATTCTTAAATTATTGTAAAGTTCTGTAAATAGTTTTTAAAATATCCCGCTTAAAAAAATAAAAGGGGCTGTCAAGTTTGCAGTATCATTGAATCTCGGTAAAATTGCGTACTTTCACTACTCTTGCTCTATTTTCTCTTGGAAATAAGATATTTTTGCGAGAAAAAAATATACCATATTTAAACCGAGATACTAAGGTATGTCCTCACAAAATTTTATTAAACTTTATCCAGTAGTTTTTACGTGATGCGAACACAAACCGACTGGTAAAAATTTCCAAAAATTGCTGCTTTGGTATACAAATTTCCAGTGCTCCAGCCACAAATTTTCAGAAAATATTTCATGTACAGAAATGGTCCTGTTACTGTTTTATTATATGTATATATTATTATAATAATAAATAGCGTAAAGTTAAAGTATCACAATCATCCGTAATAATACAGCTTAAGAATTTGGTACTATTTTTTCCCACTGTTTTGTGTGGGTTCTTATTACACGGTTTACCTTTAATCCCATATTTATTCAAAAAGAACTTATTTTAAATTATCTATCACCATTAAGACCATATAAGAGCTTTTGTAACGAGTTTTTTTTATTTCTATATATATTTTTATCCATTTCGAAGATTTTGTACTTTTTGACTTAAAATTTCGTCCGATAACAATACATTTATGAAAAATAGTTTTGAAGTTTTTTAAATTACTAGAAATGGTTTTACACGACGTGTATTTGTCATATGACTTGTCAGTTTGATAACCCATATGTAATTACATGTGTTTGTCAAAATAGCCATTTACATACGGTTTTAAATTTTGCTTTTAAACGTACATGTGTAATTACATGTAACATAACCTACAATATATAATTTTGGCGCCACACAGTTTTTTAATTGCAACCACAGCTGATGCAAAGATGCAAACCTAGTGCTTTTATCACATTTTTAGCGCTTTTGGTACCACAAAAAACCTAAAAATGAGAAATATCGAGTTGGCATTTGAGGATTTCAGATGACAAAGCAGCAAAATAGAACACGTTCTAAATGAAAAATGTGATATGTATTGTACAAATGGAAAATACACATGTTATGTTTGAAAGTGTTCACACGACGTGTATAGAATTTACATATGGAAAAGTGACAAGTCATATGACAAATACACGTCGTGTAAAACCACTTTAAAGGTGCTGCAATTTAAAGTACAGTGCATTGGAATTTTTGAAAAAAAAAACATTTAATTTTTAAAAATGTTTGTACGTGTCAAAGTCCAATCAGCTTTGCGAATATTTCCTTTATTAGGTTTTAGGTAGTTCTTCACAAAAAAATTGGATAAACTGTAAATTAAGAATATACCATTGAATTTCTAGTCGGTACAAACCTCACACTTACAACAAGTCCGAATCGAACCTGTTAATACAGTTAAATGCAAGGCTTTATACTCCAACCATTGTGCAGAAAATGTTTGTTTTTGTTGTTTTTGGTTGTTAGCTTTTTATGGGGAGTGTGAGAAAAAGAAAACAGATAAAACAGACAGCACTAGGCTAAAAGCACATTATCATACAGTTTGCCTGAATGTCAAACAAAAACAAAAGCAAAGCAAAGAAAACCAACAACAAAATGCAAGAATACAAAACACATTAAATAACAGGAATCAAACGCAAACATGAAAACTTTGTCAACAAAAAAAAAGGAAAAAATAATCCCAACAGAATAGAACTTTTATCGACCCAAAAGAGCACACAGCAACAAAAATCAGCCAAATGACAAATATCTACATACAGTTGTTGACAACTAATTAGATACGATTTGAAATTTACAGAAAATGTGTGTCATTTATTGCACATATTTTTTGAATTTAGGATGAGAAATAAATGATAAAATAAAACCTTAATAAAGTACATTGACTCGTCGTTGACCGCAGCCAGTGAGACTGTTATAAACCTACTAGTAGATTTTACCCGGCGATGCCTGGGTCTACCCTTAGAGCCTTCTAAGTTCTTGCGAACAGATTAACCTTTTACGGTTTTGTCCACCCTGAAGGTTCACACTCAACAGAGAAGAAACAATTATAGTTTCGCGACAAAGCATTTGCATACATCTCAACAACAGCATCACATATCGGGTTCAACCAATCGAGGAGGTGATTAAGGAAACGCCAAGAAAAAAGTAACACATACCTATGATACGATATGCAGGTGTATAGCAAGTTGAAAAACCGAATGGTGAGCGCACAAATAAAATTACGATCAAAGCAACGACTGAAAAGATTCAGATCATCATTCCAATTATAAAACCCGAATGTCATTATACACATAAGACATAACGATATATGGTTTGGTAACTTTTCAAGTGACAACAAAAAATCATAATATGGAAAATTGAGGGAATTTTGTTGATATTAGTATAGGAATATATAGGAAAATGTAAATGCCATATCCGTAACCACTGGGCAAACTTCACACAAACCATCTACAGACCATCCTTAACATACCCTGAAATTTTGGCTAAAATCGATCGACCCGTTTTTGCAGTTGCATGGTGACATCAAAGTGTACACTTCTTTTTATATCCATAGATTTACAGCGAATTTTGACGAAAGATTTACATTTACAAGCATTAAAGATCCAAATCACTTAAGAATAAAAGTCCAGAGACCATGGAATGGATGAAGATAGAGTTAACTTTTAGAAAAAAAAAAAAAAATTGTAAACAAGCGAAATTGACTGATTTAAAATCCAATTCGAATTTACGAAAAGCAAATGAAAGTTCAAATAGTAAATGTTTGGCCTTCTTGAGGCTTGAAAGTGTAAATAGCTAACAATTTTAGCAAAGTACTGCGAAAAATTATGTTATATCGGAACATTATTTTTTAGAGTAAGTGAAAAATGTGAACATTGGAATACAGTGAAACCTCTCATAACGGACACCTCCCATAACCGGACACCTTCAATAACCGACCTAGTTTTGCAGAACCAACATATTCATTAGTTTTTCAATACAAAATGCATTCCTATAACCGGACACTCTAATAATCGGACGAGGACACAAAATTATAAAAAATATTGTTCAAAATAATATGAAACTCAAAATATAATGAAACTCAACAACAATAGTGGTAATAAAATAGTGCTTTTTTAACCGACTTCAAAAAAGAAGGAGGTTATCTATTCGTCTGAATGTCGCTTTTTTTAAGTATGTAAACGCAGAACTCAGCCATTTCTGAAGCGATTTTAAAATTTCTTCCTTTATTTGAAAGGTTATGCTTTCAGGTTGGTCCCATTTGCAAAACAGTTCATTATATTAAAAATTAAAGGGTGTCCCCATACAACATACATGTTTTTTATGTGTATTAAGAACCGTAAAGGGCACCAAATTAAAATTTAAAAAAATTGGGTGTCGCTATAGCTCTCAACAGCAGAAATGAATAAAAAAATAAATTTAAAATTTAAAGGGTGACATAATTTGACCTATTTGGGTCTATCTTTTGAACCGTTATAGACAAAACCTTGAAAATTTGACAGAATGTCGATGACCATTATAATAAAATGTATAAATATTCAAAAGTTTAAATTAAAGGGTGCTCCAATAGTTCATTTAATTTGATGTATATGGCCATACTTTTGAACAGTTGTACACAGACCGCTGAAATTTACAAAGAACCTGTAGTGCTAAGTAAAAGCTATAACAAAAATTATAAAATTTGAATTTGGAACTAAAAGGGTGTCCCAATAGTTAATGTAATTCTATGTGAGTGGCCAAAGTTTTGAACTGTTAAAAACAGACAGCTGAAATTTACAAGGAACCTGTATTGCAAAGTCCGCTATAGCAAATATACACTTTGAATTTAGAAATTAAAGGGTGTCCCCATAAATTATGTAATTTGATCTATATGTCCCTATCTCTTGAACCGTAAAACACAAACACTTGAAAATTAGGCAAAATGTCCACTACTATCTCTGGTATGATAACAAGTATAAATATTTGGAATTATAATGTAAGGGGTGTCCCAATAGTTCATGTACTTTGATATATATGGTTAAACTTTTTAACCGTTATAGACAGATAGTTGAAATTTACAAAGAATCTTTGTGGCCAAGTCCCGAATAACAACAGGTCTTTAATTTAACATTGTAAATTAAAGGGTGTCCGAATATGTGATGTTATTTGATCTGTGTGCCCCTATCTGTGAAACCGTCGACAGAGGCTTATGGTGCCCCTATAAAAGACGGATGGTAATGAAAAGAGGAGAGGCTTGACATTCAAATAGTCTTCATTTTTTCCCTCTAAATTTGGCGCATCTTTTATTTGATTCAAATCTTATTCCTACAGATTACTTCTTACATTTTTAGTTTAGAATTTGTGCCCTTCTGTTTTGAAGTCCGTTTTTTTTTTTGCAAGAATTATCTTTTAATTAACTCTGATTCATATTTGTATTAATGTCAATGATATGGCTTATTCCCCTGTTAACGCAAATGTACATACTTATGTGTCAAGGATGGCATAGAAATTGCTGGTTATTTGAAGAAGTCGTTTGCTAAGTTCGTTTCACAAAATGGTACCGAAATAAATTTTTATCAATAAGAAGAAAAACAAAATAAAATTATAAGAGTTTGAAAAAAAATCGGTGCGTCAAATTGTTATATTTCTTTTAAGTTTTAAGATTCAAAATTTGCAAAACACAGGGCGCAGAAATCAATAAAAAATTGGGAAAAAAAAGCTAATACGATTACAAAAGATACGATGATATTAAAATAATCTTGAACTGTCATCGAAAATTGTGGCAATCTCATTACGTCATGCCAAATTGAATTGAATGATATATTCTTTCAAAAAAATAAAATTTTTTGAAGATTATGTTTTCTTATTCATTCATACATACATCCATACATAAATCTAAATTTAAAAATTGTGAATGTTAATCAAGTAAGTACTAATTTAATAGGAGCGATTCTAATTAACTGCCAACGTCTGTATTTAGTAGATGGACTATAAAAAAGGAATAAATAATCCAGCATAGGGAACACACAGTCATCTATCTGATAAACTCGAACATAAATTTAACTTGGAAACAAAAAAAAAACTACAAACATACAAGCAACTACAACAATTCAAACACATTGATTAAGCCACAACAAACAACAACAATGTTTTATTAATACTTACTTATCTATGGATGGAAGTGTGTACACACACACACATTTAAATGCACTGTGAATGACAAACCTTGTATGAGTTTGATGGATGCTTTAGCAAACAAAACAAAAAACAACAATAACTAAAGCTTTGGCGAAAAGTTCAAATTATAAACAAACATGCACACCAGGGTTGGATAATTAAGTGCACTATCATTATATTCACATATTTCTACAAATCTTTTCAATGATTTCCCTTAACAAGTTCGCGGACGTAAGGCTATAGCATTAATTTTCATAGCGATACAAAATGAAGTGAATGCTATTCAGCTATTAAAACTAATAGCTGAAGAGCATTCATACCTATTTTTGCAGCTCCCTGGAATTTTTAGTGCCCGCGAACATGTTAAGACTTGGTTGTTTTTATATGTGGGTTCGTTAAAATGTATTTTTTGTTTTTCAAGTTTACTTATATCGACAATGAAATGTTTTTTGGTCAAATAAAATTTCTGTAAACTTTTAATTACTGTTTTTAATAAGCAAGACATGTTTATAAAAGCATGCATGAATTTTCAAAAATTCCGTTTTCCTTCCCTGATGTAAGTATTAGTTCCCTGTTGAAAAAGCAATAAACCATAATTAAAGCGATAGCGGCAAGTCGTGTTAATCTATTTAAATATTAAAACAAACATTTTTACTCGGATGCAGCTACTAACGTGTAATCAAACATCGCTTGCACAGTGGGGCGGGCAGAATCAAAAGGCAGCACATTTTGCTTTTTCATATAGAAAATGATAAAAAAAAAATCATTAATAGGTAAGGGTTGTAGGTCTCCTACAGCTTTAATATATACCTATATGTACCTTTTATACAATTAACTGGTATCAGAATAATGTTATTTACCTTAAATACTGGAACATTCAGAATAAACAGATTTTTAGAGAAACGAAGTATAGAACTTGAAATAAAACTACTTCTAAACGGACTGATATATACTCACAAAATTTTAAGAGAGTTTTAAAATAAGTGGTAATAAACAAATTTTGTTCGCTAGTATTTTAACACCTGAATTCCTAAAACGGAAAAGATATGTTCCAAAAAATTGGGTTTTTTTTATTAAAATGGTTTCTCTGCCTTTTTAACTACGGGACCGTCAAATTCTTTTTGAAGTATGTAGATAAGGGATGAGGCTTTAAACATAGTTTACTTATCAATCGGTGCTTTGGACTTGGAGGAACTTGACAATAATTCATCAATTTGGTTTTAAAATTGGCTATGTTTGGATTGGGCTGGAGGGACAACAGTTACAACTTAGGAACCAATTTTTCTTTTATTCCAATTGACCATAGTTGTGTATAAAATGGTTAAAAAACATTTTCTAGTTCCGAAGAATGTTTAATTTATATAAGTAAAAGTAATTTATTTAAAATTTTATAAAGTACTAGCTATTCCCGGTGCTCTTTGCTACAGCCATCCACCGAAAATACAATAAAGACCTGGAAGAAAAGTATGGCTAAACTTTAACTCGAAAACGACCCCTATTCTCACGATAACACTGTTTAAGTTTATATAAGGTACGACGCCCACTGTTCCCATCCAATCATTTTTGCTAGACTATGCGTAATAATACGATAATAATATTTTACTTTTTATGAGAGGCACCACTCCCACTATCCTACCCCAGTGTGTATTTTGCTAGTATATGCACATTAGTATGAGGGTTTCTTGTGCAAATATGCTCTACATATTGTAGTTCTCTAGCTACACGTTAATAATTTTGCACTTTGTATGTGAGGTACCACGCCCACTATACCAATCCAGTCTGTATTCTGCTACACTATGCACATTAGAATAAGGGTTAATTGTGAAAAGTTTCAAGACTCTCCATATTGCAGAATTTCAGGTAGACGATTATAATTGTTCACTTTATATGGGAGGTTTCACGCCCACTATTCGAATCCAGCCAGTGTTCCGCTTCACTATGTATATTAATAAATAAAATTGCTGGTGCTAAATTTCAAAGGTCTACCTATTATAGTTCTCTTGCAACTTAACAAGTGGATGTAAAAGTGGGCGTGGTCAATTTTTCCATACGTAAAAACTTAAGTTGTGTCATAGTGAAGATTTAAAAAAAAAATTGGCCAAATCGGTGGAGCCGTTTTTAAGGGATGCGATTACCAACGAACGACATTTGATATTATTTATATAAGCAGAGAGATTAAGCCGAAATCCAGTAGGTAAAAATTAAAAAAAAAATCTTAATAGGTATAAAAAAATCTTAAAATTATAATGATAATTGGGGTCTGCAGCTTCACTCGAAAATGCCTCTGTTTTGACTCTGTGAAATTTCATATAGATATCTTTAGTGCTTCATAAGCTACCGAATTATTTCCGAAATGAAATATTTTCTAACTACTGTGCCTCGTGTTTGACTTGATTTTTTAATGAAAATTTTTTACTCACTAAAAATTACTTTTCTAAGCCCATTTATTTATTATAATTAATTTAAGTGCTTCGTTAAGCTTGTAAACACAATTAACACTTGGCACTTTTGAATTATTAATTTAATTAATTGTTGTCGCAACGACAAAACTTCGTTCAGTGTCAACGCCTTAGTTTTAATTACGTAGTATAGGAAACGCACACATGTTTTTAAATGTCCAAACAAACAAAAAAAAAAAAAGCACAGTGGTTACGTCAAAACGTGCAACCTAAAGCAAATTGTACGTAGCAACAACATAGGCAACAGCAAACAATATCAAACAAACCAAAACTTTAAACAAAAACAAACTTAAATATTACACTCACTCGAAAAAGCACAAACGCAGGCAAATTCATCTGCATATACATAAATACGTATTAGGGAGACCATTTCAGTTATTCATTATTAAACTCAGACACGGCTGCAGGCTTCCGACTAAAATCTATCAAAATTAAAAATCATGGCTATACACAACCATCGTTGTTAATGCAGCCAATTTCTATTTTCGAAAGAGACTATAAACAAATTTAATTAAAATATAGATGCATTAACATAAAAATTGAATATAAATATCTTTTGAAGAAGATATTTTATTTTTATAGAAGGAAATATTTAAAATGACACTACTGAATTACGTATTGCCACAACAGTTGCTTATGATGTTGCTGCATTTTGTAACGTGGTAATAGTAGGAATTATGCCCACGTAGATTTGTTTATATCTATAAGGAGGAAAACTTCATATCGTGTAATTACAACCATACCTGCCGTGAAAACACAACCACCCAGAACATAAAACAATTATGTAGTATTAGTTTATAATTTTTATTTGGTTTGTTGCGATCCCCCCAAGACTGGTAATTTTAACATTATATAGGACTTATTTATCTTGGTAAACCAGTTTATCTTGGTAAACTAGTTGATATCATTAAACATATCTGGCTTCGGTCGCGTATAACTAATTAATACAGCGACTTCTGTTAACTGTACCCACAGCGACTTCGGTTGACTGTTCCCACAGAGGCTTCGGTCGACTGTTTCAGCGGCTTTAAGAAAATTTTGTAGTATTTTAGAGTCTAGATTTAAACAACAATTGTACATATTTACGAACCTAGGTTAAGTAATTCGATGCACTCTGCGGATCGATCCTGTACTCCCACACTAGTATTAGGCGAAACTGCGAATCAACTGAACCTACGAATTATCTATCCAGTACACCCGAACCTGCGTATCGAACCAGTTTCACCGAACTAGTTATCACCCGAACAAGTAAACCCGAACCTTGTATTTGACAAAAAAAAAAAAAAATCGTTTTCAAAACAGTTAAGTAGCTGACCACACGGCAACGATTGCTACCAACGTCATTTGTAGTTCTGTAGCCGCAGTCAGTTAGTAGTTTAATGCATTAAGCTATTAGTTTTTCAGTTTTAACAATTGAGGTACGAGTAAAATAATAGGGAGACTTATAAAATTTTTAGATTTAAGCTTTAAAAAATATTCTAGCAAATCATGAAAAAATACTTTACAAACAACTGTTCGAACTAGTATCAGCTGAAATGCGAATCACCCGAAACTGCGCATTATCAACAAATCAGTCGATCTCGCTTGTATTTATTTAAATCGGTTATCGTATTTTTATTTTCGTATTACAACAAATTATTTTAAATAATAGTGAACTAACGTGTAAAATTAAAGGCAGTTTTTAAAATTTTTTGGATCTTAGCTTTTGAAATTATTCTAGAAAAGCATAAAAATATACCTCACAAACAGCTGTTCCTTCGATTTTTGCAGAATGTTTGATATAACGCCTTTGAAAAGTAGCTTTGCTCGTTTATTTGTAAATACTAGATTTCAAAAATCAGCTCGAGCTGAATTTTACAGCGTAAAAGAGCATAATTATTTAACTGTGGCTGTCGTAACTGTCGTTGTCGCTCCCTCTAACGCTCTAATTGCGGCTAGCGGCACAAATTAAGTAGAAATTTTATTACTGTGCCTATGCATCTTGTTAGATTAGGTTAGAGAGGATCACACATAATTATTTATGAGTAGATTCACAAGACCACTATTGATCCATAGTCACTCCTCTGATATTCCCTGATGTCCATAGCTGTGTTCTAATCAATCTCTCTAAGTAGCCCGGTGTGATTCGTAAATTTAATAATTAGCATAGCTTCTTCACCCCTCAAGTCCTCTATAGTCTGAAATAAAAAAGAGCCAAAACATTTATTACGACTGTGAGATAGTGAGGGCATTGGCAAAGATAGTGGAATGTGTTTTCCTCTTCTTCGCCACACTATCTGCAGATATCCTCATCGCAAAGGTCGAATCTTTTTCAAGAAATATCTGAGATCATTATGTCCTGTTATAATACCTACTTACATTCTCAGTTCAGACTTACTGATACGTAACAGCTTATCCATTTCCCCATAACCCTTTCCCCCCAGCAACGATTTCGTCTGTGTGCATGTAAATGAATTATTCCACATGGTGTCGGCATCACGTCCAAATTGTTCCCTTATCCTCCCATATATTGAATCGAGACCAGGGTATACGTCCATACATCTGACATTTATATCCAAATCAGCTCCAGCTCGTTCCAACTTGTCTGCTGCTTCATTTCCTACGATATTGTAATGACCGGGTACCCGGGCACAGTTTCAGTGTGTGTTGTACGTTGAGAACCTGTAGCTCTCTGCGACAACAGCTGACTACCTTCGATCTAATACACCTATTTCCGAGTGCTTTTAAAGCCGCCTGACTGTCCTATGTTAATAGTGATATTGCTTGAGAATATCGAACTCGTAGGATGTTACCAAGCAGCTTCAGACACCGCAAAAATTTCGGCTTGAAATATGTTACATAGGTTATCCAATCTAGAACTGTGTCTGATGCCTCTTGTTGGGGAACCATTTAAACGATACTGCAGCTTTAAAGGTATTTGTTGGTATACAGTAATCCATCAGACTCGCAACGTCGATTTCTACTGATTTCGGTTCAAACCACAACTACTACAATGGCCCCTCCAGACTTGATGTTACCCAGACACCCCCCCCCCCCCCTCCAGAATTTTTAAAAATTGTATTATATATGTTAATTTTCGCTTATCTTGATAAGCGATATCGCTCGGACCTCGAATTCCTTATATACTCCAGAAGCAATAAAGTCTAGTAGTAGGAAACTGCTAAACCCAAACAAGCGTGTTGAGCGTAAACTAATTGACAGAGCTTTGGGTAATGAAGTTAGATGCAAACAAACTATTATTGCTTTTTTTTTTTGTAAGAAAAATTACATTTTAGCTACTCTGCATTATGTAGCGATTTTTTCTCTATTTTTATATAAATTTATTAGATTTTATTATACCAATAACGCCTTGCGCCATTATTTAGGTTAGTCAGTAAAAGAAACATTCTCTTTATCGAAGACATTTTACGAGTTTCAAACATTTATTAGCTTTTCTGTTGTTCAAACATATCAACAAATTTTCATACCTGGCCACCCTGTCGGAAATGATAGTTTGGAACATACATATATCACTTCTCTTGATACCACTAGTCAGACCTCGAGTGCCCTATATGTATATCCCAGAAGCAAGAAAGTCTAGGAGGAGAAAACTCTAAAATAAATATGACCTTGACTGAAGGCGTTGTAAGAGTTTGGAGTAAAAGTTCAAACATTTCGTACATAGCTTTTCTGTTGTTCAAACATATCAACAAATTTCCATACCTGGCCACCTGGCCACCCTATCAATAATGATAGTTTAGAAAATATAAGATAAAAAATATTGCAAAAACAAAACAAGCCGGTTTTCTGCTGTGGGTTTGTGTTTTAATTTTGTTTTTGCTGTTGCTGCTGCTTTTGCTCTGTGTACTTAGTGGGTATGTAGAGTGTGCAATTATTTTTGTTTTTGTGTTTGCCTGCAATCGACATTATCCAACAAAATCATATTTTTTTTTTTGTTGCCAGCCCCAACAACTAGTAGTACACCAGTTTACGCTCAGAAGTCGTCGCGTGCGGTTCTCGTTTGTAATTTTGTACGTGTGAATGTTTGCTCAATAAAAACGTGTGTGTAAAAGAATTACAACAAATTATGCCTGCACAGTGTTTGTTATTTTGCTTTATTTTGTCATAAAAATAAATTAGCTTTAAAAATAATAAATAAATAAATTTAAGAATTTAACCTTTAAATTGAGATGGTGAAAGAAAACTTGCTCACAATCATGTTTAAAGGTTTAAAACAACAACAACAACAAAAAATGCCCCAAAAGTTTGCTAAAATTTCCAAATAATTGTTTTTGCTTAGAAAATCAAATTTGCATTTAACAGAGAAAAACTAGCTGCTGTTTGTTTTTTTTTTGTTGCTTTTTTGGTTTAAGAGAAAGGCAAAGGAAATAAAAACAAGGAGAGAAAACAAATACAAAACAATACAAGCAAGAACAAGACAAGTGTTTCTGGGTTCTTTTTTTTTCCTTTCATGTAATACCTATTTCATGAAACAACAACAAGTTCAATAAATAGAAAAACTCCAGTCTGCAAAAAATAGAAAAAAAAGACATGTTAGTGCATGTTTGTTTATTTAACAGTGAATTAAGAAAAAAAAATAGGTGTTCAAATAGAAAGAAAGCTAATTTTTTCTATTCTTTTAAATAAAAGGTTACTTTGGTACCTACTCGTGTTAATTAATAAAACAAACAAAATTATTTAAAGGAATTTTACACAGCTTTAACCAAATTGGCCCATAAAGTGAAGCTTTAACAGAAAGAAGCATTTCGTAAGTTGTTCCCACTATTCTTTTATTAAATTAATTTAATGTAAGTACATACATACATATGTACATAAATTATAAGTTACAAATTTAAATTTTATTTATAAAAAAAAAATCGAAAACTACAGCTAAATTCACATAAAGAAACAACAACAAAAACAACTTGCGCAAACTTTAAAGCCATGCACAACAACCACTAAAAGTTAAACAGTAAAAACAAACTATAAAGAAGTTTTTTCTTTTTTAATAAACCAGCCACTTTAAGAAATATGTAACAACGACAACAACAACAACAGCAAGAAACTACATAATCGCAAGAAACTTTATTACAACAACGTTAGCAATTAAAACAACCACAAAAACAAAGGCGCAAACATTCCTCTATTAATAACAGTATCGTTTTTATTATTATATTTTTTTTTATTTTATTTTCTTGTTGCTGTTATTTTATTTTAGTATTTATGTAAAAGAATACAACAAACAGAAGAAAGAAAAAATAACAACAACAGTTGCAATAACTTTACTAAAGTTTAGCACTTGCATACTATAGCAGCAACAACCTCAGCAAACATTTTTGAATTAAATGATGCCAGATGATTTCAATTTATACCACCAATTATATTTACATATCAATAAGTGTTCATATCATAAGCCTAGTAATTTAATTTGATTAAAGAGCGGTTTAGAGGGTACGACTTTAGATACGTAAATACTGAGAGAAAATAATATCAAAATGCATCCATGTCTGAGAAATGAGAATGATAATCTTACGACTATTGTAAATATAGTAAAATGAAAACAGATGTTTTGAGTTGTTTCCATTGTTTACAAAAATTTCAGTGATGCCAGCTGAGCTTATTTTGGACTATAGCTAGTTTTTTGGGTCATCACTTGAGGCTCTATGCTCCGATAAGTGTCAAGGGGAGAAAAAAAGACTTAAAAAATGCATCCCTGTCATCACTTAAAAAAATCTATCCCTGATCTGAGGAGTTGCGATGGTTTTTTGAAAAATGTCAATGAATTAAGAGAGATCATACGACTGACCAATTTTCATCAGTATTTTCTACCAATGTCTCACAGATTCATTATATATTATGTTTAGACGGTACCATTCATGCTTTTTTAAAAAAAAATTTTACATGTCGTAAGACTTGTGTGATCATGTAAACCGCCCTCAAGACCAGCTACACAAAATCATTATCTTTCATAATTTCTAATATCATTTGGAAGATCTGTCTTTCATGTTTGAGAAAAGGAGAAGAAAATTGCTGCTTTGTTGTCAAATGTAACCACGTTACAGAATAGCGGATTTTGGATACATTCTAAGCTTCTTTAAATCCCGTTGTTAAGTATAGCAGAGATATTGAAAGGGCTATAGCTAATTTAAACACCAAGAAAGCTCCTGGGATTGATGAAAGTACTAATGTTAGTTGAATTGCCCCGTTTAGTAAAAAAGTTATTCTTCTTGTTTTTAATGCCATTTTACGTCTTGAGTACTCTCCCAGAGAATGGAAGATTTCTTTGATAACTATGATACCTAAGCTAAAAAAGGCCACACAAAGGTATAGTCAATAAAACCTACAAGTCCTTTATAAAACATATCAAGGCTGATTGAGAAATTATCAATTACTAAACTGAACCCAATTCTGAGCGCGAAAGAATGTATTCTCCAAAGAATCAATTCGTCTTAAGAAAACAATATAGTACGACCCAAAATGAACTTTAAGGAAAGAAAATACTATTCTGCGCTTTTTACGACGTTTCTCAAGCATTCGATAGGGTATGGCAAGAAGGCCTAATATACGGTGTCCGAGGGGAAGGTATACTACTCGCAGTATTTATAATCCTGTCTGTATGCGATGTGGCACGTCTTGTTGATACCACATGTTAATCAAGACCAAGGCATGCATTGTTGTTGTTGTTGTTGAATTGAAGTTGATAGATTGTGACCAGCAGTAATGTGTTCAGCCGATCTTGAGTCTTGAGTCTATCACCTAAATACCCTCTTTCTTCGAAATCATTCACTACATGATAAATAGTGCGTTTTGTTGACATAATGTTTTTCCCAAAAATTTCACACTAATCGATGATTGATTTTGATAAAATGTTTTAACGATTAAAACACGTTGGTTTATCGAATATTTTTCCATAATAAATTTGCCACGTGTCTACTTCACGACTGCCGAATATGAACTGTCAAGAGTAATGTTTACCAAAATGGCGACAAAACAAAGTATACCTTGCCGGCGGACACCCTGAATATTAAGCTGTTAAAGCTGAGCTTGCGCGAAAACTTCTAAAACCTCTTAAAAAATTATTTAATTGATCGAAAGTTGAGAAGAAGATTTTTTAAGCTCGCCTCAGCCTCGCCTCATTGAAGCCGAAGTTCCGCAAATTAGTATTTTAGAACCCATTTTATACATGCTGTACACATCAGATATGCCAATTAGTAGCCGAGTGTACACATCAACATTTGCTGATGACACAGCTCTTTTAAGTATTCATGAAAGCGCCCAAGTTGCATCCCAACATTTACAAGATCACATACTCAATTTGGAAAAAATGGCCGAAGAAATGGAGAATAAAGGTGAATAAACAAAAATGCACTCATATAAATTTCACACTGCGTAGGGACTCACGCGTAAATAACCTACACGCGTAAATAACAAAATGATACCTCATCCTTCAGAATTCAGATACTTCGGTATACATCTTGATCGGCGCCTTACTTGAAAAAGCTACATAGAATCCAAGTTAATACAAATAAATTTAAAAGCTATTTACTGTCAGCTTAGATTGCAAACTTCTACTGTACAAGTCGATTCTCAAACTAATTTGGTGTTATGGAATTCAATTATGGAGCAATGCCTCACTTAGTAATGTGGAACAAATTTAGGGGCTCCAAAATATTGTCGCTTCAAGTATCGAGGGCACTCAGAAATTGTTCGAAGACCGGTGCCCAAAATGGAAACTATCCGAAACTCTCCACTCGAAACCGCTGATTGTCGTGACTGCGTCAGTAGCTGCTCCGCATATCTACGAAACTTTTCACTATCCGCAAACTGTTGATGCGCCCGATAGCATTTAGCTGCACTTCCCTAAATTGTGGACTCGGCAAGACACTTAAACTAAGATTCTAATAACTCCCTGTGAAAGATTTCTCACTTAAGTTACAGAACAAAGCCAAAGAGAGCATCTGTGATCATCCGTAGAATGTTATTTTAGCGAAGAACATACTATATTGGCTTAAGGACACAATTTTAAAGTTATAGTTTGTAATCTATTCTTATGGTAAACTTTCTGGCAATTAGCCCATTTATTTCAGTCAGTTTTGCATTATGCAGCCTTACGACTAGGCTTCGTCTAACATGAACATATACTGGGGATTGAGGTATTATTGGGTTATTTTTGGTAATAAAAGAAAAGTTGCCAGATCTTGGGGGCTTTGGACATTTGCTGGCAAACCAATATTGTAATTCTGAAGCCCTTAGTTGGGAAAAAGTAACTTAGATTAAGTCGGAGATGCCTAACTTGGATAACTACTCTAGCTGTAGAACATGGTAACTTCAAACAGATCTGAGAGCTTTAATGCACTACTGAAAAATCATTTAAAAAATACCAGACTTAAGAAAAAAATTTCTAAAGCCGAAAGCAAATGATAATAATTTTGCGAAACTCTATGAAAAGTAAGAAATTCTGCAACCGGAAATTACTAAGCAAGGAACTCAAATTGTAAAAACAAAACCAAAACGGTAGTTGTGTGCTTCAGTATACCCCTGAAAGCTGACTGCAAAGTGGCCGCTACAGGCAGTGATAAAGTTTCGCAACAGCGTGCAGCATGAGAGCGAAACTAGATGCCAGTTTTTTTTTTTGTAAAATTGTAAAATAATTCAGATCATTCCAGCCCGTACTTTGCATTAGCTTGACTCTATAGAAGAAAAAACGATTAAGTTGATATGTTTTTTCTTTTTTTTTTGTTCAATTCATACAAAACAAAAGTACAATGTTTGTAAATATTGTTTTTTTAAATTTTGTAGCTCGTATAGCTAAGTCAGGTTGGCCACCCGTATATAATAGATTAATTTCACCATTTATTCCTACACCATTAATTCCGTTAACGGTCTGGGGTTTACATTTTCTGACCACCATCTAGAAGACATATCAAGTTTTAGCAATTAAGTCACTAAAGCAATACTGAAACAATTCAGGATCTAAGTCTGTATTCTGTATTAGAATCGACTATTATTCTATCTCGTTGAGACAGTGTCTGCGCAGTGTCTGTCCACTACAATCGTACACTACTCTGTTGGGATAATGTAGTCATAGCTGGTACATTTTCAATTATTTTATGTGGCATCTCCCTATTTCGAGATACTCCAATTTTTTATCGTAATAATTTTGTTCTTTTATTAAAAGAAGCTGTATTCTTCTGTCTGTCCGTTTGCATTTTTTTTGTTCATAAATTATATTTGTGCTGTCTTTTAATGTGCTTTTTTGCTGCAGTTTCGTTTCTGTGTGCATTTTTAGAATTCGTTCTTATAAAATGTTTGCAGCAGCTGTAGGTTGCTCTTGTTTAACAAAAAAAAAAAAAAAAATTTTTTTCAATACATTTCTTAAGGCAACAATGTTGCATTTTTTGCTATCGCTACATCTCGAGTTTTATTTTACTTATGCCTAATTAACATTGGAAACCAAGGATGAACAAGGGACATTAATTTTTAATTTAATTTTGGCCAGCATTATTTTGTTTTCCTTTTATTGGTAATTTTCGATGTAAAATTTATATATATAAAGCATACACTAAAGGGCTACCCCCGTATTTTTCATTCGATAAGAATTGAATTCTTCTTTTTATGTCTGTTTCTATTATGCTTTCCCATCTCTGTTAGTCATTTACTTTAAGGCTGTAAAAGTTAAAATATCTACAATTTTTTATTTATTATTAAAATAGTTTTAACTTAAACCATCCAGAATTCTTAGTGCAATCTCAGTTAGATGCCTTCATATATTTTTTCCTTGTCTTATAATACATTTAACTTTATATTAAATTAAAAGTTTTTTGTTTCACCATCTAAACAAGAGATTTATCTATAAAATAAGAACAAGTTCGAAACAAACTTATAAATACAGCAGATAAGAATTATTGGGTTGGATAAAAAGCTTTTCTTCGTTAGAGTTTAATCTATTCATATAATAAAATAGTAACTTATTTCCTGTCTGTCTGCTTTTCGTTTGTGTTCGCATCATGTAAAAACTTCTGGATGGATTTTAACAAAATTTTGTGAGGAGGTACCTTAGTATCCTGATTCCAATATAGGATACTTTTTCGCCGCAGAAATATCTCATTTGTAAGAAAAGGTGAAAAGGTTACCCTTGTCTTGTTTCAGCTGTAGAAAATTACGTCTCTAGATATGAAAATGAATGCAGTTCCTCATTAGCGCTAGTTAGTCCATGAGGACTTAAGGAAATGTTTGAGGAGATAAATAAGGATTACAAAAATAAATCTGATGTAAGGCTCACACGGCCTTAATGTTCATGAACTGTGTGAAATCTCAAAATGAATTTGGTACCTACAACATACGTGCATTGTGAGGGTCACTTCGAAAAAGAGCGACCCTATATATTGAGAAGATCGGTTGGGTTGACTTAAAACTTGATCCACGTTGGGAAACAATAGCTAGACGTAAACAAGCAGACCGGTTCATTTCGCTATCTTGGAAGAAATTCCTGCATATTTCTGAACTTGACTTATCAGAGCTTAGATTAATAAGTGGGTTATTTGCCGAATTTCATGGTTAATTCATTTTGGACAATTTGATGCAGATTTCGCAAAACGTAGGATGATACTTCTAAACTTACCAAGTTTAGAAGTATCGCTAAAAGATGCACACAGTCTCTCATCGGATAAGGTAATTAACTTCATGCGGGATCTTCAATCTATTCCGGTGAATACAAAGGCTGCAAAGAAGGTCCACGACCAAATACTAAAATATTTATTTTCTTTTTGCAATATGGAGTTTATTGGGCAAAAGATTTACGATTCAAATTATTTATTTATCAGGTATTTTCTGAAAGAAGTAGAAAAACAATCATTGATTAAAATTCTCAGAACAAGGATGGTTAAAAAATCATGTGTGTGAAGATAAATTCAAATTTAACTAGCAGAGACAACAACCACATTTCTTAACAGAGCTCATTTTGCAGTCAACAGAGCACTGTTATACGTATAACATTCACTGTAATTAATAATTCAATTATTCTAGAGGTTCCAACTTGGAATCGGAAGAGGTTCCACATAAAAAAAACATGGGGATATTGCCCCAAGGGATACTTTTTTAAACTAAAATATTAGAATTTCCGAAATAACTTAAGAAAAGCTACAAAAAGAGTTTAGATTTGGAAATAACTTAAGAGGATTTTTTGGTCATTATGGAAAAATAGGGATGGGTACCATATACAAACTATATAGAAAAGGTGCTCCAAGGGGTGCATAATGAAACTGTATTAGTGGAACTCCTGAAATAATTTTGGAACTTTTTTAAAATGAATTTGAAAAAAAGGAGTTTTTGGTAGAAATTTCTGGAGAGGATTTTTGGTTATTATGGAAAAATAGGAAAATAGAATAATTGAATTATTAATTACAGTGAATGTTATACGTATAACAGTGCTCTGTTGACTGCAAAATGAGCTCTGTTAAGAAATGTGATTGTTGTCTCTGCTAGTTAAATTTGAATTTATCTTCACACACATTAAAAAATCATTAATCGAATTAGGAGATTTACTTCTATTTAGTTTTATAATTTTTTGTATTATAATTTAATTTAGGACATACGCGTAAATTATTTATTTTGGCTTAAATCGATGTTGATCTAAATTAAATGCAGCTTATTGATACCAAATTGCATGGAATATGACACTGTTTGAAGGTGCCCCGCCACGTCCCTGTACATCATACGAAAGTAAGATGTCTAATTTTTAAGTGACTCTGGCAGAATTAATTTGATGGAGTATTTTGACTTTGGGTACATTAGTCGATAGCGGCTGAGAGGCAATCATAACCTAAAATCCTAAATGCTGAAATGATGGTCGTTGTATGTTAAGTAGCTTGTTCTAAAAGAAAGTATTTGCAACTGTGTGAATCGTTGATTTTAGAGGTCCCACCATGCACGAATATTTTGCTTGTTAACATATCTATTCACCTGCAAAATAAACTTATTCGGCTTTCGGTTTAACCGAAATACCAAAACAACCTTTTTATCGGATCTTAAATAAAACAAATGTTAAACTGGTGTTTGGTTTCGGTTTGGAATACTCTAACTTTAAAAGAAGTAACACTCAGGCAATTAATGCCTTTATTAATCGTGTTACTTTGTAAAGAGATAGGAGTAAATAAGACAGATGCTTTAAGTGATAGTAAAACTTCAATTTCGGCAACACTGCCATTGCGCATTATGATTATTTTAAGAACAGTGGGTACCATCGACGAAGGAGGGTACTGTGATATGTATTTTAAAGAGAACTTGCTATGTCCACACCCTTAATGTGTGTTCTGACAATATTCTGTTCGATTTTGCTTTGAAAGTAATTCTAAGACTTTCACGTATTTACTTTATATAAAGGTACCCCTCCCTGGATAAAATTCTGAAATTTATATAAAATTCTAAAAATTATTGTAAAGCTCTGTAAAAGGTGTTTAAACTATTTTAATAACAATTTAATTCCACAAGGTTAAAATAGAAATCAAAAACAAATTTTATTCAATTGACTATTTGACAGTAAGTAATTCATATCATTTAATTTTTAAAAATAGCACCATCTGTTGCGCAACCGTGTTTAAAAGGACACGCTTTCAATTTATATTTTGTCATTATTTTAAAACAGCGCCATCTGTTGCGCAACCGTGTTTAAAATATCCGCGCTTAACAAAAATAAAAGATGCCTTAAAGTATGCAATACCTTTAAATCGGTAAAAACAAATCGGCATACTATCACTGCTTTCTTCACTTTCTCTTGGAAATAAGATATTTTTGCGATAAAAAAGTATTCTATATTTGAGTCATTATACCAAGGTATCTCTTCTAAAAATTTTATTTAAATCCCTCCGGTAGTTTTTACGTGATGCGAACACAGACAGACAGAAAATAAGTTACTATTTATATATATTATATGTATGTATAGGTAAATACATATCAGAAAAATCGATGTTGCCACGGCTGAGTAATTAACTCGTGACCATGATTTAGTAGTCAACCACTTAGTAAACACTCAAGCACTTTAATATTAAAGCCTTATCATTTGAATATGCTGTTCAATAATTTAACATGCCATGGTGCTTAGGCATCACCAACTAAATAATTTACGTATAACAGATTAAACCGCTCTCAGCATCAACCCCAGCCTAAAGAACAACCACCAATATAAGATTGGTTCTGGGTGTTAAACTAAAAGTCGTTGAACAGGAATAAAATGTGTTTATTGGGGAGCCTGCAGTAAATGTTGATTTTCGATTCAAGCAAATATTTCATGAGTTGCCAAAAAGCCAAATGAAAGGATATTACTTTTTAGCTTATTTCACGGTCAAAGAATTTAAAAAGGCTAAAAACTGACCAAGATTCTGTTCTCTATATTTTCACACTTTTAATTTATAATTTAAGTAGTATAGACAGGGAAGGCCAGCCAGGAATTTAAATTTATCAATAACCGCAAAAACAACAACTCAATCATTATTATGCTCCTCATCGTCTTCACCAACAGCAATAAAAATGTCAATACCTAGAATAACTACAAAGAGGGCACATAGAAAAAGCTCCGCTTGCACAGCTGTTAAGAGTAAAAGAGCTGCACAAACTAGCTAGCTGTTGTGGCAACAGCTTTTATTTTTTTTTTTTATTTTTAATTTTTTTTTTAATTTAGAAAACAATTTTTATATCCATAAAATTACTAAAAAGGAACAAAAACTACACAAGGCAGAAAAGCTGACAAGAGAGCAGCAGAAAAAGTTAAGTAAAGTAAAGTATGCTGTTTAAGGGAAGTCAGTGTAGAAGGCATTCAACTCTTCCTCCCATTACAATTTTCTGTCATCATTATCGTGGGTATCCTGTTTTAGCGCTGTGCAAAATGTTTATAATGATTTCTGTAAAAAAATTAACTTTTTTGCCCTTTGCCTTTCATTTAAGGCTGGTGTTGGTGCTGGTGTGGTGCTGCTGATGAATACAGACTGTAAATGCAGAACAGGCTAGTAGCAGCCAAAGTAGTTTTGTAAGTCAGAGAGTAAGGAATGTACGAAAAAAATAGACATTTTATTTGAAGCTTGTAATCTAAAATAGAAATTACAACGTGAACATTAACTTCCTTTTTGCCTTTTGGCTAGTGGTTTAATGGCCCTGTTTATTGTACAAAAAAAAAAAATATTTAAAAACGTGTTGTTACATGACGACATTTACATTGATGATGATGATGATGATGATGAGGTGGCTTTGCTACAGTAAGCTCTGTTAGTTTAGTGCAAGAGGATGTTGTTAATCCCGCTGCTAATGATGATGATAATGACGATAATGATGATGATGCTGATGACGACACAGTCTATCTACTATTATATGATTTTGCCCAGGCTATGAAATGTTACAACGACCGCTGTTTCAAACGTGAAGTCAACTTTTTTATGTTTTTGTTTTTATTGTGCAATGTTAAAGTTGTAACAGAAAACCAGTCGGTTTACTAGTGCCTTTGGCTGAATGAAAAATCAAACAAAGAAAAAAAAAAAAAATTACTCTTAACTCATTACGAAGAAAATAATGACGAGAATGATGATGTGGTAAAAACTGGTGGTTCTTAATGTTTGGCTTTTATTTTTTTTTGCTCTCTATTAATTTGATGCCCAACTTTGAAAAGTAGTTTTTCGTTTCGCATTAAACAAAAACCAACAATATTTGTCAGGGAAGTAAACATATAAGTGTGTAGGGGTTTAATCACCTGAAACTTTTTTTTCGTTATTATTTTGATTTTTATAGAATTTTTTTTAGAAAATTAGAACTAAGAGAATTCTTGGTTTATAAACATAAAAAAAATCGGATACGTTTAGAGGAAACAGAAAATTTTAATTGCATCGTGTAATTTCTGCTTGAGGCCGCAGCATTTATAATACATCCAATTTCAAATTATAGACTACTAGCTTTACCCACATACAATGTGTGCGTCCTAACAACATTTTGTTCTAAAGACTCTTACGTGTTTACTTTATATAAAGGTACCCATCCCTGGATAAAATTTATATAAAATTCAAAAAATTTTTGTAAAGCTGTGTAAACGACTGATAGGAAATGAGTTACGCATTATTTTAAAACAGTGCCATCTGTTGCGCAACATTGTTTAAAACATACTGTTTTCAAAAATAAAAGTTGCCTTAAAGTATGCAGTATCTTTAAATCAGTAAAAAAAATCGGCGTACTTTCACTGATTTTTCTCCACATGCTCCTGGAACTAAGATATTTTTGCAGCAAAAAAGTATCCTATATTGGAATTAGGATACTAAGGTACCTCCTCACAAAATTTTGTTAAAATCCATCCAGAAGTTTTTACATGATGCGAACACAAACAGGAAATAGTTACTGTTTTATTATATGTTTAGATAACTTGCATACCTCTTCGTAAAATAGTCGGATAAAAACAATGTTTTTCGTGTATGTTCTGAGAATATCCAAGCGGACCACCAATCTTAGTGGGTCTTCTTCGACCCCTCTTAATTCCTCTATGATTTCTGGTAATTTACGACTTCGTCTCTTTCATTTCTTATCCTTAGGCTTCTCGCTTATCTATAGTGATTTCAGGCTGTTGACCTTTGGTAATGACGAACATTACAGAGTCTCTGGTACTTGCTAATGTTTGTTAAATGCTAAAATTTACACAATATAATATTTGTGAGCTCTTACCAAAACAGTTTTATAGCGACGCAGCGAAAAATCGATTATCTCCAAGAAACTTTTTGAACTTTCTGAAGAGTTCCTTCCACCTCTTGCGTCCATCTTTTTTGACAAATTAAAACAGGAGTTCCTGTTTGAAACTAACCTTCAGATTCTCATGGTCCTGTTTTATTTTATCAGAATAAAAAAGGCTAAAGTTCACATATAATTTTTTTTTTGAAGATGGCTATTGCCTCAGAAGAGTTTTCCACCTCTCGAAAGGTATTCTTGTCCATCTCTTCTGGTCCTGTTTTATTTTATGTTCTATTTTATTTTATAAAAATAAAATAAGCTAAAGTTCACACACAATAGCCGTTTCTGTATGAGTCTGTTACAGGCACAGTCTGCAGATATCGTTTTCTTAGATTCTAGTCTTGGCAAGATATTACATGAAGTATTCGTGACCTCTCACTAACGCAATTTTCAGCGTAGCAGCTAAAAATCGACTAAGTACAAAAAAATTGTTCCTCAAGAGGGCTATTGCCTCAGAAGAGCCCTTCACATCTTGCGAGGTATTCTTGTTCATCTCATCTGACGAATTAAAGCAGTAGTTACTTCAGAGACTAACCTCCGGATTCTCATGGTCCTATTTTATTTGATCAAAATAAGAATTCATACAAATCTCAGTAATGGAGAGAAAGAGAAGTCGAGGTGATTTCGACAAATTTCAGTAGAAAGGTTACGAAAGTAAATGTAAATCAGGGCCTAAAATCAATTACAACTACTTGTAATTTGTAATTGAACATTTTCAATTACACATTACATGTAATTGTTATTGGAAATTTTCAATTACAAATTACAAGTAATTGTAATTATAATTAGGCAATAATCATTACTTGGAATTTAACAAAATTCAGTTATATTTTTAACATTACACTACATATAATTATAATTGAATTTTTTCAATTACAATTACATGTAATTGAATTTTTTTTTTCAATTAAAAATTAAAATTAATTGTAATTGTAATTTTTCAATTGGATATTCCATGTAATGTGTAATTGAAAAAATCTCAATTACAAATAGATAAATATAATTGTAATTGAAAAATTCCAATTCCAATTACATAAATTTGGGTAATTACAGGCACATATGTAAATATGTGGACAATGAAAAATTACTGAGGTCTAATATAGGTTAGACAAATACTGAAACGCGGTAGTTTTCTATAGCCCCTCCCCTTTATAACTGCGAGGGTTTATCAACGTGTCTTTACAAAATTGTATAGGAGGCGCTTAGAACTTAAGACAAAGCAGGATACCGAAAAATGATGTACTAACTTAGACATGAAAGACATGATAACTTAGATACATGATATAATTTTGAAGCCTTGCGATATTTCCCTTAGTCGGAGCCTTAGCAGAATCCTACCCAAGATGTCATCTAAGAGATGGCTTGATGACAGCGCCAATACCCCTAAAATACAATAACTGAATTTTATATTGAGTTTATTTATATCTTTGATCTAGAGCCAGATTGGAGACCGCCAAGTGAATTGCTGACAACATGTTTAACCTGCATTTATCGTCAAAGCAAACTATTTAGCCAAAGAGCGTTCCCAATAAAAATGGCCGGACATCCACAAATGTTTAATCTCGTTTAAAACGAAGAATTAAAATGGGCTTGTACTTTGCTGTGGCTTTAAATGAGTTGGAGAACTGCTGGGTGTATCATAGTCAGCTGGGTGGAAAATAAGAAACATTCAACTTGAAAAATTGGCGTTTCATGGTTTTTGTAAAAAGTTTTTGACTTCATCTTGCACTTTTTATATTGAAGTTAGCGAGATTAAATTAGATCCATTATAATTCTCTTCTCTTCACAGGTGTTTAAAATGTTTTCTGTCTCTGAGGTTACCTTCTCTATTCTTACAACATCCTTTTTATATTGCAATTTTTTTTCCACTATTTTTACGCAAAAAAAAGAAGTTTGTTTATATTTGCGCTCAACTTAAAGTTTATTGATATTTTCATTGTCACCCAAACGTTCTTTGTGACAGACCTGATGTGCAAGTGGTGCATCAACTTTTAGGCTACAATATACAAAAACAAAAAAAAAGAGGAAAAAGTTGACCAGACTTGTAGACAGACCTGTATTTGGGCATTTAAATAGATGGCAGGCATTACAGGTAATCAATTGTCAGAACTTTAAAAGAATTAAATCGTTATCAGTGATTTGAAAACTCGTTATTGAAAACCCAAGCTAAGGGATGCATTTATTTTGTAGGGGGTATACCGAAGCAGACCACTAACTTTATGGGCCGCCTTCGTTCCTCAATGATTTCTTGTATCCGTATGGAAATTTACCTTTTTTAATCTCGACTGTAGTGATATCAGACTGGCGATGACTCTATGAAAATTGCTAGCATTTGCTTGAGGCTAAGGTCGCCTCCACAGCATCTCCAGTTATTATTATGGGCTGTCTGCCCATCGTGGTTCAAAGCCTTTTTATGTCAGCTTTTTTCAGGCTTAATCTGCAAGTATCGTCTTACCTCGATTTTTAACTTGGCCAGATAATACTTGAGAGTCCGTGACCTGTTTCTAAAGCAGTTAACCATATTTAGGCGAACAGGTTATATCCAAGCTACTTCTTGGTTTTCCTACCAACTTGTAGGGAAAAATGCCAGAGTCTTTGGTGGGAATCGAACTCACAACCCCGGACTGATAGACTAGCACATCGAGGCACACAGCTAGTGAAGGAAATATTAGTTTTCGTCCTTCATTTATTTTGCTTTAAACTTCAGATTTTTCCTTAAATACCTCTGAAAACCTTTTCTCCTTTTAGCTTTTGTTTTACATCAATTACATTCTTTTTCATTTTCATAACATGTCATAATCAAGGTAGAGAAAAAATAAAAAATAAAAGAATAAATGGCCAAAAGCAAACTTGCCTAAAGTAAATTGAGTCTTCTATCTTCTTGTCAAGAATTTTTGAAATGATTGATTGCACAACAATTTTGTTGTACTTAATGCTTTTCATAACTGTAAAGTTCATACAGTCTATGCCAAGTAATCTATATCCATTACTTACACTAGATGCAAACACATTTGCTGTTCTTATATGTCTGAACACACAAAAGTAACAAAGCAATATTGACATTATTTCGATTTGTTTTGGCCATTTCTTCTCTTCTTTTTATTTCTTCGATTTTTTTGTTGTTGTTAATTTTCTTTGTCAATGTTTTTTATTTTGACATGCCGTTCCGGTAATTGACGTTATGGCATCTGTTACTTTTTCTTGGCTCTAGTGCATGGCAATATTTGTTTCTGTTGGTCTTGTATTTCATTTAGAGTTTTTTTTCTATCTGTTCTGTAAAAATACCTGTGAAGTGGCCTAGAACATTGAAGCGTTAGTTAGAGGAGGCAATGAAATGTGTGATAAAACAAACGGAAATTTTGCTTGTAAAGAAATGCAAGAAATTATTATTAACACACTTTGGATTGTTAGTTTAGAAGGTAAATATGTTGGATGAAAGAAAATTTCTAAAATGTTGTAACGAAAAAATTTGTTGGCACAAGAAAAAAAAAAAAATAAATAAGAAAACTATAACTTATTAATGTTAATTAATATTTATTTTTTATTATAATTCCCGTATATTTTACTTTTTTGGGAAATTATTATACCCTTCACCGCAGGTAGAAAGGCTATACATATATAAGTTTGTCATTCCGTGTATAATTTCCGACCGCATGAAGTATATACAAGTATATATTCTGGATCCTTATAAATAGACTTAGCAATGTCCGTCTGTGTTCGAGTTGAAATGAACTTTGTCAAGGCACCCGAAGAAATATAGAAAATTAAAGGCCACCAATCTACCAGGTTTCGAAAATTTCGCCAATGATATTCCGCAACATCAGACCACTCAATTCGAGGCAGCGGGCAAAAACCACGCCAACCTATATTTTTTAACATTTTTTCAGGTTGTTTTTATTTTTTCGGTTGTAATGATTCTATTTTGCTTTTTTTGTTTAATAAGTATTAGATCGCGACCCGTAGATCGAGGGATCAAAAACCTCAGGCGAGGGGCGATTTTTGTTTGTTTTTAGGTGGGTAGGATTTTTCTGCATTGATTTGTATTAAAGGCCTTTATGACAAGCAATACACATAGAGGTTGCCAATAGACACACAGGGTGCCCACTGGTAACCAGGTGCAGTCAAAAGACACACAAGTTTTTTTTTTTGCTTTTGTCTGAACTGAACAGTTTGCAGGAGGTCCTAATTTTTACAAAAATTTTATACAAAAAATTTTCCAAAAATTTCCAACAAATTTTAACCAAAAATTTTCAAAAACCAATTTTAGAAAAAATAATTAAAAAATTTTTACAAAAAATTTTTACAAAAAATTTTAAAATTATTTTTACTAAGAATTTTTAACACAATTTTCTAAATATTTTCCAAAAACTTTTTTCCTAAAAATTTTGACAAAAAGTATTAAAATAAAAAATCTGCAAAATATTTTCTATAAAATTTTTACAAAAAATGTTCGATAAGACTTTTTTCAATCAATTTTTTATAATATTTTTACAAAATAGTTTCAATAAAATTTTTACAAAATAGTTTCAATAAAATTTTTATAAATAATTTTTAATAAAATTTTTACACAAAATTTTTAATAAAATTTTCACACAAAATTTTTAATAATTTTTTTTCTAAAAATTTTTAGAAAAAAAAAATCTATAAATTGTTTACAAAAAAAATTTACATTTTTTTTTTATAAACTTTTTCAAAAGATATTCAATAAAATTTTTACAAATTAGTTTCAAACAAATTTTTACAAAAAAATTATTAAAAAAAATTGCAAAAAAAAATTACAAAAAATAAAAACAAATATTAACATATATATATTAACATATAGATGAAATTTTAAGTTCGTTTTTATTCTCTCTAAGAAAAGAAAAAAAAAGATTGGGAAAATTTAATTTTTAGATACCAGCAGCTGCTTCCGTCATCACCACTCTCCGTATCTATCTACTTTGGGTAGTGTTTAATTGTAACCAACCAAACCCAGATAAAGGAATATGAGAACACTGTATTCAATCATCAATCTTCAGTTGGTGAGAGCGAACTTTTAATATTTACCACCTTATATTTGTTATTGCTTCAGCTAACCTTCGGTTAGCAATGATTTAAAAATTTCATCTGTATGTAAAATAAATAGTTCGACTGATAAAAATTTCAAATATTCAAATATTCAATAAAAAAAGTTTTCCTAAAAAAGTTTTCTATAAAATTTTTGCAAAAAAAATTTTTATAAAATTTTTACAAAAAATTTTTTACAAAATTTTTACAAAAAAATTTTTTACAAAATTTTTACAATAAAATTTTCTATAAAATTTTTGCAAAAAAATCTTTTATAAAATTTTTACAAAAAAAATTTTTACAAAAAAATTTTTTATAAAATCTTTACAAAAAATTTTTTTATAAAATTTAAACAAAAAAAAATTCTGTAAAATTCTTACAAAAAAAATTTCTATAAAATTTTTACACAAAAATTTTCTATAAAATTGTTACACAAAAATTTTCTATAAAAGTTTTACAAAAAAATTTTCTATAAAATTTTTACACAAAAATTTTCTATAAAATTTTTACACAAAAATTTTCTATAAAATTTTTACACAAAAATTTTCTATAAAATTTTTACACAAAAATTTTCTATAAAATTTTTACACAAAAATTTTCTATAAAATTTTTACACAAAAATTTTCTATAAAATTTTTACACAAAAATTTTCTATAAAATTTTTACACAAAAATTTTCTATAAAATTTTTACACAAAAATTTTCTATAAAATTTTTACACAAAAATTTTCTATAAAATTTTTACACAAAAATTTTCTATAAAATTTTTACACAAAAATTTTCTATAAAATTTTTACACAAAAATTTTCTATAAAATTTTTACACAAAAATTTTCTATAAAATTTTTACACAAAAATTTTCTATAAAATTTTTACACAAAAATTTTCTATAAAATTTTTACACAAAAATTTTCTATAAAATTTTTACACAAAAATTTTCTATAAAATTTTTACACAAAAATTTTCTATAAAATTTTTACACAAAAATTTTCTATAAAATTTTTACACAAAAATTTTCTATAAAATTTTTACACAAAAATTTTCTATAAAATTTTTACACAAAAATTTTCTATAAAATTTTTACACAAAAATTTTCTATAAAATTTTTACACAAAAATTTTCTTTAAAATTTTTACACAAAAATTTTCTATAAAATTGCTACACAAAAATTTTCTATAAAATTTTTACACAAAAATTTTCTATAAAATTGCTACACAAAAATTTTCTATAAAATTTTTACACAAAAATTTTCTATAAAATTGCTACACAAAAATTTTCTATAAAATTGCTACACAAAAATTTTCTATAAAATTTTTACACAAAAATTTTCTATAAAATTGCTACACAAAAATTTTCTATAAAATTTTTACACAAAAATTTTCTATAAAATTGCTACACAAAAATTTTCTATAAAATTGCTACACAAAAATTTTCTATAAAATTTTTACACAAAAATTTTCTATAAAATTGCTACACAAAAATTTTCTATAAAATTTTTACACAAAAATTTTCTATAAAATTGCTACACAAAAATTTTCTATAAAATTTTTACACAAAAATTTTCTATAAAATTGCTACACAAAAATTTTCTATAAAATTTTTACACAAAAATTTTCTATAAAATTGCTACACAAAAATTTTCTATAAAATTTTTACACAAAAATTTTCTATAAAATTGCTACACAAAAATTTTCTATAAAATTTTTACACAAAAATTTTCTATAAAATTGCTACACAAAAATTTTCTATAAAATTTTTACACAAAAATTTTCTATAAAATTGTTACACAAAAATTTTCTATAAAATTGTTACACAAAAATTTTTTATAAAATTTTAACACAAAAAAAAATGTATAAAATTTTTACAAATAATTTCAATAAAATTATTACATAGTTTGGCATTTCAGGTGACGATATATACCGTATACGAAATATTGCTGATTAGTGGAAAAAAGCGTAGTTCTTGTATTTAATGCGTTTGTCTCTTAAATTAAATCAAGTCTGTAAAAATAAGATTTGGCACTGCGGAATATACCACTCTTATTTGTTTTAAATAACAACGCCATGCAGAACATTTTTATTAGTTCATTTTTTTTTTAAATGAATGATCGCGGCTCTTATAAAAACTCCTGATCAACATTTTAGTTGTTGTATTTTAATTTAATTTAATTTTTCATCAAATAATGTGAGGAAATATTATTTTTATTTTGCAACAAATAGTCCTGTCCTTGTAACCATTTTTTAAATCACTTTATGTAGTAAGGGCCAATCACTAACATCTCTTCACATAAACTAATGCATCGTAGAACCGTAATTAATTTGAGCATCACTGCTAGACGTTACTGCCGCATTATTTTAGAACAACAACCAGGCCTTCGTAATAAAGTAATTTTTCTTTATGACGGCCAAATGCTTGTAAGCTTTACAATCAGCTTTTAATTACTTAAAGAATTACAACGCAAATCTCCACAGTATAAAGTAAATAGTAAAATGAAATATGTAAAGCATGGACTCCTGCCAACATGTTCTTTTTCTCTTCATACCCTCTTCCTTCATCATCATCATCATCATCATCATCATCATCATCATCATCAACGATGTGGTCAAGAATTTCATAAACATTTTTCCCACTTTATTTTTTTTTCAATCGTCTGCATTTTCTTACTACTGTAATTTCTGTATTTGTTTTATGCTAATGCTACTTTTTAGTGTTTAATTTATTCCACTGTCCAATATAAATATCATATCACAGACTTTAAATCTTCTTTACTCTTGCAGCAAAATGTTGTTGCTGCTAAAGCTAAACAGTCGTCAGCTTCCCTTCGCCGCACATCTTGCAGAGCCTTGGGGGACTATTTATGTATTTTATTTTTCTAATTTAACTTTGCAATTTCCACTGATTACTACAAAAACACTTTATAAAAAGTGCCAAAATATACACACACATTTTAGATCTTACCGAAACTAAAGCTTTGCATGAGGGTTGGTCTCCAAAAAATAAAATAAAAATAAAATAAAACTTAAATACTAAAAGAAAAACATTATGAACAAAATTCCAGAAAAGAAAATAAAAAGCTAAACCTACAAAAACAACAAAAATAAAAAAAAAAAATACTTTAAAATCCTTTTTACATAAAATCCTGTAGGAAGAGACAAAAAAGATGATAACGACAAGTAAGCTAAAGCCCGAGGAGAAGGTCAGGAAGAAGAATCAAAAATATCAAAAAAAAAAACAATAAAAAAGGAATAAAATGGCAAGGGTCTTACCATTGAAAACCTACTAAACCATATTATACTCACACAGATACAGTCAGACACATAAATTTACATTCATGCTGGTGGTGCTGGTGCTGCTGCTGGTGCTCTTGCTAGTTGCTGTATTAGTAGTTTCTGTTCGATATGAATGCCATGCAATGAGCCAAAAGAATGAAGCCAAAGTAATACCGTCTATTACTTTTTGCTACTCCAAGGTCTACAGATAAATACTTGTGACAATATGTTCTTATGAGCTGCCTATACATACAAAAATTCCCAAAAAGCAGGCATTGAGCCAATTGTCCAAAGAGAATATAGTTTTAAAAGAGAATTATTCCAGGAAGTAGATACAAAAAAAAAAAAAAAAAAACAAAAACATTTACATGTTTAGTTTGGGCAGACATTTTTGTTTGTTTGTTTGTTTGTTTGTTTTTTTAACTTTCTATTGAATTGTAAGGTTTGTCAAGCTTTGTTATTATTTAATTTCATTTTGGTACTAATTTAAGTACTTTTAGGGGATAGATTTTACTTTTGTTTCATTAACAATTTGTCTTCGTTTAATTATAGATATAATGTATTTGCAGTGAGTTCCATAATTTACAAGGATATGATCGCGTTTCAATTACCTGATTTCATTAGTAGGACCAATAAAGAGATTAAAACATAGTAAAACAAGTACTTTTTAGTACTTTTATGAAATTCCAAGTCTAAAGCACTCTGGCTAAAACTTGTCCTCTGCTTAGGAGACGTAAACTATTTCGCTTATTTTTCACATGTGCTTGCCCGAAGAGCAAGTTTGTTTAAGAGATTATGGCCTACTTTTAGCACCAGTCTCCGAGGATTTAATGGTCCTTTATTAGAAAATCAATGGCGAACTACCATAGTAATTCTGGTTATGGGCCTTTCGGGACCTAAAATGGTGGCTGTAGTTTAGAATCAAATCCCATACAATGGGCTGTTGATTTTATATATGACGCAAGCTGACGAAAGGGACCTTATCTTGCCAGAGTAAAATTTTATTTATTTCATACTAGCTGTGCGCACACACGTTGTGTGCGTTCTTACAATATTTTTTTTTGATTTTGCCTTGAAATCAAGCAAATTTTAAGACTCTTACGTATTTATTTTATATAAGGGTACCCATTCCTGGATAAAACTCTAAAATTTATACAAAATTCAAAATTTTATATAAAATTCAAAATTTTATAAAAAATTCTAAAACTTATTGTAGAGCTCTGTAAGAGGTCTTTAAAATATTTTAATAACAATTTGGCAGTAAGTAATTCATATTTTGTGATTATTTTTAAAGCAGCGCCATCTGTTATGTAGCCGTGTTTAAAATATAACGCTTTCAATTCATATTTTGTCTTTATTTTAGACAGCGCCATCTGTTGCGCAATCGTCTTTAAACTATCCCTTTTTTTAAAATAAAAATGCCTTAAAGTATGCAGTACCTTTAAATCGGTAAAAAGAAAAATCGCCATACTTTCACTGCCTTTTCTCCACTTTCTCTGGGAAACAAGATATTTTTGGGAAGAAAATCTCCTATATTTGACTCAGGATACTAAGTTACCTCCTCACAAAATTTTGTTAAAATTCATCCAGTAGATTTTAGGTGATGCGAACACAAACTGAAAAACAGGCAGATAAGGAGGAAATTAGTTACCATTTTATTATAGCCAGCTTAAACAACTTAAAACTTGCACCAATTAGGTCTTCATTTTTAACCTCGATTATCTCAAAACTAAACTTTTAAGCTAAAAATTTAAAAATGCCATAACTTCGTCAATTTCTTAAAGTTTTGCCTGATATTTTTGCGTTCAGTCCAGAATTTTGTGCTTTATCGAAAAACATCGATAACTCCACTTCGACGTCTGGCAAGATAAGGTCACTTTTGTCAGCTTGCGTCACTTATAGTCAAGAGCCCCCACGCAAACCCCTAAGGGTCTGTGAGCACATAGACAATCTCACAGACCAGAATCTCACAGAGAGAACAAAACATGTAAAAATTTTAGATCAAGGGCATACAAGCTGTTTTTTGTAGCTTTACTAAATATTTAGCAAACCAATGCATTCTCATTTAAAACACTTTCTTTTGGTTACGGGGCCTTTGCTTATAGTCTTCAACATCCTAGCGAGGGGTAAGAATATGGCTCTCACAGCCAATAAATCGTATTAATTATTAAAAAAACAACTTTAGAATGGTTGACACGGATCTCAAGCATTCGAGAAGTTCAATCTTAGTTGGTTCTGGCTCATACATTACGCTGAACTTGACCAATTGATACGGTTTTTGTGCGCCTTTTGCACCACAATGTCTATTACTCATTCGGTGTAAGGAACACTGTTAGGTTAGGCTGTCAAGACAAGATTTTTATCATTTTTGCTGAACAGAAAATATGATACTCCTCCCGAGTTGAATCATATAATCCTCGCACATTTTGTTTTAAAAATTTTTGCTAAATTCTGAATTTGATAAAATAAAGAATTTGAAAAGTACCTTCTAAAAAGTACTATTTAATTTATCTTTTCTTTTTGCTTATTCCACTCATTTAAAAAAAGGAGAACGAGTTCTTTTTAAACCATCTGCCTAAATTATATACTATACCGGCTTTTTGCTTTAAATCAGCTGGCGAGCTTACATACAGCTGGAAGCAAAGGAATACATATAAATCAGCTGCACAGAAAGAGAAATTTCAATTTTATTTTACTGTAACAGAGAGAGTGAGAGAAAGAGTTGGCAACAAAGTTGCAAAAACAGCTGTTTAAAATGTAAAATAAAAAAAAAAAAAAATAAAAAATAACTCTCATTCACTTTCACCTAAAATGTAACTGCAAGGGGTTGTTTGGCTGCATATGCAGCTTACTAAAAGCTTTTAGTAAACTTCCAACTCATACCACAATATTTGTAGCAACTGCATAACTACAGCTGTTTTGTCGTGTGGCCTATGATGCATACCTAAATACCCTCGCACACATATTGCTGGTAACATTTAAATGTTGTCGGCTTTAGATAACAGCATAACATTTTAACAGCTGTTTAGGGATTTTATTCTCTCTCGCTATCATTCTTTCTCTCTGTATTTCTTATACATTTTGATGCCAAGAGCTAAGTAAAGGTTTGTTGCCCACCAGCACACACATGTTGCCGGTAATTAAGGATACATGCGCACTGCAATTGAGGTTTTTTTCTTTTTGCCAATTTATTGGCATTTCTATTTATGTAACCTTCAAAATTTGACAGCTGTTTGAACATAACAGTTGTTGGGGCTGCTACTTTTTTTGCAGTTTGTTAAAATAGTAGTAAAACTGTTAAGAGAATAGTATTGAAATGTTAAAAACAAATAAATACAGCCATCTCTGTCTCTTGAATTTTCCTAACAACAACTGCAACAATTATAGGGGTTTTACAAAAGAATTCTGTTCGTAGGGGTAGGGATTTTGGCTTTCATTTTACATGCTGCTGTTAGTTAGCTGGTAGAAAGTAATTTTAAAATTCAAGCGAACCTTTGTTTTATCAACGAAAATGTTGCTAACACAATTCGAACGTCTTTGGTTATTAAGAAATTGCCACATGAGCTGTAGGATGTGTGTTTGTTTAGTTGAGCAGGAGGCAGGCAGCCTTGCACAGCAACAGTCATTGTATAACAGAGTTGTGCCTGAATTTCTAAACCAGCTGTTATTTTATTACTGCTGACTGCAATATCAAAGGCAATGATAACAATGTTGTTGCTGCTGCTGCGGCTGCGGCTGCTGCTATTGCTGTTGGTTTTGCTGGCTGTTCCTTGCATGCAGCCAGTCAGCCTTATAAATAACCATTTAGTGTGCACCGAGCCTTCGTTGTTAGCTTAACGTTGCTTATGTAGCCATTAGCTTCTTAGTACGTGAAGCGTGCGGTCGTGCCATTAGAAAGCAGGATAACACTCTTCTCTTTTTTCAATATCAAAAAATTTTTCTTAATAAAAACTCGTGTGTGTGTAGTGCGTGTAGTTTTTTGTTTTAAATTTAAATACTACTACTAACAACAACAAAAATAAAATAAATATAAACTTGCAATTTTATTAAAGTAAAATTAGAAAAAATCAAATTGAATTTTAAAAATATTAAAATTTTTATAAAACTACATATATGTAAAATTTTAATATTACGCGATAAGTAAAGGTACACAAATTTAAGTGATTTTTTATTTCTATTTCGAACTATAAAACCCTGGAACAGAAAAAGTTTAGAGCTTTCTCAAACCATTGTTTCTATAAGACAGTGTCTTTAGAATCAGTTTAGGTTGTTTTTTAAGTTTTGATGAAAAATTTTTGCTTGAACTAGAATTAAAATACTTGCGCTTATTTATTGTCCTTAGGCATTGTTGTGGGAACTAGAACTATCAATTTTGATTTCTTAGTTCTCAAATAACTATAAATAATAATTTTAAAAACTTGAGAATTTTCAAATCAAATAATCGTACCCAAAACTACTCTTCAAAAATTTAATGGTTGTTGCAATCTGTAATATATTAGAGAAAATAATGTGTTTTTTATCAAAAATCCACATTTTTATAGAAAAAAAATTGTAAAAAAATGTGAAAAAAATGTTTATAGGAAAACAAATTTTTTAAAAAAAATTTTATAGAAAAAAAATAGGAAAAAAATTTGCAAAAAATGTTTATAGGAAAAAAAATTTTATAGAAAAAAATTTTTTTCTTATTTTTTCTATCAAATTTTATATTTTTCTATAAAATTTTTTTCCTATAAACATTTTTTTCACAGTTTTTTTTTCGATAAAATTTTATAGAAAAAAATTTTTTCTATAAATTTCTTTTCCTATAACATTTATTTTCTATATAAAACAATTTTTTTTTATATAAGATAAAACATTTTTTAAATACAAATATTTTTTTTTAAACAGAAACAAATTTGTTATATAAAAGAAATTTTTTTATATAGAAAATAAAATTTTTTTTTAATAGAAAAAAATTTTTTATATAAGAAGAAATTTTTTTTATATAGATAAAAATTTTATTTTATATAGATTTTTTTTTTTAAATTTTATATATAACTACAGGTATATATTATATATAAATTTTTTATATATAGAAAAAAAAAACTTTTTTTATAAGAAAACATTTTTTTAAGTTATTAAAAAGAGTGTAAAGTTTTTAACCCCAAAATAAAAAATTATAAAAAAAGTTTGATTAGTTACTATAAAAGTTACAGTTTGTTTCACTATACTTTTATATTAATTTTTTTTTTTTTAAATCTTAAAAAGAAGCCTGTCTGAAAACGTAATTAACTTAACTTGAAATTTATTTCAGGACCATTTTTTAATACTAAAGTTGTTCTCAAATACGAGTGCATTTCAAATAAACTAATTTCATTATTTGAAAAACCTTGTTTAAATTTTACCGGTATTTTTTGAAGGTTTAAGTGAAAAAATACAAAATTATTGGTCAGAAATATAAATGTTTGCATCAATTAAAAATCAGCCTTATTACGGATGTCGTTGTCACACATTGACGACGATACGAGTAAAATTGTAATAGATAAGAAAAAAAAATGGTAATTTTCTGATTGTTTTCTTTAATATATTACAATATTATCATCGTTGATGTGTGACAACGACATCCGTAATAAGGCTGAATATTAATTAAATTTAGATAATAATTAAATAATTTTTTTTTATTAAAATTAACATTTTATCTTTCTTAATTAAATAGATCCTTTATTCAATTAAAAAGTTAATTAAACTCATATCTGGACTTAATTGAAACCTTAATAGGCACAACAAATTTTTTTTGGGTAGTCTAATTTCAATTTTAGTTCTGTTGTTAAATTATTATTTGTGTCGAATATCAGACTAGTGAACTTATAAGACACAGGCAGAATAAATTGCGTTTTTTTTTGTGCCTTTAAGTACAAAGTAAATTTTTGCAAAATTTTTAGATTACTAATAGTAGTAATTATTTTATAAGAATATAATTCTTATGTACTTAATAATTCCTATGTTTCTTAATTAAATATATTATTTATTCAATTAAAAAGTTAATTGAACTCGTATCTGCAACTAATTAAAATTTTAATTGACACGAAAACTTGTTCCTTGTTAGTCTAAGTGCTGTTTTAAGATAATTATTTTTAACGAATATTAGACTAGTCAACTTATAAGACACAGACCGATTAAATTGCATATTCTGTGCCTTTAATCACAATGTAAATTTTTTAGATTACTTTGTTTAATTTTTTTATTAAATGTTACAATATAATTACAAATTATATTCTAACTTAATTTACCGAGCATAGTAACAAATACCTTCTCTCGTTGTAGTGAAACAACCAGATTCTTTGATGGGAATCAAACCCACTACCTGCAGACTGATAGACTAGCACATTACCTACTATTCTACCAGGGCACCCTGTATAGAGTACTTAGAGTACTAATCACGTAGAATATTCAGAATCGATGTAGCCATACAGGTGTTGCGTTTTATTCTGTGGCTAAGTAATAAAAAATTGCGTAATAAAAAAAAATTTTCTTCAGGCTGACTAAATACCTTTAATAATAATATGTTATGAAAATGTTTTTAAATTATCAAATTCGTAAAATTTAAAAAAATATTCTGAACATTGTTTGAATTTGAGTTAAAAATAAAATTATTGTTAACAAAAAAAAAAAAAAAAAAAAACTAAAACCCCGCTTTATTAACAATCTAAACTAATTTGTAGCCAACACATTTTGAATTTTTGAAAATAAGTTTGAGTTAAAAATAAACAGCTGTATTAATAATGAAAAGTTGTTCACTGTCTATGTACTCGACATAGCCAGTGCATAACTAAAATACCGATTATGCACAACTTTTCATTATGAATTCGGCTGAAAGTGTTTGACAGAAAGCTTAGTATCAAGAAAAAAAATCGTGGGTGGTTCCCAATATATTTTTATAATAACTTGATATTTAATAACAGCTAAAAGTGAAATATTTTTAATTATTAATTTAAGCCCTTAGTGTTATTATTATTACATTAAAATTACAATTTCAATCACCCTATTTATATTTGAAACTTATAACCACTAATTTAATTATATTGTGTTAATCGTCTTAGAACAAAATATTTATACTTAAAAACTTTTATTTATAATTTTTATCTTACATTGTTATTAACGTGTGTTTTTTCAAGTTTCATATCAATTTGCATAAAAAATAAAGTTTATTTTTAAATGAGTTTTATTTATTATTCATAAATTAAACTTACTAAAACTTAAATCATAATTTAAGTTATTGAAATAAAAGTAAAATGGAGCATACCTTTAGGATGAAAATAAAATAACACTTTCGGATGTATTCTGAAACTCTAGAACAGGATATACGAGAGAATTTAGAGAAATATTGCATTGTTATTGGGTCTTACTATGTGCAAGAAATTTTCAAATTTTTTAGATATTGCGAAGTGTGTAAAAAAATAACTCGATGAATTCCATTGCATACTTATATACAAAGAACAAGTGAAGTTATATATTTAGCTAAACTGATTTTTTAATTATTAAAAATATAGGAAAAGTCATACGACTAGGCATTTAATAAAATATAATTTTATAACTTCAGATTTTTGAATCAGCAAACGAAAATCAATTTAAAGCAATAATATTTTTGAAAAAAAAATTCAAAAATACGTAATTTTAAGAACTTATTCCTAGTGTGGCAAATCATAGACATTAATCCCTGTATGCAAAAGAAATAAAGTCTACTTCAAGTCTACTCTATTTCAAATTTTATATGAAAATTTTATCTTCAAGTACTCTTCAAGTAGACTTTATTTCTTTTTCATAAGGGCATAAATGATGTTCTTTTGTTGTGTCTTCTAAGGAAGAGGTCGCCCTTGACTGATATCGCTATAATTTTTTTACAACATTCGCTACATAGAAAACTGAAATTTGATTAAAATTACGAAAACCGCATATTCACTTAATCCTTTTCGAAAACATCATTAAACTGTGATGAAAACAGCAATTAAAATTAATAAAATTATTTATTTTATTTTATTTATTTATTTTTTCATTCAATAGATTACAAGCCTGTAGCTCTACTTAATCTAGAATTATTATGGCTTAAGAACAATTTATAAATTAAAAAGAAAACTTAAAATATAAAAAATAAAAATTATCTGTTGACAGTCAGTTAAAATTGTATTTAATATAATTAGGTGGCAAGACCATTGTGTTTGAAATAAATTTTTAATTGGGAAATATTAATTAATGAATAATTAAAAAAATAGTTTTTTTTTGTTTAATAGTTATTTTAGTAGTTTAAAAATAAAAAAATTTAATGAAAACCAATACGAAAAATTAAAGATGATTTTAGTAAGTAATTTTTGTACGCGTTAAAGACCAGAAATTAAATATATATCCTGAGAATTTCGCCAGCTAAAAAGATAAAAATGAAAAATATAAAAACAAAGCGTGTGACGTTTCATGTAAGATAGTATGTTATAAATACAGATAATAAGCAAAAAATTAACCTGATAAAAATAGGAGGCGTGGCAACTTTTTTACAAAAAAAAGACTGATTTTCGCTTGTTCCTCAAACTTCGTATGATTAATTTTTTTTTTACAGAAATGCATAAAAAACCGCATTCATTTTTTATATAGAGAATGAAGAAAAATAGTTTAATTACACAGTGAAACAGTGAAAAAAGTACAAGGAAGTGACAGTATAGGTTCGATTCTACTATCAAAGTGTAATAAAACCCCATACTCAGTTTGGCGAAATTGGTGACCAATTTATATTTATGGGCCTCGAAAGATTCGGATAATTAGTAGGCGCTTCATTTTTTGTCTAATATCTCATTCAAACTAGATGAAATCGCTTAACTTTCTGTGGCAATAATATAGCCGAGGATTCGTTTAATAAATTCTATTTACGTTCGGATTGTATTGATATCTTCACAAAAGTTGTTCAGTTTTACAGCAGCTATAATTTTCTCATATATTAGTGAAAATTTAAGAGTAAAAAAATATAATTTTTAATTTTTTTATTCAAAAAAATTGCAGGAATAAATTACTTTTTTGGCATAAAATGGTAATCGAATTAATAGAGTTAAAAATACTTCAACAAGCACAGAGGCAGAACCAATAACAAAACAATCAGAAATATATTATGTACTATAAATTATTCAAAGAATAAAACCATGGTTTTGAATATTTGTAAGCTACTTAGGGCCACCAAAACCCTCGCACATTGGCTTGAACTGCATCCAAAACAGGGGGGTTACTTAATAGAAGCTTTAATATTTAAATAACATTTTGATTTCAGGAGACCTTATAAGCAGATCAAATTTTGAGTGAAAACAAGTAGAAGTGCTATATTCGGCCATGCTGAATTTTATATACCTTTCACCACGGTGATTATCGTTTTGCTGTGAAAAAGTATAGGTAGGCGTTGTTTTATGCCCGCTGCCTCAAATGGAATGGTCTGATATTGCTGAATTGCACTAGCAAAATTTTCGTAACTATGCCTGGCAGATTGGTGGGCTTAAATTTTCTGTATCTCTTTGGGTGCCCTGACAAAGCTGATTTCAACCCGAACACAGAAGAACAGAGGGATATCGCTGAATCAACTTCTATGGGTATAAGGATCCAGAATATACATATATACTTTATGGGGTCGAAAATAATTATTGCGTGCAGAAATTACACATGGAATGACAAACTTATATACGAGTACACCCTTTGTGGTGAAGGGTTAAAAAAATGTACTTAACGTTTATCAAAAATTTTACAAGCTTTTTTCCATTATAAACCAGAAGAATACAAGACAAAAAAAGTGTTTTATACAGTGTATGAGCCATATTGTGAACTATAGATATAAAAAAAAATATTAATATTTTATACATATGATTTTTTTTAAATATAAAAGTTGAGGTCTTGTTGCCACATAAACATTTTTTCTAACTCACCTGTTAACTCTCTGAAAATCAAAATTTTTTTTAAAAATATCCATAATAACAACAAAAATTAAAATGTTTCTGCAGTAGTTCTACTTAAAAATTTTCTAAAAATTTAGCCAAATACCTCAATCAGGGGCGTAACATGGGGCCTAAGATAAACGACAAAAAAAAATAATTTTTAACTATTTATATTGATGAATTTATAAAATGGTTATAATTAAACATTTTTATAAAATATATTTTATTTTCGTCATCGTAACCAATTTTCTCAAGAGTTTTATTTTTTTTGGTTATAAATAACCATTATATCAAGCAAAACGATTTTTCTGGTTTCAAATAACCATTATATCAACCGAAAATATTTTTTGATTAGAAATAACCATTACAAAAGAAATCATTTTTTTGGTCAGGGATCAAAAAGTTCGACAGCTGGTGATGGAGAATTTTGTTATCTATTATAACCCGTTTTAGTTCATACTAAATAATTGTTCATTGATGAAATAACTGGTGCTAGAAATGTTGAAAAACCCTTGCCGACGGCGACAGATACTAATAGAAACGATGAGAGCAAAACCAAACTAGAATGATTCCTATGCTTATATTTAACCGTGATGTAAAAAAAAAAACAAAAAATATGGTTGTTTAAAACAAAACAAACAAATTTCCTAATTAAACAAATAATTGAATCAATTAATTATTTAAATAAATTTTAATCTAAAACCTATTAAAACTGTCCAAGGATACTTTAAGTATCAGCTAGCTAAGATAAAAATCGAAGAAGATGATAGTTGCAGACTGTGCCTGGAAGAGGCTGAGACGGCAGCTCACATTGTGTGTGAATGTCGAACACTAGCTAGCATAAGACTCAGGACAAGTGGTAGAAGCTTGTTAAATGTGGATGCCATGGGGGACCACAGAGACTACGTGATAAGAAAGAAGGCCGACAGTTACCAGTTGACAGTCTGAAATCACTAAAGTCAAGATTAAAGGCTGTTTGTAGGATGTGACTCAATGAAGGTAGGTTGCCGTAAATTACATTTCGGTTTCCTTGATCATGGAGGACGGAAGGAAGGGGGTCGAAAAGGGACCCATAATGGAAGTGCTCTGCTTCGTTATTCCCCCTACATTAATAATAATATTAATTAAAACCTTTAATGGGTGAAAATATTTTTTTCTGTGTATCATCAAATCCGGGGCTGAAATATAAAATTTTTATTTTTTTAAATTTTAACATAAAATGATTTTTTGCATAAAATGATTAATTGAAACTTATTACGCTTAGTTCAACACATTCTTTAATTAATGTTCTTCTAAAATTTAATTTTAGTTGAGTTTAGCGCCCTCTAGAGGACTTAAAGTGAACTTAGCCATTCGTTTTGAGTATAAGTATATTTTCGTAGCTTTCATAACTAATTTTAAAAAATTCTATTTATTTTTAATTTTGTTCTCTAAAACGACTTCATTGAAAAGACACGGTATGTAAACTCCCATAGTTAATGAGGGTGTTGTACTGACACACTAAAGTTTCTTCTGTGAAAAAATGGCATCATCCCCCCAACCCTCTTTACCATCATAGCATCTCATAATGGGTCTTTCCTTTATCGTCTGCAGCAGGTTATAGCGAAGACTCATTATGTTGGTATGGATTTTAAAACCAATTAAAGTTTTTAATTACAATCTGATACACAGTTAATTAAATTTTTAATTGATTTAATTATTTATTTAATTGGATGATTATTTTTCTGTGTTTGAATTAATAATTTAATTGAATCAATTAAGAAATTAATTAACTTTTTTTTACTTCAATTTAATTAAAACTATTAATTGATGCAACTTCATACCAGGCAAAGTATATATATTTATTTATAATACTCCTTTAAGATCAATTCAATCAACTCTAGTCTATCTATATAGAGCTATATAGTCCAGTTTATCACTGACATCATTTTCGCTATTCGGAGAATTCTACACAAAGTGTTTTCTTAAGCTCTTAGCTTGCTAGCTTGTCTCCTTTCTATGCATCGGTGTATCTGTTTACCCAAGTGAGTAAGACCCTAATACGGCTTGATTACAGATACAAACTCGAATACATATTTTACTTCTATTTGTAATATTCTTCTCTCAATTTGGTGTATAAAATTGATCTTTATCAAAAAATTTTTTGTATTTGACCCATTCCTGCGACCCTCTTTTTCGCCTAAGACCCATGTATGTAAATGTGTGTTTACACACATGAGTAAAGGTAATGAAGGAAAGTGTTCCTCTCGCATAGTAAAATTGAAGTGAAGAAAGATTTTCTAAAATGTTTTAAATTTTAGCTTAACTTTAAGTAGATTTAAATAATTAATTTATTTTGAATTAAGTTTTTGTATAAAATTTAAAATTTCATTCTACAATTAATTTCGTTATAAACAATTATTTTTCTTTACAGTCAAAGGCAGAGTATTTCGTCTAAGGAACCTAAATAAATTCCAATAAACATTTTCGTAAAATCATCTGTAAATTTAAATTGCATCTGCAGTTTATTATGAAAAGTGTGTAAATTCTTAAGAACTTATTTAATAAAAACTACGTAGGAGGTAGAAAACAAATTTCGTTATTAATAAATAAAAAAAAATATGGAAAAAATTCCAATAATTCTTAAAAATTTTTTGTATAAATTTAGTAAAAATTGCAAAAATCTGGACAATGTAATATAAACAATTTTCGAAAAACTCTAGAAATGTAAAAAGTTTTTATTCTTGAACATACAAGTTGTTGCAACAAAAATGTAAAATTACTAACAAATAGTGTTTAAAAGCAAAAAGTGTATATTAAATCAATAAAGAAAATCCTCAAAATATCTGTGAAAACGTTATAAAGTTTAAGTAAAAAAAAAACATATAAAATAAAAATAGTTATTGAATTGAAAAGAAAAAAAAAAAAACTCGAGTTTCATTTAATTAAATTAATAAATTAAAAAAAATTATAAAAATTATTTTCTTGAAAAAAAAAATCCCTATAAATTTCTATGTGTAACATAAATTGTCAATAAAAATATTCATCACAAAAAAAAAAAAAAATAAAAAATATTTTAAAAGCTGCTATAAATTATTAAAATATCTATCAAAATCATTCATACAATTATGGTTGTAAGCAATTTTCTGTCAGCCCATAAAAAGCAACATTAAAACCGACATAAATTTGCAACCAACAAACCATACCCAACCAAACCAACAAAAAATAGCAACAAAAAAAAAATGTACCAGCTGCATTTGATTGAGGTTTAACAACATCAAGACAACATTTAATTATAGAAGAAAAAAAAGAAATAACAACTAAAAAAGGTAAGTCTTTTTTTTGTCCCAAACATTAACGTAAATATTGGAAAAAGTATTTTTAGTTTTTAAGTCAGGTTTTTTTTAAATCAAAATAAATCGGCCAAACGCCAGTCGAGTTCAGGCTTGAAGGTGTTCTAATTTAAATATTTTACATTCAGAAAATTTTTAAGTTTGAAAAAGAGATTTACAATTTTTTTTTGGCGATTTTGTACTAATTTTATCTGGCAACTCTCAATGGGAATTAATATTATTTAAAGCATATTTTTAAAAGCATACTTTTAGGATGTTTTAAAATTATATAAAAAGATGTTTTTGAATGGTTTTTGATGTAAAGAGATTCGTAATGTGTCGTAATGTCAAAAATTCACAGTAATGAATTGAATTTTACTATCCAAACTATCAAACTTCGTATTGTGTTAGAAATGTGTTTCGTAAATTACGTCCATTTTATGGCCTCTATAATAGACCATAAAATAAATATGTATAAAAATAAGTATATAGCAATCAGAAATTTTTTTACGAGAGATTTTGACAGCTTTTTGGAGAGCCTGGCGATTTTGTACTAATTTTATCTGGCAACTCTGAGGAATTTATAAAGCATATTTGCAAAAACATACTTTTAGGATTTTTAAAATTATATAAAAATTACGTTTCTTGGTTTTTAGTGTAAAAAATTATTCGTGAAGTATGGCAATGCCAAAAATGCTCAGTAGGGTTTGCCCTTTCACCATGAATTGACTTTTAAATTAAATTACGTCCATTTTGTAATTGATAAAATCGACCTAATGAACAGAATCTTAAAGCTGTTGTGATTAAATTTCGCACCACTTTTACTTTATTGGACATTAAACCAATGAAGCAGCAGATCAACTAGCAAAAAGATGGATCTGTTCAGAGTATCATTGGGGGGAATGGCCTAATACGAGCGAAGGTCCTAAAATGGCTGAACTCACTAAATCTACTACATGTAGACAGACTCGAAGGGTGCTTAAAGAGCCCTTTGAGAGAAAAGCCAGCAAGGTGCTTGATTTTCTAGAGGTACCTTAAGCTCCATAACTGTGAGTGCGAGTTAAAGCTATCTAAGATGATGATACTTGCAGATTTAGACAATCACTAGAGACTCGGTGATGAGAAAGAAAGCCTACAGTTAGCGGTCGACACTCTGAAATCACTTAAGTTTAGATTAAATTAGCTGGTTGTAGTATGTGACTCAATGAAAGTAAGGTTGTTGAAGTAAATAACAATGAGGTTGTGTTTAATCATTGAGGACGGAAGGGGGTCGAAAAGCGACTCATTTAGAAATTGGTCTGCTTCGATGTTCCTCCTACAATAATACAAAAAAAATTCACCCACCCGTAAGTGAAGAGTGCGTATCATGGAAAATATTGGTGCTGATGTTCCACATGGTTGTTTGTGTTGTGAATAGAAAGCTTAGGAAAGTAAGATAAAGATTTATATAGAAATTCTCCGATGTAGACATTTTTTTGACAACATTAACTGTGAAACTTCTGTCTTGTCTGCAGTCATTCAATAGAGGCGCCCATACGGCACTGATTACGATTTAAGAGATACAGCAGTGTGACAGAAATGGGAGAGATATTAATAAAATAATTTAAGACGAAACCCCAGTCTTAAAAAGTACAATTTTACCTTGACAAATTTCAGACGATTGGAAAACGCGATTTTACTCATTTTTTGCAGAATTATATGCTTTTATACCTATTTTATATGGCATCACTGAATATGCATTTATATTGTTAATAGGTATAATTGAATGCATACTTCTAGGCTTTACTTTAATTATATAAAAATGCATTGCTTGCATAAAAACCACCTTTACTTTTTAATTGAAATTTATTTTCATTATTTACTGTTGTAGCGGACTTAGAAATACGCCCTCTGTTAAAATCAGAGGTATAATTGTTATGGATGTCTGTCACACATCGTTAATAATAAGGTTCCGTTGGCAGCCTAAAACCCTAAAAATATGCTTTCTTCAAATATGATATTTCATAAAATACGGAGTAAGTTTTTGTTGTTTAATATTAGTAAAATTAAAAACATTTTCTGACCCACTGTAAAACTTGCTAGCCAGTCATTTTGTCATTTAAATATATAATAAAATAGTAACTCATTTCTGTCTGTGTGTCTGATTTTCTTTTGCGTTCGCATCACGTAAAAACTACTGAATAGATTATAACAAAATTTTGCGAGGAAGTACCTTAGTATCCTGATTCCAATATAGGATACTTTTTTTTCGACAAAAATATCTTATTTCCCAGAGAAAGTAGAGAAAAAGGAGTTAGAGTACGACGATTTTTTTACTAATTTAAAAGTACAGCATACTTTAAGGCATTTTTTTTATTTTTGAAGGCGAGATATTTTAAAAATGGTTGCGCAACAATTGGTGCTGTTTTAAAATAATGAAAATAATATGTATTTTGAAAACAAGATATTTTAAACAAGGTTGCGCAACAGATGGCGCTGTTTTAAGATAATGACAAAATATGAATTACTCACTGCCAAATAGCCAATTGAATAAAATTTATATTTGACTTGTATTTTTACAATAATTTTAGATCTTTATATAAATTTTGGAATTTTAGCCAGGCATGGGTACCTTTATATGAAGTAAATATTGATATAAAAATGAGAGTCTTAACTTCGGTGTGGATTACTTTCAAAGCAAAATTGAACAAAATATTGTCAGGACGCACACTACGTATGTGGACTTAAGTTCTTAAAGACATTATTGTTGTTTATTTTTTTTTTTTAATTTTATATTTTCATTGAACTTTTAGGGCAATTAAACACATGGTTATTATTCATAAATTATTTTATTAATTTTTATTATAGAATTAAAAAAAAAAATTGGATTTAGATTTATGTTCCAACAACACCCTCAAAAAGATAATTTTAATTATAGCTTTATGTAAATTAAACAATTTTCACCACAAATTTGTATAAAATAAATTATTTTTTAATTATAAAGTTCACCCTACAGTCCGTAAACACTAATTCGCATAATTAGCATCACATACGGCTGATTATTTAATTTAAAAGTTTCATATAAAATATTTATTGTATTTATAAATAAAAATCTCTTGAAGTAAAAGAATGTTTTAATACATTATTTTTTCAAAAAGTCGAAAAAGTACTGTTATACTTTTTTTTAATTTCGAACTCATAGTGGACCAACGTCTTCCAAGTGGCTTTTGCTCTTGAACCAAATTAGGTAGATACTTGAAGCTGTTTTCCGTCTCCCACATGATTTCATCTATTGAACCCTAGTAGGTAGACACTTAAAGCTGTGTTAATAATATCGCTACAACAAAGAATAAAAATATAATTACAATTAAGAGAAAACGGGTTCCCATATAGGAAATATTTTTTTTTTAAATATAATATATATTTAAGTAAATCCTAAAGGTATGATCTAAATAATATGCTATAAATGTCAATTTATAGTTACCAGATTAATTGGTATAAACCCGTCGAATTCAGCAAAATAAAAAAAAAATTATATAAAATCGGCAAAATCGTTAAAACATTTTTCAATTGTGAAAAATTCGTATTTTTAATATTGCTTTTAATGCAGAGTAAACAGTTGCACAGTGGCATGGAACCCTTTATGTGTGAGGCCAACTACCCTTTTTTTTAAATATACTGTACCGAGTTCTAATTGTCGGCTTAAATCCTTATAAGTATTTCAATTCTATTTAACGACTGTGGTTTTTGTTTAGATTTAAACAATTAAAAAAAAATAAATTTCCGCAACATATTTCCTCTAAAATGAACAACTGTTAATTTAATTATAAAATATACAACAATTGCATTTATTTTTGCTTCATTTAATGGTGTTCGTTTTTTTCGCCAGCTTTCTACATTGTAGTGGGCATCTGTCATACACAACAATTAATTTAACTAGAATTTGAAACACACATGGCTTAATACTTTTCAAATAATTTAATTTAATTAAAAAAAAAAAATAAAAATAATTATCTAGATTTTTGCAACATTTAAAAAAAGCTAAATAAATTGATTTGAAAAAATTATAGAATTTTTAATGGAATAAAATAAAATAAATTAAAACAATCTCTGCAATTTAAGAAAATCTAGTTTCATTTTAAAAACCAGACATAAAATAGTGCAGAGAATATAACATTGCTTAAATGTCTGGCAACGCTTTGCTGCGTGGTCATGGCATATTATAAGTGATTTTAGATCAACAAGAGAAATAAATATAATAGGATCTAATCTCACGATCATCGTCGCGAATTTACGTCCCTCCTCGAATCTCAGTAATGCAAAATGTCCATTTCGGCATGTATCGCGTTTCGATGGACTCACATGGCGAGTCTGATCTGTTTTGAAATCGAATTCTTTTAACACAAATAAAAAGCTCAAACTAAACCTTTTAGTTTTATCCAAGCATTTTCACTAGAGAAGCTTCTTCCAACGGGAATGTGTAACCATCAGAAAGTAAAATCTGATAGATTAAATAAGTATGTAACTTAAATTTTAATTAAAATAAAAACTCATCTTGTTTATTTATTTGCTACAAAATACCTGGCTTGGCTTTATAAAACATCTAGAGTTTTTAATCAATCTATAGAGGAACTCCAAATGAGGCCATTTTAAAAATGACGTGACTTTTTGTAGAAATCAGCGTTCAGAATTTCTCATATGATCGTTGAAATTTCAACATACATATATGAAATTTCTCACGAATGAGATTGCTAAAATTTCATATGTTTTTCACGGACATAAATGAACAACAACAAAACAATGAAAAACGAAGAATTATTCATATGTGATAAGTGATGAATTAGCTCATTCTCATTAATGACCTTTTACATCAATGTTTGTAAATTGTTTTTTATTTATTTACATTTTCATTTATAACTTTACTGCATACGCCTGCAGTTGCATATTACAAAATACGTGCATATATATGTGTACATACATACATACATACATACATACATACATACATACATACATACATATATACATACAGACATACATACATACATACATACAAACATACATACATACGAATGCTTAATGCAAACATGTTTCTACGATCTTCTCATTTATGAAAAATTAACAAAATTGTAAACGCTCATATATGAGCACTTGCTTGAAAAACAAAATATTTTTTCACTTTTCACTTTTGACAAAAAAAAAAAAAATAAATCATCTCACTAATAAATGAACAAACACAGAATATTTTCTAGTCTCTCACACATGTATGAAAAAAAGCAGAAAAAAACCAAATTGTATATACTCACACATGATTAAACAGAAAGTGAGCATTTCGGTACTCTGGTATAAATAATATTTTTTTTTTGTTAAAAAAACTTTTTGTTTCTTAACATAGACTCCTTTAAGCTTGTTTATTGCAATAATGACCGCTCTTACACATGTATGAAAAGAAGCCGAAAAAAACCTAAAATGTTCACTCATGATTTAGCAGTGAGTGAGCAATTCGTATAAATAATATATTTTTTTGTTTAACAAGCTTTATATTTCTCAACATAGACTCTTTTAAGCTCTTTTATTGCAATAATGACCTCTTTGTCAAAAATTTTCTATCAACAATATAATTTGGAATCAGAAAATGGTCGCATGGGCAGAAGCTATTTCTATAGACTATGCTAGGTAGATCAAGTTTTCATATCAAAGAATTCATGCAATATGTGATGTAACCGCTCGGTTAAGATGCTTACGGTCTCAGCCTTACCTCATGCACTTTGATTATCCTATCGTCCAATATCATTCCAGTAATTTTATTGACTATTTCTGACGTGATGAACTTTTTTGGGCGGTGTAAACGTTTGTGCTGGTACGACAACAGCAAACTTTGCTACATCAATTTTTAATCATTGAAATTTTATTTATTAAGCCTTTCTTTAATTTCGGTGGGATTTTTTCGACATAACAGATAATGCTTAATCACCACGGGAAATTCGCTTTTTCCCTTTTTTTTGGTAAAACAAACTAGTAAATAGAGACTGCTTGCGCAAACTACAGTATGACAGTAATATACAGAAAAATTGTTGCACCAATTAAAGCCTTTAATTAGTTTTAAATTAAAGTTCAATTAATTTTTTAATTGATTCAAATATATATTTGTTTAAAACAGAACAAAAAAAAAAAAATCCGAATTAAACAAATAATTGTATAAATTAATTATTTATTTAAATTTTAGTCTGAAACCAATTAAAAACTTTAACTGGTGAAAATATTTTTCTCTGTGCATAGAACAGTTAACCTTACTATTGTTGGATTGAAAGTTACTGAGATGGAAATCCAAAAATTAAATACTGTCAATTCAAAGCTTGAGTATACTCAAGGTTGAGTTTGGCTAGACTACGGAAGGTCCATGTTTAGATTATATCTTCGTGCAGTATTTTGTAGTATGTTTTTGTTTTTATGAATTTTAGGTAATAACTTAATAGGTCCTGGTCCCACTGGATACGTCACTACTTCACTACTAGGTGTACTCCATGGATTCGCGGATTGATTAGCTTACGTTGCTCTTTATTCGATTTTTATTCCATTAAATTTTGTGCCCTTTCAGGGTTGTTACACCTAAACCGATACTCCTACAGATCGTAATCTATACATCCACACATATAATAAGACTATAACTTTTTTCCTGTCTGTCTGTGTTCGCATCACGTAAAAACTACTGCATGGATTTTAACAGAATTTTGTGAGGAGGTACCTTGGTATTCTGAGTCAAATTAAAGAAACTTTTTTTCTCCACGAGAAAGTGGAGAAAAAGCAATGAAAGAACGCAATTTTATCGATATGCACACTATAAGGCGCCTTTTATTTTTGAAAGCGGGATATTTTACTGGGGATGACACCCCAGTATATAAATTAAATACATAAACCATAACTGAAGCATTAAAAAAGTAAGGGTTTTTGGGTGTGGATTGCTTTCAAATCACAATCGAATAAAATATTGCAAGGACGCTGTCGAAGTGGCGGGATACGACTAGTGAAATATAAACCTCTTTGTCCTTTGCGTTGCTCAGACGTCCGTCCTCTTGATGGGTTGATTCCAGATATAAGAGGCTATCTTCTCTAGCCATTAATTGGAACAAAATATATATACGTCGTGCCGGCAGGGCAATGGAATTAATTTGTGCATGTTGTTATAGGTGGCGAAAATGTGATTAAGTCACTTTCTGTTCGAACATAATTTTCTGTTTTCCAACAATGTTGTTTGAATGCTTTTTGCACCGAAGATAGTAGTAGTTCGATTGAGCAACAGATGGCGCTGTTTGAAAATAATACTGACAAACTAAAGTACAACAACAACGCCATTTTCATGTTATAAAAGAGTTTTTATAAGAAATGTCTTAACATGGGCGGTCTACACTTGGACATGGTAGAGGCTCCTACAAAGGGTGCTACCCTACTAAACTCATGCGGAGAGAATTTACCTTTTTAAAAATTATAAAGTTGCAAGGCCCAGCAAGCGGATTGTAAATACCAATTTTAGTACAGTCTTACCCGTGTTATGAGGATCAATGCGCAGGTGGACATGTTTTCTCTTACCCCCGACTACATTAGACATAAAATGATAAAGATTCACACTAACATCATGTTAGCCAATTCTCTCCGTATGAGTTATTAGGTTAGCCTCTACCACGGCGACACAACGGTGTAATAAGGGGTGATCGAATTCGAGCTACTTTTTTCAATAGCCTTTTTGACAGATCACGTGTGTGTCGTGTCATGCTGTCATGTTATTTTTGTTTAGTATTGTTTGGCATTTCTTAATGGAAAGACTTCGCTCTATGGGCCCTTGAAAAGTTCCAAGAAGATCCGACGTTTTCGAGGCAAATTTTGTTAAGCGATGAGGCCCATTTCCTGCTCAATGGGTATGCAAACAAACAAAATTGCCGCATTTGGGACGAAGAGCAACCTGAAGATATTCAAGAGCTGCCACTTTATCCAGAAAAAACAACGGTTTACTGTGGTTTGTGAGCCGGTGGAATCATCGGTCCATATTTCTTTAAAAATGATGGCGGTGCGAACGTAACCGTCAATGGCGACCGTTATCGTGCATTGATAACCGACTATTTGATGGCTGAAATTGAAGCTCGTGATATCGGCGACATTGGGTTTCAGCAAGACGGTGGCGCCACTTCTCACACATCGCATCAATCAATGGATTTATAGAGAGAACATTTCGGTGAGCACATAATTTCACGTTTTGGGCCGGTCGATTGGACACCAAGATCGTGTGATATCACACCGTTAGACTGTTTCCTGTGGGGATATCTAAAGTCTAAAGTTTATGCGGACAAACCCGCTTCGATTGAGGCCTTCAAGGAAAACATCACGCGTGTCAGTCGCCAATCGAAATGCTCGAACGAGTCATCGAAAATTGGACTCAGCGGATGGACCATCTGCGACATAGCAACGGCCAACATGTGATAGACATAATCTTCAAAAAATAAATGCCAAAGAATCTTCTTTCAAATGATAATAAACATTCTGCATTAAATTTAAATTTTCTTTGTTTTTTTCATTAAAAAAGTAGGGAACCTCGAAATGGATCAGCCTTTATAAGTCGAACTTCTGGCAATACACACACTAACTGACTGCCACTAAGGACCTAATCTGGCCTAAGTCTACTCTATATGTTTCATATATTATGTCTAGTCTATGCTAATGCTTGTCTAATTTTTGCGAAATCATTGCATGGTGTAGCCCATATTTATGTCTACTCTATATCTAATTCTTTCATTGTGTATGCGAATGGTGTTAAACTTGCTAATGTTGAAATTATATTTCCTTGAAAGATTGCTTGCTAGTCCCTGTTCCTTTACTTTGCTAGATAAAGCTATAACAATTAAAATTTCAATGTGCTTAAATCACTATTTTCCATTTAACTCTATTTTTTCCAAGCAATTGCATAATTCATAAAATACATTTCCATTGTACGTTTGTTATACGATTTTCAAACAAATAAATTAAAATATTACCTAATCTGGCACTTTACTTTATATTAAAAAAGTCAGTTTTTACATTAACTTTGGGAACATTTTTCTTAATTTTCCCATAATTATAACACACACGCAGCACAGATGCCCCTAACAATACAGTCAATGTGTGTTAGCAGTAACATCGGTAGCAGTGTTGCACAGTTGCAGAGTTGCAACATGAACAGCATTGTGACGTTAATAAAATGTTGTATGTTGCTTTTGGTGCCACAATGATTTTACAATAATAATTAAAAACTTCAACATGCATTTCTTTCCTCCCCAAAAGACTATTGTTTTATATTTTTGTATTTTTGGTTTTATTTAAAATTTATTAACTTTTTTTTGTGCGATTGGTTGGCAAATGTTTTTGTGTGTAAAAATTTATATGAAAATGGAATTGAATGTAAATATTATTACTTGAGTGAATGAAAAATGTGTTTTATTGTAAAGGATGCATGTTTTTTATTTATGACCTTTACGTGCACTGTGGGGCTTTATAATCCGTTTGTAAGAGGCCAATTGTATAATTCTTTAACTTTTTGGCTAAAATATATATATATTTTTGGTAAAAGAAGTAACACTCAGGCAATTAATGCCTATATTAACCGTGTTACTTCATTTCTAAGGAGATAGGAGTAGATAAGACAGATGGTTAGTGTGATAGTAAAGCGTCACATACGGCAACACTGCAATTACACAATATGATAATTTTAACAACAGTGTTGCAGCGCCTCTGGTGTTATGTAGGCTTATTAATGTTGAAGCTAGCATAGCCCATGTATAATTACTTTACTTCGCCGGTGATTTAGCCGGTTTTGTGGTAAAACTGGTGAAGGAGGGTGCTGTGATATGCATTATTTAAAGAAAACACTGGTCGGCAAAAAATAAAAAAAGTTGTTAAATTGAACCTTGTAATGTGATTTTGGTGGGCTTTTGGGTGCTGAATCCAAATCTGTTTACAGATTTATTCTATCACGTTTAGTTTTCGAGATATTCTTATTTAAATAAAATATGTAGTTATTGTGATAATAACGGTCGGCAAAAAAAGTCGAGAGCTTGAACCTTGTTATACGGTTTTAATGGACTTTTGTGTACTAAATCCAAATCTGATTGATTGATAGATTGCTTGATTGATTGATTCTATCACGTCTAGATTTGGAGATAAGAATTATGTAAAGTTGTCTTAAAGGTAATTTTATCCCGCATCTTTTGGTGTTTCAATTATTAAAATCGAACAATCCGTTAAAGAGTTAGAGTTAGTTAGAAATAATTTAGGGTGGGGTCGCCTTGTTTAGGGAAAAATATTAGCCAGGTCCATAAAAAAAATTTGTACGTGATACGCGAAAACTGAGAGCGGATTTGAGTTTAACGAGTTAAGATCACTATATTTCACATATTTATATTCAGGGAACAATTTTTTGTTGGCAAATCAGTGTAATTAATACATATCAGAAAAATTTATGTTGCCACGGCTGAGTATTAAACTCGTGACCATGCTTTTAGTAGTCAACGTGCTAACCACTTGAGCTATAGCACCCTCAGAAATAAAAGGGATTCTCATTTCCCAACATAATCTTTTAATTCGATATATTTAGCCCAAAGTCTTTTGGTAATCCCCTCAAGGAATACGTTATCTTAGGATCATTCAAATGGTCATTAGTGATAACCTCCTAGTTTGACCCAAATCTATTATCAACCAGCCATTTCTACAAATTTGAAAGCAGAAAATAGTCGCTATAGGCTTAATCTGTGGAATGTGGTGGATGGGATTGCACTTCGTAACCTAGTTCAATTCTTGCGCCAGTGACTACACAAGTATAAGACCGGGAATTGTCCAAATATTCAGTTTAGATGCCTATAGCCTTAGCTACATCATGCACTGTCTTAATTGCGGATGGATAGCCTATTCTTATCCAAATATTTACTTTAGATGCATGTAGCATCAGCTACCTCATGCACTTACATATATTTTTGATCATCCAATATCATTCCATGCATTATGTGAAGACTTGGGGCTTTATTTTTAATTTGTAGTTGGAGCAGAACTCAAGGGGGGAAGAAGGGAGGGGTTAACAAGGAATTTAGATTGAGGGAAGGCGGATATAGGGAGTAGTGCTTATGAAAGTTCCTTCTTTGAAAGTGACAGGAAATACCTGTGCTGGGAGTTTATTCTACATACGAACTGTTTGTCTAACAAACGAATTCTCCCTCTAATGCGTAGCACGATTCATAGGCCAATCGACAACAAAGGGGCGTGGTCTTAACGAAAAGCATGTTAAACCAAAAACGTGCGGGTATCGGAAACAAGTTCCCTAATTTCGTTAGAACATATATCATTTTACAAAGCCATTAACCATCGAAACACCACCCACATTGCATCGGTGCTCCAGTGAGTCATTGGAGTGAGTGAGAAAAATAAACTATTTTTTCATTTATTCACTTTTGAATAGAAAGGAAAAAAATAGGTCATCTCCGCCATAAATGCTCAAAAACAAAATATTTTCTAGTCTCTCACACACGAATGAAAAGAAGCAGAAAAAAAACTAAAATGTACATACTCACACATGAATGAGCAGTGAGTGAGCTTTTCTGTACTCTGGTATAAATATTATTTTTTTTGTTAAAAAAAGCTTTTTATTTCTCAACATAGACACCATTAAACTCATTTATTGCAATGGTGACATCTTCGTTCGATCCAAATGGAGTTATCATTGAGGTTCTTCGCCCTTTCTTGTATGCGGTGGAGAAGCTCCAAAATAGACTTTGGGACGTCTGCTGATATATGAGAGTTTTATTCCATTTTAGGGGGGATATAGGAGATATAATAAGTAAGAAGATGGGATGGATGTGAAGTATCTATTGCACCTGTCTATCTATTCTATCTATTCAAAAACTGCATAAAAGCTTTTTTAGAAACTTAAAAAAATATGTTTATGGAACAACACATTAGATTTTCATGGCAAGAACATTAAGGCTATCGATTCCGCAATATCTGAATATACCGACAATAACAGATTGTTTTCGAAAAAGCGTGTATGCTTTAGTAAATAACATGGAGTATTACAAGCATTATAATAAACTCTATTCCCCCGCCCTTTTTCAGACAGTGTTGCGAGATCGTGATTGAAAGTTTCACTCATGTTTTGCCTAATGAGCCTCACCTCCAACTAGTTCGGTCTATTATCGAATGAATACGACTGAAAAATTATGCTGAGGAAGAGCAAAAAGGATGGAAGGTTTGACTAAGAAGGCCAATAAAATTTTGCCCAATGGGTCAAGAAGGCGTTATTTGTGCTGGTATGACTATAGTGGAACTCATTAAACCACTTTTGAATCATATAAATTGTGGTGGGGAGTCCCTATAGTTTAAGTTAAGCTAAAAATGTATAGTCAGGCTCGAAAGGTGCTCAAACAGCCCATGCATGGACAGGAAGGCCAGTATATAAGTAATAAATAAGAAGAAGTACCTTAAGCTGAGTAACTGCATTGATCAAAGGAACATGGAGACTTCAAGTATCATCTAACGTAGATGAAAATCGAAGAAGATGATACTTGCAGACTGCACCTTGAAGAGGCTGAGACGACAGCACACATTGTGTGCAAATGTCTGGCACTGGCTAGCATAAGGCTTAGAATCACTGTTAGAAGCCTGTTAAATATGGATGCCATGGGGGACTTCCTGACAGTTACCAGTCGACGGTATGAAATCACTATTTTCAAGATTAAAGGCTGGCTGTAGCATGTGACTCAATGAAATTAAGGTTGCCGTAAATTATATATCCGTTGCCTCTAATCATAGAGGAAAGAAGGGGATCGCAAACGAAGTGGTCAACTTCGATATTAATATGTTAAGCTTTTCTTTGGTTTCGGCGATGGTTGCTTTACGTAAAACGAAATTCTCTTTTTTGTATTAAAGTTAACGAGATTATTTTATTTTTTTAAGACAATCTTTCCTGCGAAACTTTTTGATTGTCTGCAGAAAATACCCGGAGTCTTTGGCGAGAATCGAATCCGCAACCCCCAGTGTGATAGACTAGCGCACTACCAATCCATCTATCGAGGCACTCTTATGTCTGCTTTTAGTGGCTGTAAAAATCAAACTCATAGACGCAGCTTGCTCACAATATGACACTGGTTGAGTAATAGGTATCAGTTAACAGGATCTGTTTTTTTTATTGTCAGTGACTTTGCTAAAAATACGAAAAGTCACCTACGGTATTATCAAACTGTCCTTGTAGTTTAATTTAATGTCTCGATTTATCGTTATCTGTTGTAAAGTTTTGCTGTTCAAAATCAAATAGGAGTTTTATATCTATACGAATTATCTGTTATAGTCCCACTGTGCAGTAATAATAAAACCCTAAAGGAATACACAACTGCGTAAAATAACAAGTTTTCAACTGAAAAACATATAAAGTTTTACTGAATGTGACATTTATTATTCTTTAATTTCTTATAATTTATGAGTTCAACTACAATTTAATTAGTAAAAATTTAATTTTATTTCAATGATAATTGTTATGTGAGTTTAAACAACTTGGAAGGTTAAGAAATTAAACAGTGAAAATTATTTAAAAATGAAAGAAATACTTAAATACTTAATGATTTTCAAATAGACAAAGAGTTAGCATATAGCCCTCGTATATTATGTTAATCATAACGTGACAACCTAATTGATAATTAAATGTAAATCAAAAAGTTTTAACAAGTAACGCCCTAAATAAAAAAATTAAAAAATAAAAAACAACATTTAACAAGCAACCACAGAAAAATATAAATGAAGCTCCTCTATTCAATGAACAGAAATTATAATTTTAAAATTCATGTACATATGTATGATTGAGTGTTTGTTTACCTTCAAATTTGTTTGGGCCAGCTAACTATGGCCCACAGGCATAAAGGTAAATATGTATGTTTGCAATCACCTGTCAAATCCATGCATGCTTACAAATATTCATTACATATACATACATATATGTATATGTAGATACCCGTACATAACTTTTGCTACGGGCCTTCCATATTTATCGTATTTCGTTTTGTTGTAATTTTCTTTGGCATTTGCCATTGTTTAAAGAGGTACTTGCTCGTACTAGCCAGTTGGGGGAGGAAGCCGAAGAGAAGAATTATATATATACTTAAATATACATACATGTGTATGTATGTATGTATTTGCTCCAATCTATGTACTTACATATGTATACACAAGTGTTTATATATTTGACCGTATTTAAGCTGTCAACTGTCAAATGTCAGCTGTCAGTTAAATCTGTATGTTTGCATGATTTTTTGTTTTGCTTTCTGTATGCAAAAACAACAACGTTATGTTGTTGTTTAACATGATGAGAAGGAAAAAAACTATTATTTCGATTTTTATTTTCTTTTCCTTCATGAATTTATTTTTCTTTTATTTTTTTTATTAATTTTTCGAATAGATCACACCATCATAACGTAGAATGATGAGCAGTATGAAATATGTATATAAAATGTTGTTGTATTGTATTTTTTTTTTTTTTTGGACGTTGACTAGCAGCAAAATAATTAATCATTTAAAATCACAAAAAAAAAAATGGCGGAAAAATATGGGAAAAATTTTGACAGAATTTTTTTTCTTTATTTGAAAAGTATTTATTTCAATATAAACAAAATATTAACAAGAAAAAAAACTTACACCACAAATTTTAAATCTAGAGGCGAAGCTTCATTTAAGTAATATTTAACATTTTAAGCGAACGCTATACATTAGCGTAAACAGTACGAGGTATATAAAGGGTGATTCAATAGATTTTCTGGGGCATCCACCATTAATGTCATTCACGGTGGGTGGGCTAGTAGGTAGTGTGTGAGACTATCAGTTCGGGGTTGTGGGTTCGGTTCCCACCAAAGACTGAATTGACTGAATTTTTCATTACATATTGGCAGGAAGACCAAGAGGAACTTGGATATAATCTGGGTGCCTACAAAAGGTTAACTGCTTTAGTAATAGGCTGCACGGAGCATTATCAGGCCAGGTTAAAAATCGAGGTAAGACGAACCTCTTTTTTTTTGTTTTTGGTAAAGACAACACTACCTGTGGCGACCTTAGCCTTAAGAAAATGTTAGCAATGACTATAGACTATGTGGAAAGGAAGAATGTCGATCAGTCGCCAGTTTAAAATCATTACAGTCTAGAGTAAATGGTTAGTGACAGCCACTACAAAATAATAATAATAATAATAATAATAATAATAATAATAACAAAAATAATAATCGTCATTCACTGTCACTGTAATACCTTGAATGGTGTGCTAATTTCCTAGAATTTTATATATCGTCATCGAGAATATAAAACGCTCTATCTAACATTACTCACTTATGTAGATAGGGCGTTTTGTATTTTTTATGACGATAAGTACTCTTTAAGCATTAAACAAATAGACGGCACCAGGAGGATACCGACTACAACCTGTCAAAATTAAAATACACACATTTATATTAAGACGATTATTTTGGCGACATCATAGCTACATGGCTACACCACGACCACCGTTGTGGCTGTAGTCAGTTTAGGCAAATTTATATTTTTGTTTGCGACAATTTTATTTTATTATTTTAAAGGAAATATATATATTTGAATTCTCTTTTTTAATAAGCACTAGGTCTTTTTATAAAAATATTATAATAATTTTTATTTTCTCAATATTTCACTACAGCATTGGGTAGCATCTTCAGGAAATAAAAATAATAATAGTTTTAAAAATTTAAATGATTGAATAAAATTCAAATGAATGAAAAAATATATATTTCTACAACATTTTCATAGTTTTGATGTATGTAGCTGTCGTCGTCAATATAATTCAGTAGCTGACTACACGGCGACGATTGTAGCCAACATCAGTTGTAGTCGTGAAGCTGTGAAGCCGCTGTTGTCTATGTGTTTAATGCTTTACAGTTGAGGAATTTAACTTAAAATTTCGACAAGAATTGATACAAATTCTGAGAACTGTAGCAGCCATACTTTTATTTCATTTATATTTTTTTTGTTCAACAATTAAAACTCGTGGTGCACCATTCTTACTAACTCTAAATTAACAGCTGTCAAAAATTTTTTTTTTTATTTTCCATACTGAAAATACACAAATTTTGGAACACCCTTTATTAAAAAAAAACAGATTTTTGGGTTGAATTATTAAATAAATTATAAATTAACAGCCGCTTCCATCGACGCCTTCCAACAGCAAGAGTGTAATAAAGAGAAGAAGAAATAATAATAAAAAGAACTTTTTCGTTTCTGTAATAAAATTGTGTGGCACGTATAATTACTGACTGACAGACAGACAGACTACATCAGAAGGCAACTTAAAATAGTGTGCATGAAAAATAGTGCCTGTTATTAATTAATAACAACTCAAAAGTGATTGGGATTATTATTGTACATATTAAAGCTATTCAACCCAATATAACAAAAGGCTTCTTTGTTTTCCAAAAGAAAAATATAATTAAAAATAAAATCAATGTTTTTTTTTCAAATTTGAATAATTTATTTAGCCTACAAAAGTTGGAAATTGTTCAAAAGGTTCAATAAACTTGCTCTTAATTGATATTAACCTAGTGTTAGTAGTAGAATGAGATATCTCCAAGTTTGAAAAAAAATTATTTCCAGTGATGCGAGGGAAATTTGATAATTCTGTGAATTTGTGGATATTTTTTTGCAAAAAAAAATTTTATTACTCAACGTAGTCTCCCTTAAGCTGGATACGATTAGTTTAAGCTCTTTCTAGTTTTTTGTTATTCCCTCTATATAATAAGAATTCTTAAGGCTCCCAATACTGATGTCTATATTTGAGTGCCTCGGTGGACTAGTAGATAGTGTGCTAGTCTATCAGTACTGGGTTGTGGGTTCGATTCCGTAACAGGTCACAGATATTCAAGTATTATCTGTGCAAGTTAAAAATCGAGGTAATACGATACTTGCAGACTTTACCTGGAAAAAAGACTGACATAAAAAGGCTTTTGACCACACCACGGGCAGACACATATTATATAGAGATATTGTGGGGACTTAGCCTTTAGCAAATATTAGCAATTACCATAGACTCTGTGAGTAGGAAGAATGTCGAGATGTGTTAGTCCTCCTTATGAAACCACTGGTTAGTGACAGCCTTTTAAATTTCCACTCGTATACCAGCAATCATTAAGGAACGAAGGGGTTCGAAAAGGGAACCATGAAGTTAGTAGTCTGCTTTGTATCCCCCTACAAAATAATAAAACAAAATTTCTTTATTTGGTCCAAATTTCTTACCACCCAGCTATTTCTTTAAATTTACAAACAGGATAACAGTCACAAAGGGACTAAAGCTGTAGGGTATGCTGGGTAGCAGGTTTAAGCCTAATTCTTGGATTGTTGCCAAAGTGACTACACACGTTTCTATTAAGAACAAACCATTAAATTCTAATAGATTTATTTCATTACTTTCTTATACCCAAAAAGAGTCTCAAAACTTTCCGCTTTTGTTTGCTTGCTTGTTATACTGTTGAGCCATTAATTTCTCTCATTTTGTATAAACAATGTTATCCACCAGATAAAAAACTACAAAGCATTAGCAGTAATTAAGCTTTGAGTACCATAAGTTACGAGCAAAATAAATAAATATTTTTCGTCTATAAAGTCAATCATTCATGTCCATAAAAAGCAATTAAATTGCCGTTTATTAAGCAATAAATATATTTATTTTTTTTAATATTTCTATTTCGCTAAATAAAAATATTTATTTTTTGTTAAAATGTTCATTTTGTTTTTTATTGTTTTTAAAATTGAAGCAGAGATGGGAGTAAACAAATTATAGCACTCTTTAGTTTAAGCAGAGATTGATGTTTCAAAAGTTAACAAAATTTTAGGAAAGAAACAAAAAATATATATATATACACTCTCGTTCAAATGAATAGAACCATTAAAATTTTTGTTTTTAGTATGGAATTTCTGTTTTAACTTTTCTTGTCAACAGCTAAAATTATATTACCATCGAAAAGGGCTTCTTTTTCCAATTAAAATTAGTTAATTAAATGAATTAAATTAATCAGTTAATTAAATTAATTAAATTAATCAGTTAATTAAATTAATTAAATTAATTAAAGTAATTAAATTAATTAAATTAATTAAATTAATTAAGTAATTAAATTAATGAAATTAATTAAATTAGTTAAAATAATTAAATTAAATAAATTAATTAAATTAATTAAATTAATTAAATTTATTAAATTAATTTAATTAATTAAAATAATTAAATTAATTAAGTAATTAAATTAATTAAATTAATTAAATTAATTAAATTAATTAAATTAATTAAATTAATTAAATTAATTAAATTAATTAAATTAATTAAATTAATTAAATTAATTAAATTAATTAAATTAATTAAATTAATTAAATTAATTAAATTAATTAAATTAATTAAATTAATTAAATTAATTAAATTAATTAAATTAAATTAAATAAATAAATTAAATTAACTAAATTAATTAAATTAAATTATTTAAATTAATAAAATTGATTAAATTAATTAAATTAACTAAATTAATTAAATTAATTAAATTAATTAATTAAATAAATTAATTAAATTAATTAAATTAATTAAATTAATTAAATTAATTAAATTAATTAAATTAATTAAATTAATTAAATTAATTAAATTAATTAAATTAATTAAATTAATTAAATTAATTAAATTAATTAAATTAATTAAATTTATTAAATTAATTAATTAAATTAATTAAATTAATTAAATTAATTAAATTAATTAAATTAATTAAATTAATTAAATTATTTAAATTAATTAAATTAATTAATGAAATTAATTAAAATAATTAAATTAATTAAATTAATTAAATTAATTAATTAAATTATTTAAATTAATTAAATTAATTAAATTAATTAAATTAATTAAATTAATTAAATTAATTAAATTATTTAAATTAATTAAATTAATTAAATTAACGAAATTAATTAAATTAATTAAGTTACTTTAATTAATTAAAATAATTAAATTAATTAAATTAATTAAATTAATTAAATAAATTAAATTAATAAAATTAATTAAATTAATTAAATTAATTAAATTAATTAAATTAATTAAATTAATAAATTAATTAAATTTATTAAATTTATTAAATTAATTAAATTAGTTAAATTAAATTAAATTAAATTAAATTAAATTAAATTAAATTAAATTAAATTAAATTAAATTAAATTAAATTAAATTAAATTAAATTAAATTAAATTAAATTAAATTAAATTAAATTAAATTAAATTAAATTAAATTAAATTAATTAAATTTATTAAATTAAATTAATTAAATTAATTAAATTAATTAAATTAATTAAATTAATTAAATTAATTAAATTAATTGAATTAATTAAATTGATTAAATTAATTAAATTAATTAAATTAATTAAATTAATTAAATTAATTAAATTAATTAAATTAATTAAATTAATTAAATTAATTAAATTAATTAAATTAATTAAATTAATTAAATTAATTAAATTAATTAAATTAATTAAATTAATTAAATTAATTAAATTAATTAAATTAATTAAATTAATTAAATTACTTAATATATTAAATTAATTAAATTAATTTAATTAATTAATTAAAAAAAATACAGTTTTTAAGTCCAAGTCTGGGTTACAAGGGAAATTCTTCAACAAATTATAAAAGCAGCGTTAAGATTTATTTATTAACAACGTAATTTTTAAAAAATTATATATTTTAAAAACGATTAGTTGAGACAACTATTGCTATTTCCGAAAAATGGCCAAAAATGAGTTTCGTGACTATTTGTAATGGAAAAGGCTTAGAGTAGGTAGAATTAATTAAGACGAAGTTCATCACACAGCTGTTGCGATATTCAGTTTGTAGTATTTCGACAACTCCAAATGATTTGATCAAACAAGTTGGTTTGGTTTAATAAAGTTTGATGTAACGAGCAAGTGGTTGTCATTAAATATTCCGCCAACGTAGCAATTCCACCAAATTGGTTTTAGTTTAATAAAAAATTTTCAACAAGTTTCATTAATTGTATTTTTTTTTTTTTGAAAACTAAACATAAATAGTTTAAACAAAATTGCAACTTCATTTTTAAGACTTCATTATGACTCTTTGTCCACCTAAAAGGTAAAAAGATTTTTTGTGACAACACAATATATATTTTTCTTTAGTATTTTTAACAAATTTACCAATTAGAGATTTTTTCCAACTTAATTTAAGTGCAATTATTTTTTTATTACTTGTTTCTTCTGCCAATCCCACAACTGTTTATTTAGTATTTAAGCGTACTACCACTACCAGTAGTACTTTATTTATTACTTTTACAACAAACAAAAAAAAAAAAAAATAAAAAAATGATTAAATCATTGTACGAGTATTTAGGCATTAAAACATGGCTGAACCAGAAAAAAACATGATTTTATGAGTCTTATGGTATAAAATATAAAAATTACTACCAGTTTTACTTTACAAAACTACAATTCTACTATTTTTTTAATCAGACGTCTGGTGATGTTTTCTATCATATTCAACAAAAAAAAAGTACTAATTTGTATTGTCTTGTAGCTGAGAAATTAAAGTTGTACCAGTGAAGTAAAATGATAGCTACTTTTGGAAAAAAAAATAAAATAAAATTAATAAAGAAATTGTTAAATGGTATTTAAAAAAAAAAATGAATTTATGTCACAAAAGTGAATTTCTTGTCAAAAGTAAATATTTGTGACAAAAAGAAATTTTTGTGACAAAAAGAAATTTTTGTGACAAAAAGAAATTTTTGTGACAAAAAGAAATTTTTGTGACAAAAGTAAATTTTCGTGACAAAGTGAAATTTTTGTGACGAGGATAAATTTAGGGCAAACAAGAGAATTTTCTGCAAAAAGAAATTTCTATTGACATTATCTGGCGATGAAATTAATTTTTATAAGAACAAAAATTTTTTGTGACAACAGTAATTTTAAGGAGGAAAAATGTTATTTCTGAAAAACTAAACAAGTTAGAGTGCTTTATACAGCCATGCCGAATCTTATATACTTTTCACCATAGTAATGTTAAATATTCCATTATTCTGTTATGTTTCCCAATTTCACAATAATATACATTCGGTTTTTACTTTTATGATTTTCAAATTCATTATTATAAATATAGTATAAAGATATAGAATTTTTTTTTGTAAAAATTTTATAGATAATTTTTTGTAAAAATTTTCGAAAATTATTTTAAAATATTTTATCAAAATTTTATCGAATTGTTTTTTTTAAATTTTGTAGAAAATTTTTTGTACAGATTGTATGAATATTTTTTTGTAAAAATTTTATAGAAAATTTTTTGTTAACATTTAATCGAAAATTTTTTATAAAAATTTTATTAAAAATTTTTGGTAAAAATTTTATCAAAAACTTTTTGAAAAATTTTTATCGAATATTCTTTGAAAAATTTTGTCGAAAATTTTTTGTAAAAATTTTATCGAAAATTTTTTGTAAAAATTTTATCGAAAATTTTTTGTAACAATTTTATCGAAAATTTTTTGTAAAAATTTTATCAAAAATTTTTTTTTTAATTTTATCAAAATTTTTTTTTTAAAATTTTATCAAAAATTTAAAATTTTATCAAAAATTTTTTTTTAATTTTATAAATTTTTTTTTTAAATTTTATAATTTTTTTTTAAATTTTATTAAAAAAAAAATTTATAGAAATTAAAAAAAAAAATTTATAGAAATTTATAGAAATTTTATAGAAATTTTTTTTTTTAAATTTTATAGAAAATTTTTTGTAAAATTTTATAGAAAATTTTTTGTAAAATTTTATAGAAAATTTTTTGTAAAATTTTATAGAAAATTTTTTGTAAAATTTTATAGAAAATTTTTTGTAAAATTTTATAGAAAATTTTTTGTAAAATTTTATAGAAAATTTATTATAAAGTTTTATAGAAAATTTATTATAAAGTTTTATAGAAAATTTTTTGTAAAATTTTAGAGAAAATTTTTTGTAAAAAATTTAGCAAAATTTTTTGTAAAAATTTTAGCAAAGTAAAAATTTTATCGGAAATTTACAGATTTTTTTTTTAATTTAGGAACTTCCTGAAATCTACATATATTCCGTTAGAATAATCAGACTAAAGCACATTGGTGGGAAATATTAATCCCCTAATGTCCCTAGTTTCTTGTGAGTTTATCGGCTAAAAATTTGGAATAAAAATTTATCGAAAAATTTTATCGAAAATTTTTTGCAAGAATCTTATCAGAAAATTTTTTTCTTAAGTTAGGACCTCCCAGCAATCTATATTCCGTTAGAATAGTCAGACTAAAGCACATTGTTTGGTCATATTGACCCCCCAATACCCCTATTGAATGCTCCTGATTCCTAGTAGGCTCCTTGTGGTTTTATCAGCTACTTCTACCAACCCAAAATCAAACAAAAATCGGTCGCGGTCTAATATTTATGGAACAAAAAAAAAAAAAAAGCAGAATATAATCATTACAACAAAAAAATAAAAATAACGTGAAAAATATAAATGGGTGTGGTTTTTTGCCAACAGCTTGGATAATGGAATAGTCTGATATTGCTGAATTGTAATCCCAAAATTTTCGAAACTATGCCGTGCAGATTGGTGGGCTTAAATTTTCTGTACCTCGTCTGGTGCCTTGGCATACTCGTATGACATTTCAACGTCAACATGGACAGATTATCCAGATCCAGAATATATATACTTTATGTGGTCGAAAATGAATATTATAGAATCTACACACGGAATGAAAAACTTATATATACCCTTTCCAAATGTGGTGAAGTGTATAAGAAAAATTTGTGACACAAATTTAATAATTTTACATTTTCTTTCATTTCATATTATACGATTTGATTCTTTGTCTTAAATATACCTGAGCTAAACTATGTTTTGCTGATTGTGCTGGTTATTGTTGTTATTACTCTCATGATTCTGGTTTTGGCAATTGTTGTTGCCTTCTGTTTAACTACAGCAATAACTAGTTTTAATGAATTACAATCATAAATTACTCAAGTATCTGTCAAAAACTTGTGCCAAAAATGATGACATGCAAAACATTAAATATAAATCAAATTTTTTACACTCTCTGGCTCTTTCTCCGTTCTTAGGATGCATGCATGTTTGTGTGATGACCCAGAAGTTTCTTTAAGCTTTCTAGCCTTTAATTTCTTGACTTTAATTTATGCATTTTTGAGTCTTGATTAAGGTGTATGCAAATAGCTAATATATTCATTACCTGGTAAGGTGTTAAGTAGTTTCCTTGTTACGAAACTATGCCGCTGTTATAAATGGAAATTGAGTTTTCTCTCTTCTTAGTCAAATTAATATACATAAATTATTTAGCTATTCCTTTGTCGAAAAACCTAATGTGATTCTAAGCTGCTGCTAAAGTTACTTTTCAGAACTGCAGGGGAGTAAATCACACAATTATTTTGAATTTATCCTTGTGCATAAATATGTGCAAGATTCCAAGTTTATTTTCTTAACTTTAAGGTTTGAATTTGTTTATATTAGAAACATAAGAAGCAAATAAAAGAAAAAGATAAAAGAAAGTCAGTAGAAAATATACTATACTGGCAATAAAACAAAAACAATATAAAGAAGTAGAAAACTAAACAACAGCTTCAAGGAAATGCTGGAAAAAAAACTAACACTTATACCGCTAGTTTTTTTCATATAATTTTATCTTGGAAAAAGGATATATGATATAATTTATAAAAAAGGTTTAAAACACAAATTAAAGCATACTTTTAGGATGATATTAAAAGCATGCATGTCGAGTAATTTTTATATTTTTTTTAACATTGGCTACGGGGGTATATTAATACCACTCCTATGGCTGCCTATGTGTCCTTATAATACAAATTTTTAATCTTTGAAACCAGGAGAGGTGAACAACTGAAATTTTTACAGAGACCAAAATATCCAAAATCCCAAAAGTATGCATTAATATTATAATTGAATTTCCATAGTTGTCACATTAAACTAAAATAATCGTCAAAATACAAAAATCGTCAAAAAAATATTAATCATGCTTTTAGGGTGATATTCAAAGTCATAAATGTTGAGCAAATTTTATGTATTTCATGTTGGCTATTAGTCCATATTAATACCTTAAACTGTGAGAGGTGAACAAATGAAATTTTTACAGAGGGTGTATTTCATCTATGGCCAACTTTAATTATAAATAAAAATAACAGAATAAAAAGGTATCACTATGCCGGAACCATGTCTGCTAAATAACCTGTTCTAAATCCTAAAAGTATGCTTTAATAATATAAATTAATTAGCATAGTTGTCATATCAAATTAAAATAATCTTCAAAATAAAATAATCGTCAAACACGAATTAAAGCATGATTTTAGGATTATATTAAAAAATAAACAGCAAAATTATGTTTTTAACGTTGGCTACGGGTCCATATTAATACCACTTTTATATCTTAAACCGTGAGAGGTGAAGAACTGATCGAACTAAACTTATCGCCAACTTTATTAAGAAATAACAAAAGTAAAATAATAGGGCATCACTTTACAAGAACCAGGTTTTTTTGTTAAATAAACTGTACTAAATCCTAAAAGTATGCATTAATAATATAAATTTATTTGTATAGTTAACACAGCAAATTAAAATTATCGCCAAAATACCAACAAAAAAATCGTCAAAATCTTTACCCTTTTTTAATACTTTTTTTTACAACTATAAATACTGTTAACATAACTGTTATGACTCCGAAATGGTCGATTATGACCGAAAATTTTAATATAACCGTAAAACCCTTTTTCAGTGCGCGGTCAGATATGTGTATTGTAGTTTAAACTGTAAAGCATGAATAAAAAAACTGTTATTAAAAAACCCATTACTTCCCCATTTTTTTTTTTTTAACAATTTTTGATGTTTCTTAAGGTTATCGCAAAAATATCGATTAATCGAATAATCGATTAATTGAAAAATTTATATTTTTCTTCCGATATGCAGTGTGTGCCAGCTTTTGGAAAACTGTTTTCGGTAATAATAGTTAATCGTAATTTAGGTTTTTAATACCAAGAGTATGAATGTTTTATCATTCATCATTGATTACTAAGGTGTCCTAAAGTAATCTAGTAAATAGTCAGGTGATTTATTTTTATTGATTTTCTCATATCATACTTGAAAAAGAGTTAAAATATTTGTAAATAAGTCTGCTTAAGTTATATATAGTATCTAAGGCTCCTTTGACATTGAAAATTTTTTGGCCGTTTTTTAAGTCGATACGAACGTCTTGTTATTGTCCCACAAGTGCTTCTTAGTTTTTGGTACCCTGGTAAGCGAAAATATGGTGGGTTAAACTTTTAACAATTCTTTCTGGTGCTCACTCCACAACTAATTTAAAAAACTATCACTTTAATTTCCTTAAATTACTCAATCGACTCAAATAAGCAATGGAAACCCCAATCATCACTTTTCTGTCCCTAAGTAGCCTACAAAGTAGACAGATTTTTAAAAGTTTTTTTTAAGACTTAAAATTAAGTTTTTCTTAATAATAATTATCACGGAATCTGTTAATTTTTTTTAACTTTGTTAAAAGCAATTAAGGTTGGTTTCAAATACTCTTTACATTCATGATGCAGGGTATTAAAATGCTTCAAGAAATTCGTTCACATTGCGAAATTGTCATGCAAAAACTATTTGACTGCTGCTTCTTTTTCTTTTTTAACTTTTGCAGAAGTTTTTCTTTAAACAACAATAACATTTATTTTTCTTAACGACAGACTTATACTTCGTGTGCTTGCGTATCTTGTGTGTGCATGCATGTCTCTACTCACTAATTTTTACAAGTGGCGGATACAGAGTTGGGAACTTGTCATCAACATAAAAGTTAGTGTTTTTTTTCTGTTTATTTTTCTTCCTACAACTTTTTTGTTTTGTTTTGTTATGCCAACTGACCATTAAAAAATAAACTAAACTTTTTGTACAAACATTAAAATAACTTACCAGTATGATAATTTTAAATGCTAGAAGACATTTCATGGAGAAAAAAATATAAACAAAACGGAGGGAATATAAGAGTTTTAAGCCAAAAATTGAAGATGTTGTTATTTATAGTTTGCTTTCAAATTTTTCAATTTGAATGTGTCTAAACTGAAAAAATCTTTTTTATTAATAAACTTCTATAAAAATTGTTTATTGACTAGAAGTATAACGAGAGACCAGACAATTTGAGCCATTTCTACCAAAAAATAATTTTTTGTAATAATTTTAATATATAGCTAGAGTTTTAAAAGAAAACAAACAAAGTTAATTACTTTCAGCGAAAACTTTTTCACCTAAAAATCCAATTTGTTAAAGAGTGCACTGCCATTGCAAAAAGTAACTTTCACTTCTTACAGTAAAAATACACGGCTGTCTCAAAAAATGTTACATTTTATATTAAAAACTCTCTTTTATAGCAAAAATTAATGATAAAAAATATAATTATGAAGAAGTTAATTTTTTAAAATTATAAAAATTCAACTATAAAAAAGTTTATTTTTTATCATTATAATTATAAAAATATAATTAAAAATATAATTATAAAAAAGTTTTTTTTTTGTAATTATAATTATAAAAATAAAAATATAATTTTAAAAAGTTAATTTTTTATAATTATATTTATAATTATATTTTTATATTGTTATAAAAAAGTTAAGTATAAAAAAGTTAGTTATAAAAAAGTTAATAATAAAACAGTTAATTATAAAATTTTTCTCTTTTATAGCAAAAATTAATTATAAAAAATATAATTATAAAGAAGTTAATTTTTTATAATTATAAAAATATAATTATAAAAAAATAATTTTTTATAATTATAATTATAAAAATAAAAATATAATTAAAAACATAATTATAAAAGCTAATTTTTTATAATTATATTTTTATACTGTTATAAAAAATGTTAAGTATAAAAAAGTTAATTATAAAAAGTTAATAATAAAACAGTTAATTATAAAATTTTTCTCTTTTATAGCAATAATTAATTATAAAAAATATAATTATAAATAAGTTAATTTTTTATAATTATAAAAATACTTTTAATTTGTTATAAAAAAAGTTAAGTATCAAAAAGTAAATTAAAAAAAAAGTTAATAATAAAACAGTTAATTATAATTTTTTTTTTTATTAAAATCTTGCAAAGTCAATTACTATCAGCGAAAACTTTTTCACTTAGAATTCGAGTTTGTTAAAAAGCTCACTGCTATCGAAAAATCTAACTTTTACTTCTTTCAATAAAAAGAAAAAAATCAGTTTATAATAAGATTTCAAATTTTATATTAAAAATTTTCTTTGCTGCAAAAATTAATTAATCAAAAAGTTAATTATAAAAAAGTCATTATAAAAAAAATTTTATTATAAAAAATATTATTATAAAAAAGTTAATAATAACAATAATTAATTATAAAAAAGTTAATTATAAAAAAGTTAATTATAAAAAAGTTAATTATAAAAAAGTTAATTATAAAAAAGTTAATTATACTGATTGGTGCGGTCTATGGGTTGGCGGCATCATCGGGCTGTTTTTTTTTGCAAAATGAGGCCGGTCAGGCAGTTACTGTGAATGGTGTTCGCTATCGTGAGATGATAACGAACTTTTTATGGCCCTAATTGGAAGATATGAATGTGGACGATATGTGGTTTCAACAGGACGTTGCCACTTGTCACACAGCTAACGAAATAATGGCTCTTTTGCACGAAAAATTCAATGGCCGTGTTATCTCACGTGGTGGCGATGTCATTTGGCCGCCAAGATCATGTGATTTGATACCGTTGGTCTTCTTTTTTTGGGGTTATTTGAAAGAAAAGGTGTACGTTGATAAGCAAGCAACAATTCAAGAGCTAAAGGATGAGATAATTCGGTACATTAATGGCATATTAACTCAATTATGCCTCAGCGTCATCGAAAATTTGGAGCATCGGATGGAGGTGTGCCACCGAGGTCGCTGCGGCCATTTGGCCGATATTTTGTTTCATACATAATTGAACCATACCAACATTATCAAAATTAAAAGAAATGACAATAATTTCTTAAATAATTTGTGTTTTATTCAAAATCAACATCGGCTCTTAAAATTTAAACACCCTTTAGTTGAATGTAGTTGTAATTGAAAAATTCCAATTACAATTATATATAATTGCGTAATTAGATGTGTAATTAATTAAAAACTTTAATTGACATCTTCCAAGTCTGTTTTTTCTTACGTTTTTGTTATGTGAGGGTTATTAATAATTTTTGTAATTAAATAGTTTTTGGTTAATAAATACTTTAGAAAGTAATAAGATTGGATTTTTTTTTTCAATTACTGAATGAATGCCCAAAGTTATCCATTACATTTAGTTGTAATTGATTTTTTCAATTACATTTAATTGTAATTGCTATTTTCAATTACAATTAAATGTAATTGATTTTTCCAATTACAATTATATGTAAAAGTAATTAGTAAAAATGCAAGTAGTGGTAATTGTAAATTTCGATTACAAATTACATGCGATTTGAATTACATGTAATTACATACAATTTCGTAAGTAATTAGTTATAAACTTTAATTGACATCCCCAAGTCTGCTTGATATGTATACAAAAAGCCACTTCATTCGTAATAAGTCACTTTTTTCAAAAAGTACCTTTTTTCAAAAAGTACCTTTTTTATAAAAATAGTATTTCTTTCACAAATGTCCCATTTTTAACAAATTGTCATTTAAACGCAATGTTTGATTTTTTTTAAAACCTTTCACTTAATCCCTTTTGAAAGACACTTTTTTACATAAATTAGTTTTTTTAATGTCATTTTTGTCACATCAAAAAAGCATTTTTTTCGCGTAATTCACTATATTTCTGCCAGAAAGTTTTAGCTCGAAATATAATTTTTTTTATCAAAAAGATACTTTTTTCATTCAAATATATATATTTCTTTTTTACAAAAGAGGCCCTTTTGTCATTAACAGGCATTTTTTTATTAGAATGTAGTTTCTTTACAAAAAGTAACTTGTATGTGTCCTTTTGCTTTGTCACAAAAAGTAACTTTGTCTCACAAAAGGCAGTTGCTAAAATAAATAATATTTTGCACATCCGCTACAAATGTGTGAGTTGTTGTTTTTTTTCTTCAAAATGTAAATTTTTTTCAAAAGCTAACTTTTGACACAAAGTGTCATTTTTGTCACAAACCGTAATTTTGTCATTAAAAAGTCACCTTTTTTTTATTATACGTGCTTTGTACACAAAATGCTTTAATTATCTCCTTCCCCTAGTTTACCTTGTTTTATTCTTCTCGTGTTTTACTCAGTTGTTCTTTGTCAACACTGACACTATAGTTCTATTTTTGTGTGTGTGTGTGTTAAAACAAACAAACTTTGACACATTGACTGTTACCATATTTTCTTTTAAAGTCCTCAAACTACTATTTTTTCTATTTTTGTCTTTTGTTTTTAAAACAAACAAAAGATACTTTTACGCATTTTGTTTTGTTTTTTTTTTGTAGATTGTTAGACCTGCCATAGTTTATTTTCTAAACTTCCAGCAGACACTAAAAATAGAATAAAAAGTTTTGACTAAAACAATTTAATGTTGACAATTTCCAAAGAAAGATGGAGGGTTTAGGGGTTTTTTTTAAGTTTTTTTTTTTTACTCCATACAGCTGATTTTTCTTGCTGTCCCATGCAGCTGCATGCCCCATAATTCGTTTTTATAACGTTGCTACATCCAAAGCAGAGTTTAAGTAGCTTGAGTAACGTGTTTAAAAGGCGTGCTTCTATTCGCTGGTCTGCTTTTCTTATTTCTTGTGTCTGTTTATCAGTTGGAAAACAAGTATTATGCAAGTGATATTGTTTGTGTCTTCAACATTGTAAAGGTGTTGCACATCCCATGTAAATTAATGCTAAACCCTCTAAACAGCCACTCAGTCAGTCACTGGCGGTGTGTGTTTAGTGCTTCCCTATAGCGCAGCTTTAAAAACAAACAAGAAAAACTATTAAAGAAAATAGGATTTTACGTATAGAAAAATATTAAATAATTAAAAAAAAGGCAACTATGAAGTAATTGTTCTGAATATTTTATGTTTTCTTAGCGAAAATAAATTTTAAAAAAATAAGGTCGAGTTTAAAAAAAAAACACCCTACAAGATTAAAATACCATCAGACACCTGATGAAAGGCAGTTGAACATAATAATTAATTTATAACACTTAAGTTAACCACTGTTAATCCTTACAAAAACGATTTTATTATCAAAAATTTTTTTTCACAAATATATATTTTTTTTTATAAATTACCATAACGTACTGTAGGGTACTTCGAAAACTGGTATATAAGCATTTACTAACAGTTTTAATATTTTGTTTTTTTTCTCATTCTCTACTTAAAACAAAATTTAATAACAAAAATTATCATGCTAAAATAATCTTATTGTTTTCTTCATCTCTTCATTTCAGGTAAGCTAAGTGAAATAGAAAGATGAACAAAAAACAAACGTTAAACTAAAAAAAAAAAAAAAAAAAAAATGCGAAAATAAATGACTGACTCTATATGAGCTTTGATCTCAGGTGTGTAAACTTATAAAATGTTGTATATTATTGCATAATTTTTATAATAACAAAAGGGGTTTTTTAAACTTATGCAATCATTTTAAATAAAAAAGTTTAAAAAATATAACAAATTTAAGAAAAAGTTAAGCTATACAAATTTAAAGCTACTATTCTCACTCATTTGTATCAACAATTTTGTAAAAAGGCCTGGCTTAGGAAATTCTCATCATCAAATATATAAAATTATTGTGAAATTTTTTTTATAACAGTTAAAAAATTATAACAGTTTAAAATTATAACAGTTTTTTTTTCTTAAAAAACAAGTTTTAGTACAATTGAAAATTATATTCTAACTTAGTTGATCAAGCATAGTAACGAAAATCTTTACCTTTTTTAATCTACAAAACATATAAAAATTTCTTTTTAATTTTTTTTCATTAATAATAATTTTTGAATACTTATTATAATTTTCAGAAAATGTTTTATAAGGGAACTTAAAAGTTATTTTTTAGCAAATAAATTCCATATAATTTTTTTAAACAACTTTCTATAAAGAAATTAAAATTTTTAGAATCTACCAAAAATATATTAATTTCTCTTTAAATTTTTTTCATTAATAATAACTTTTGAATAATTTTCCACATTTTCAGAAAATTCTGTATAAGAGAAAAATATATATAATTTTCTTTACAACTTTCTATAAAGAAAATTTAAATTTTGAAAATTTTACAAAAAATAATAAATTTTTTTCATTAATAATATTTTTTAAATAGTTTCGGAAATTTTTAGAAAATTCTGTATAAGAATTGAATTTAGTTTTTTAATAAAAAAAAATTTCATATATATTTTATTTTTTAAAGAATTTCTATAAAGAAAATTTGAATTTTTAATGTAAAAAAATATATAAAATTGGTTTTTTCATTAATAATGATTTTTGAATATTTTTCGAAATTTTGTGAAAATTCTGTAAAACAGAATTTAAAATTTATTTTTTTTAACAAAATTTTTCCATATAATTTTTTTTTCAAATTTGTAAAAAATTTAGCAAATATATATAAATATCTCTTTAACATTTTTTTCATTAATAATAACTTTTGAATAATTTTCAAAATTTTCAGAAAATTTTGTATAAGAGAATTTAAAATTTATTTAAAAAATCTATATAATTTTTTTTTAACAATTTTTATTAATAAAATTTAAATTTTTAAAAGCCAATAAGAAATATAAAATTTTTTTTATTATTAATATTTTTAAAATAATTTTCATAAAATTCTGCTTAAGAGAATTTAAAATTTATTTTTGAACAATTAATACCATATAATTTTTTAAACAATTTTCTATAAACAAAATTAAAATTTTAAAAATCTAACAATAAATATATGAACTTCTTTATAAAATTTTTTTACTCATAATGAATTTTAAATAATTTTGGAAATTTTCAGAAATTTTGTTTGTTTTAACAAAATTCAGAAATTTTGTTTGTTTCAACAAAATAAATTTCATATAATTTTTTAAAAAAAATTTTATAAAGAATTTTTATAAAGAAATAAATTTTTAAAATCGGCCTAATAATATATAAACTTATTTATAAAATTTTTTAGAAAAAAAATTTTTTTTTGAAATTTAAGAAATTTCTGTATAAAATAAATAAATTTTTGAAATTTTAAGAAATTTCTGTATAAAATAAATAAATTTTTTTTAACAAATAAATTTCGAAAAAAAAATTTTTTAACAATTTTCTATAACGAAAATTAAAATTTTTTAAATCTAAATAAATATATATAAAATTCTTCTCGATCTTTTTTTATTAATAATAATTTTTTAATAATGTTCAAAATTTTGTGGAAATTCTGTATAAGATAATTTAAAATTTATTAAAAAAAAATCTATATAATTTTATATAATTTTTTTAAACAATTTTTTATAAAGAAAAATAAAACATTAATAATCCATCAAAAAATATCCATTGAAATTTCTTTTTAAAATTTGTTCATTAATAATAATTTTTAAAATTTTCAGAAAATTCTGTATAAGAGAATTTAAAATTTATTTTTTAACAAATAAATTTCATATAATTTTTTTATAGCAACTTTCTATAAAGAAAAGTAAAATTTTTAAAATCTAACATAAATATATATATATATATATATATATATATATATATATATATCTTTTTGTGTTATATATATATATATATATATATATATATATATATATATATATATATAATTTTTCCTTTACAAATATTCTATATACATTTAAATTTCTTTTTAATATTTTTTCATTAACAATAATTTAAATAATTTTAAAATTTTCAGAAAATTCTGTATAATAGAATTGAAAATTTTTTTTTTAATAAATAAATTCCATATAATTTTTTTTTAGCAATTAAATTTTTAAAATCTAACAAAAAAATAAATATATATATAAATTTCATTATAAAATTTTTCCTTAAGAATTTTTCTAAATTTTTAAAAATTACTGTATAAGAGATTTTAAGATTTATTTTTTAACAAATATGTTCCATATAGAAATTTTTTAACAATTTTCTATAAAGAAAATTAAAATTTTTAATATATAAAAAAATACATAAACTTCTTTATATTTTTTTTTCTTTATTATTAAGGATTTATGACTAATTTTGGAAATTTTTAGAAAATTCGGTATAAGAGAATTTAAAATTTATTTTTTTAATTTTACGTTATGTGTATCAGCAATTTGTTTAGTATTTTAATTTGGTTTATTTTGGATTATTTTCTGTAGAAGGAAATACTTTATGGACTTTTATTTATTTTTTAAATATTAAACAAGAATTTTGTGTTTGTTTATTTCACAGTATGCATTTCACTTTTGTCCTAATTTTTATGTGATTTTTTTTTGTCTGTAAATTGCCTCTAGAAAGAATTAATGACTGTCTGTTGGTAATTAAAATAAAAATTTATGACATGAAAACATCAAAAGTTTTCGAACATAATCCTGTTTTATTGCACTCAATAACAAAATTCAACATTTAGTTAAAATACTTTTGTTATTTTTCGAGTGACTGCAATTTTATGTTTAAAAATTATATTTATTTTTTTTTATACTTTTTTATGACCAGCCTTCACTCAAAATGTTTATTGCTGTGAGCTAAAACAAAGGAAGCTCATTTACTGGAGGCAAGAGTTGCTGTTAGCAAAGAAAAAAAAAAAAAAAACAAAAAATAAAATAAAATAAAACTTTTAAAATATTTTGACGAATTTCAAGTTTTTTTGTTGGTGCCGACTAGAAAAAGGCACTAAACTCAATGCAGAGGAAAAAAAAACATAGTTTTTGCAAAGGAAAAATTAAATTTTTGTAGTTTTCTAACTGAAACCATGGCAACAGTACACTGAACGAACAAACATCTCCCAATTATCTTTTAAAAAATCATAAACTTCTAAAATTGATTGTTTGCTGTCAGTTGTGGATAACACCCGCTTCATTCGAAACAAACAAATCTAAAAGAGATAGAGAAGAAGAAAAAAAAAAGAAACAGCAGTAGGCAGGTCGTTTGTCTGAATGACTAAGAGTTAAAAGTGAACCCAAACGTAACACAAATAATCACCATGAAACAATACTTTTTTGTAGCTGGTCTTGGCTCAATAAAACAGAAAATCTAACAAAAAAGACATTTCAGCCAAGGTTACTTTATTTAGGCAAAACAAAAAAAAATACTAAAAAAGAAAAAAATTTTATTATGTGCACGTTTTTTGGAGATATACAATGTAGTTTCTTCTGGTTTCTACATAATGGTGCCACCCCAACAGAGTATTTTTCTTGCAAAATCATTTGGCATTTTGTCTTTAATTTTATGTTTGTATCAAACACATTAATTTTATTTCGATTGTATATTTTTTTGTCTTGTCTTCTGCATGAATAACATTTCTTCGATACATTGTAAGATTTTTTTGGCCGAAGGATAAAGCACTTAGAGAAATGAGCCAAAGTATGTTATTTAATATTATTGACACCCTATTATGTGTCTATAAATCTTCAAACAGTTTTTATTTTAATAATCAATAATTATTTAAATATAGTTTTAATATAGAATATACTATTTATATGACTATTTCGTATTAATAATATATTGTATAAGAAGAAAACAAGGCATATATATTTTGTGTAAAAATTGTTTTTATAAGAGCAACGTCTAGAAAATTGTTTTAAAAATAGCATATTACCGAAATAATATAAAAGAATATTTTCATTGAAAATACAAAATACAAACTTGATGCTAATTAAAAACAAAACATTGCTTATAAGATTCTGTTCTTACAAAATTCTTTTAGAAAATTCTTTTAGAAAATATTGTATAAAAGAGATTTTTTTCCCCCAATTTCCCAATAATATACATTCGGTTTTTATTTTATTTATTTTTCGTTTTAAAATTCATTTTTACAGATATAATATAAAGATATAGAAATTTTTTATTGAAAATTTATAAATTTATAAAATTTTTTACAAAAAATTCTCTATAAATTTTTTACAAAAAATTCTTGATAAATTTTTTACAAAAAAAAAAAAAAATTTTCGATAAAATGTTATAAAAAAAAAGAATTTTTTTGTAAAAAATTTATAGAGAATTTTTTGTAAAAAATTTATAGAGAATTTTTTGTAAAAAAATTTATAGAGAATTTTTTGTAAAAAAAATTATAGAGAATTTTTTGTAAAAAAATTTATAGAGAATTTTTTGTAAAAAAATTTATAAAGAATTTTTTGTAAAAAAATTTATAGAGAATTTGTTGTAAAAAAATTTATAGAGAATTTTTTGTAAAAAAATTTATAGAGAATTTTTTGTAAAAAAATTTATAGAGAATTTTTTGTAAAAACTTTATAGAGAATTTTTTGTAAAAAATTTATAGAGAATTTTTTGTAAAAATTTTACCGAGTTTTTTTGTAAAATTTTTATCGAGAATTTTTTGTAAAATTTTTATTGAGAATTTTTTGTAAAATTTTTATTGAGAATTTTTTGTAAAATTTTTATCAAAATTTCTAGTAAAAATTATATCAAAATTTTTTAATAATTTCATCAAATTTTTTTTTAAATGTTATTAAAATTTTTTGTAAGAATTTTATAGAAATTTTTTGTAAGCCTTTTATCGAAAGTTAATTGGAAAGATTTTATCGAAAACTTTTTTGTTTTTTTTAAATGTTTTTCGAAATTTTTTTGGAAAAATTTTATCGAAATTTTTTTGGAAAAATTTTATCGAAAATTTTTTGGAAAAGTTTTATCGATAATTTTTTGTAAAAATTTTACCGAGAATTTTAGTAAAAATTTTATAATTTTTTTTTTTAAATTTTATCAAAATTTTCTCTAAGAATTTTTCGTAAACATTTTATCGAAAATTATTTGTAAAGATTTTATCAAAAATTTTTTTGTAAAAATTTTATCGATTTTTTTTGTAAAAGTTTTATCAATTTTTTTTTTTCTAAAAATTTTATCAAAAATTTTATTGTAAAAATTTTATCGAGAATTTTGGGTAAAATTTTTTTCGAAAGTTTTTAAAAAAAATTTATTGAAAAATTTATTGAAAAATTTTATCAAAAATTTTATTGTAAAAATTTTGTCGAGAGTTTTGGGTAATCATTTTTTCGAAAGTTTTTTTTATAAAAATTTTATAATTTTATCAAAATTTTATCGGAAATTTTTTTCTAATAATTGTTTTTTTTGTAAAAATTTTATCGAAAATGTAATTAAAATCTATTGTAATAATTTCATTGTGTTTTTTTTAATGAAAAATTTTATGAAAAATTTTTTTGTAAAACTTTTATCGAGAATTATTGGTAAAATTTTATCGAAAGTGTTTTGTAAACTTATACAAAAAAATTTTATCGAAAATTATTAGTAAAAATTTTATGAAATTTTTTTGTAAAAATTTTATCGAAATTTTTCGTAGACATATTATCGAAAATTATTTGTAAAAATTTTAACAAAAATTCTTTTGTAAACAAGAAAAAATTTTCTATAAAAATTGTTTGTAAAATATTGAAATTTTTTTTTTTAAAATTTGTAATAATTTCATCGAAAACTATAATACCCAAAAAAATCTAATAAAAATTTGTTTGAAAAATTTTATCGAATTTGTTATTGAAAATTTTTTGTAAAAATTTTATCGAATTTTTTTTGTAAAAATTTTAAGGATTTTTTTTGCAAAAAATTTTTGTAAAAATTTTATCGAAAATTGTTTTTGGGTAAAATTTTATCGAAATTATACAGAAATTTTTTTTTTAAAATTAACACCATCTCGCAACCTATATTGCGTTAGAATGGTCAGACTAAAGCACATTTGGGGGTCATAATAAAACCCCAATGTGCCTATTGACTGCTTGTTCCCAGTGGTTACCCTGCAGATCTTTTGGCTACCTCTATGTGTATTGCTTTCTATAAAGGCCTTCAATACAAATCAAAGCAGGAAAATCCAACGAACTTAAAAACAAATAAAAATCGGCCCACGCAGGGGTTTAATGATCCCCCGAGATCAGAATTCACTCCATGCGATCTACTGGTTGCGGTCTAATATTTGTTTAACAAAAAAAAAAGCAAAAGAGAATCATCACAACTGAGAGAAATAAACACAATGTGAAAAAATATAGATGGGCATGGTTTTTTGCCCACAGCCTCGAATGGAAGGGTCTGATTCCAAGTAGAATTTTTTTAATAGAAATAACAAAGTATAAGAGTTGTTAAAAAAATAAATAATTTCCTAAAGAGTATTTTATACAAAAGAAAAAATGTGTATAACAGTTTTAGTTAGAAATGATTATAGATTTAAATTTTTCTTTTGTATGTGAAAATATTTGAATTATTTTCTCAGTGTGTGTTTATCTTTATATTCAGCTGTTTTTGCTTGAATTCTTTGGAAATACTGCACGTAACTTAAAATAATAAAAAAGTTTTTTTTTTTTTTGAAAATCATACATATGTTTTCGTTCGAGCTGTTTTTGTTTTGTTTGGTTTGTTGGTCGTATGAGTAAATTTTTCTTTTATCTGACTTTTGCTACCTATGGCCTTTTATAGAACTTCAAGCATATGTCGTCAGGTTGCTGGTTTCTACCCGTAGTGTTGTTACGGTTGCTGGTAAAGATGTGCGGTGCGGTGTTGTGCTGTTCTGTACTGTTCTGTTCCTGCTGCCGTGTGGTGTCTTCATAACTAAGCCTATCATCAAGTCTTCTCTGTTGTTGTTTTAAGTTTAATGGCTGCTGTAGGGGTTTTTCTATATCAAGCACAATGCTGTTGTTGTGATTTTTGTTATTGTTGTCATCGTTGTCTTTTTTACTTTTCTGTTGTTGTTGATGTGGATGTTGGTGTTGCATGCCTTTTTTTATTGTTTCTTGTAGTCCTACTGATTGGTTTCATTCCTATAAAGTTAAAGTACCTTTACCTGCGACACTTTTATTGCTATTTAACCTGTTTCGTTTGTAGACGCTGAAAGTGTTGGATTCGTTTCGCTTGTAATGGGCTTTGCTTGCAAGTTGTTACTTCCTTCGATTTCTTTCTTTGTACGAGCTAGTATTATTCATTTTAATTTTTTTAACCTTCATTTTTCTATTTGGGTCCTACCACAGTGCAGTGATCAGCAGTATAAAGATTGTTGCACGATAATTTTATCACAAAAAGTATTGCTGCTGCAGCTGTTACTCCATATAAGAATATGGTAGTAAAAACAGTCAAGGTCATTGAAATTTTATGGTTTTAAGTTTTTATTTTACTCTTGCAACCACTGTGCCATAGTAATTGTGTTTATGTGTATGTGTTTTTTTGCCTTGCAATTTTAACATATTTATTGCCGCTTGCCACTTGTATCTTTTGTGGTTCATTGGCAACAGCAATCCTCCAAGCAGCCATTCATCCAGCCAACCAAACTTTCAAGCCTGTCCATTCAGTTCAATTCCAATTTGGCCTATTCATTGTGTTCCGTGCGTTTTTGTTATAAAATCTATTGTTAAACTTAATGTGTTTTTATTTTTCTTATTTTATCGCTTGATCTTATTTTGTGGGTTCGCAAGGAGATACAGTTGTTGTACAACATTTTTATTAGTTCCTCTAGATTTGCAACGTCTTTGAGTTTCAACGGCCTTTTATGTGCATTGTTGTACAAAAAGATAGAAGTAGAACTTTATTCTGATTGTCAGTCATTCAGTCATGGTTTAATTTCGTTTCCTTTTTTTTTTGTTGTGTGGTTTTATTGTAAGTTTTTACAAAGAAAAAAATAAAAAATATATATAAACTAAACTCTGTCCTTCCGTGTCTAATAGATGTTTTTGTTGTAGCTCTTAAAAAGTACTTCTTCGTTTATTTGCTGTCCAAAATCTGAATGGTATTTTATTGCCTTAGTAAAAGTCGTAAAACGTTTTAAGATTGGGAGGAGATTTTAAACATCCAGCTCAAATGACGGCAAAAATACTACATTAAGAAGATGAACAAAAAGCAGGAAATTTTTCTTAAACGAAATATGTATATTCTTAAGAAAGTAATTTAAAATATAAAATTTTGCTAATAACATATTTCTGCAATGAAAAACTTTTATGGTAAACACTCTTATACAAAAAGTTTTCTCTGAAAAATTATATAATCATAGGAAAATTATATTGAAACAAGACTGTTATACTGGAAATTTTCCCAAAAAAAGTTTTTTTTCTAACACCGAAAGAAAAAAACATTATTTTATATAGCCTAATAATGCATTTTTGCGTTAAAGGATTTTTTTCAAAAATACTCTTATACAGAAAGTTTTAAGAAATATTGTATATAGAAAATTATCCCTTTATGTAAACAACACATAACATAACATAAAACTCTTTAATACTTTTGAGGAGATTTTCAATTTTTGCTTAAAATGTTTTATAAAAAAATTCTCTTATACAAAAAAAGAAAAATCTTTTATACATAATTTTTTTTATATTTGATCTAGAAATTTTTAAATGAAAAGCAGAGAGGAGAATTTTTAACTTTTGCATAAAATATTCTATAAAAAATTCTCTTATACAAAAAAAGAAAAATCCCTTATACAATATTTTTTATATTTTATCCATAAATTTTCGAATGAAAAGTAAGGAAGAAGAATTTTTAACTTTTGCATAAAATGTTCTATAAAAAATTCACTTATAAAAAAAGAAAAATCTCTTATACAATATTTTTTTATTATTTTGTCCATAAATTTTGAAAAGTAAAATATAGATAAAACTTTCCAGGTGTATTAAACATGTTTGAGTAAACCTTTCCATAAAAAGTTCTCCTATACAAAAATTTCCCTTTAAATTTTTAGAAACTCTCCATGAGAGATTTCAAATTTTGCATATCTTCTATAAAAAAAAATTCATTTATACAAAAAAATAAAAATCTCATACAATATTCTTTTATATTTCATCCATAAATTTTAAAATGAAGGGTAGACAGAAGAATGTTAAACGTTTGCATAAAATGGTCTCTGAAAAATTCTCTTATACAAAAAAAAAAAAAAAAATAAAATTCTTATATACAATATTTTATTATATTATTTTAGCCATAAATTTTGAAAAGTAGAATAGATAAAACTTTCTAGGTTATAAACATGTTTCAATAAACTTTCCATAAAAAGCTCTCCTGTGCAGAAATTTTCCTATAGATTTTTGCAAACTCTCCAAGAGAATTTTTAACTTTTGCATAAAATTTTGTATAAAAAAATCTCTTATACGAAAAAAGAAAAAACTCTTATACAACAATTTTTTATTATTTTATCTATAAATTTTAAAATGAAAATGGTCTATATAAATTCTTTTATACAAAAAAAAAGAAAAATCTCTTATACAATATTTTGTTATATTATTTTTTCCTAAAAATTTAAAAAGTAGAATAAAGATAAAAGTTTTTAGATGTGTTAAACATTGTTGTTGAATAAATCTTTCCATAAAAAGTTCTCCTATACAAAAATTTCCCTATATATTTTTACAAACTCACCAGGAGAATTTTCAACTTTTGCATAAAATGTTCTATAAAAAATTCTCCTACACAAAAAAAAGAAAAATCGCTTATACAATATTTTTTTTATATTTTATTCATAAATTTTAAAATGAAAAGTAGGATTGAGCATTTTTAACTTTTACATAAAATATTCTATAATAACTTCACTTACAAAAAAAAAGAAAAATCTGTTATACAATATGTTTTTATTATTTTTTCCATAAATTTTGAATAGTAAAATATAGCTAAAAATATAGCTATTAAACATGTTTCAATAAAAATTTCCATAAAAATATCTCCTATACAAAAATTTCCCTATAAATTTTTACAAACTCTCCAGAAGAATTTTAAACTTTTGCGTAAAATGATGTATAAAAAATTTATCTTTAAAAAAAGAAAAATCTCTTATACAATATTTTTTTTTATTATTTTTCCATAAATTTTGCATAAAATATTTTATAAAAAATTCTCTTATACAAAAAAAAAAAAAAAAATAAAAACTTTTATGCAATATTTTGTTATATTATTTTAGCCATAAATTTTGCAAAAGTAGAATATAGATAAAACTTTTTAGGTGTACTTAACATGTTTCAAAAAACCTTTCCATAAAAAGTTCTCCTATACAGAAATTTCCCTATAATTTTTTTCAAATTCTCCCGGATAATTTTTAACTTTGGCATAAAATGTTTTATAAAAATTTTTCTTATACAAAAAAAAAAAAAAAGAAAAACCTCTTATACAATTTTTTTTTTATTATTTTAAAAGAAAGAAAAACCCCTTATACAATTTTTTTTTATATTTTATCCCTAAATTCTAAAATTAAAAGTTTAAAGGAGAATCTTCAACTTTTGCATAAAATATTCTATAACAAGTTCTCTTATAAAAAGAAACAGAAATCACTTAGACAATATTTTATTATATTATTTTATCCATAAATTTTGAGTTAAATATAGATAATACTTTTCAGGTATATTAAACATTTTTAAATAAACCTTTGAATAAAAAGTTTTTCTATACAAAGATTTCGCTGTAGATTTTTACAAACTCTCCAGCAGAATTTTGAACTTTTGCATAAAATGTTCTATAAAAAATCTCTTATACTAAAAGAGAAAAATGTTTTTACAGTAATTTTTTATTATTTTATATATAAATTTTGAAGCGAAGAGTAGAAAATAAAACTTTCCAGGTATATTAAATATTTTTAAATTAACCCTTTCCTAAAAAGTTCTCTTATACAAAAATTCTCCTATAGATAAATTCATTTAGTCCAAAAAATTTCTAAAAACTTTACGTTATACTCTTTGCTGAAATTACCTTTTTACAAAATTAACAAAAAATTTTGTTTAATTCTAAATTTTTTTTTGTGGATCGTATATAAAAATACTCTTATATAGAAAGTTTTAAACATTTTACTAATGTTAAAAATTTTCTACAAATAATTATACTAAAAATATAAATGCTGGCAATTATTTATAGAAAATAGTTTCATTAATTTTTTCGATTATATTGTTTAGTTATTGAGACGCAAAATTACTTTAAAATTATCTTACTACTAGCTGTGCCCACACACGTTGTGTGCGTCCTGACAATAGTTTGTTCGATTTTGCTTTGAAAATAAAACACACCAAATTTTAAGACTCTTACGTATTTACTTTTTATAAAGCTACCCATTCCTGTATAAAATTTTAAAATTTATATAAAATACTAAAGCTCTGTAAAGCTTTGTAAAAAACTGGAAATGAATTACTTATTATTTTAAAACGGCGCCATCTGTTGGGTAACAGCGGTAAAAATATACTGCATTTAGCACAAAGAGTAAGACAGACAGACAGGAAATGAGTTACTGTTTTATTATGTGTATAAGTAAATATTCCATCAATTGCTCTCTGGATAATACATTTTCTTTCTAATTAAATTTTTAGTTCTAGTCACAAACATTTAATTTGTATTAGATAAAAATTTGATAACAAAATTTTATTCTCTCTGCTATAAATTTATTTACAATGGTTGTCTTTCATATTCGTTTTGTTGCACATGGAGTACGTGTATGCAATCACCAAATGATTTGTTTTAAATTTGACTATATTTTTGTATTTATTTGTTTCTAATGTATTTTATATGTTCTGGTTTTTTTGTTTATTACATTCTGTTGTACACGAGAATACAGAAGAATTGCTTTGTACTCCTATAAACGAAATGAAGTGCACAAATTTGCACACAGCAGTAAAATCAATTCTGAAAATACACCTCAGTAACAGAGAAACAAAAAAAAAAAAAAAAATCCAAGAATAAAACTGACAGCAGCTATAGTATGAATAAAATATTAAAGTGATAAAACCTACAGGCTGTGGCCAATGGGTTGTATGTTTGTTATTCAAAATTTGTGTATATTCTGGTTGTGTTTGTGAGAATTTAATCGAAAGCAATTTGAGAATTATTAACTCTATTACTTTTAGTCCAAATAAAATTGTACAACTCCTGTTATAGTTGCATGCATCTAGAAACAGCCATAAATAATAACAGAGAAATAAAAAAGAAATGAAAAAATATAGCAGATATTTATGTTTTGAAATTTACTGTAAATTGTGATTGGAATTTGTAATTGAATAAAATACTGAAATGTAAAAAACAAAAAAGAAAAAACTATTTTTCAAGTAAGACTAAAGCTAGTTACTGCTGCAGGCTGATGAGCCAACCGTAAAAGTTCGAGAGTATGAAATTTACTAAAAAGTTAGTAAAACTTTTAAAAAATTGGAGTTATTTAAACAGGCTGAAAACACATTAGAAGAATATTACAGGCAAAATATTCTTAAGAGGGAAAAAGCTTATTATTTTTTAGACAAAATTAAACAAAACAGACTAAGCGAACTACTATTAAACAGAAAGTTATCTTATACCAGAAATTTGTATATTATAAATTCTATTATACATTAATCTTATTATAGCAAATTCGCTTTGACGAGAATGTTAATTTGCAACAACTACTGTTTATATTAAAATTTTTTTCACACAAATTTCTTATCCAAAATTTTTTTTTCAAGAAAATCTCTTATACTAGAAATTTTTTTTACTAATTATAATATCTTTTATAAATTCTTAAATAAATTAAATTAAAAAATAATAGCGTCCATTTCTGTTATCGAAATTATTCTATTAAAATGATCTTAATGCAAAAAATCTTATAAAATTTATTTCTCTAAAACTCTCTTATACAGAAAATTTTCCTTTGTAACTACTGTTATACTAAAAATTCTCTTTTAAAAATCTATTGTAGAAAAATTTTTTTTCAGACAATTTTTTTTACATAAAATATTTAAATAAAATTCTCTTTTACTAGAAGTTATTTATACTATTAATTCTCTTATACATGTAACTTGTTAAAGAATATTCTCTTGGACGAAAAATTTTCTTTATAGTAATCTTTTATATATAAAACTTTTGAATTTAATAAATATTTTTAATCAATGCAAAATCCTCTTAGACTACGCAAAATACACTTTCAAGAGAAAGTTTAAATAAATTTTAATAAAAATACTTTTGTTTATTTTTTTATAACTATAGAATCTACATCGAAATTATTTTAGATACGCTAGGTTTCTACAGAGTTTTTCTGCATTTTTTTACATAAGCATTTTTTATGTACAAATTTTCTTTTGTAAATACTCTTATACTGTTTATGCATTTTATAGCTTTAGTAAATACATTGTAATTATTTTAGATGTCCTAGGTTTTTATAAAGTTTTATCGATTTTTTTTACATACAAATTTTGTATGCCCAAATTTGCTATTGTAAATACTCTTATACTATTTATTTCTTTTATAGCTATAAAATCTGCATCGTAATATTTTTTATTTAGATTTTTCCGAATTTTTTTACATAACAATTTTTTATGCACAAATTTTCTTTTGTAAATACTCTTATACTGATAGTTTTCTTTTGAAATTTTTTCATATGAGTTTTTTTCACAATAATGCCTGCATATATCACGGTTTTCATAAACCAACGCAGAGGAACTTTTATAAGGTTAAATTCTTTTATACAAAAAATTTATTGTAGAAATTATTCTACACCATATATAGATTATTCTCTTATAAAAAAATTTCTTATAAAAAATATAACTATAAAAAATATTTTCTATAGAAATATTTTCTATAGAAATATTTTTTGTATATGAATGTTTCATTGTAGAACATTTTTTATGAAAAAATATTTCTTCAGCAATTCTCTTATACATATTAATTGTAGAAAAAATTCTACAAAAAAATATTATAGAAATTTTCTTCACTGTACAATTGTTCTTCAAAACACAAAATCTGTTATACAAATTTAACTTTTTCATAAAACTTTTTCATATAAAAAATTTTTGTATACAAGTTTTCTTATACGAAAAATTCCTTAGTAAAAAAATTTTATAGAAAATTTTTTTTTTATAAAAATGCTATAGACATTTTTTATGTAGAAGATTCTCACTATGTAAAAAATTTTCTGAAAAAAAAATCTCTCACACAAAGATTTTGGTAGAGATTTGTTTCAACTTTTTACAAAACTGTTATACAAAAAGTTTTTATACCAAGTAATTTTATAAAAGTTAATAATTGAATTTGTTTGCATTTAAAAGCTTACAAGTTTTTAGTTGCTGCTAAAAGGTTGTATCGCTTTGAGTTTAATAGACGGCAATTTGGTTTGTTAAACTTAAAATTGCAGTTTATATATTTGCTTCTCTCCAGCAGCTCGTTCTCTTTTGACTAGATTTTATCATACAAATTTTCCTAAAACTGCATGCAAATATTTTGCTTGGCTACTTTTTGGTTTGATATTTTGTTTTGTTGGCTTAATGTCTATTTGTCTGTCAGTTAGTGCGATTGTCTGTTTATCGTTTCATTTTTTGTTACTTTGTCGACTCTTAAACTATTTTCAGTTTTAAATGACGTACTGTCAGTCAATAAAATTTTTTTCTCATTTCATGTGTGTGTGTGTGTGTGTGTTTCAGTAAAAATTATATGTATTGCCTTTGGAAAACCAGAGGTTTTAAGTGTTTTTTTTTATTTTTTATTTAATTTTACACAAACCAGCTAAACACTATAATGTCCTTCAAGCGGTCAGTAATCTACTTGACTTTTTTTTTAATTTATATACGGATACTTGAGTTCATTCTGGCGCATAAAAAGATCCCCTATAAATGCAACCAGACAATCTTTAAATCCGGATTGATAAAAAAGAAAGAATAGAAAAATTATTTTTATACTTTTTGATGCCAAGTGTGGAGTATTTTGTTAAGTTTTGAGGAAAATAAGAGGATTTTAGTTTAAATATTAACGACAAAATGTCTGTTTGTCTAATAAAAAATATATTTCTTATAATTAGAAAAATACATATTTTTTTTTTAATTTTGAAAACGTATTTTAAAATTATTTAGTCTGACCGACAACCAGAGAAAATTTATATACATTTTTATATAAAAATATTACTTCTAAATTAAATTGTAAATGGTCCGACAAAAATGTCTGATTTACATATTGAAGGTAGTTTCTTGCAAATACGTTATGTTTTGCATAAACGGGTTTGAAAACTCTAAAAGACGGTAACCATATGATAGAAAACTTAAAATAGTCTGACCGACAAACAGACAAATAGATGAACTTTTTATTAATTTTTTAATTAATTATTTTATCATTTTTATTTGCATAGAATATCTGTTTAATAACTTTTGTAAACAATTTTTGAAATTTATATTTAAAAATTATTTTGTCTGACCAACAACCAGACAAAATTTATATATATTTTTAAACAAAAGCATTATTTTATATTGAATATTATTTTATGTTTTTAAATTTTAGAAAATGTGAACTATTTTGAAAAAATTTCTAAATTTAAATGGCCCGACAAAAATGTCTGATTTACATATATGTATCTAATGGACGAAAATCATATGTTAGAAAGGCTGAATTTGACTGACCGACAACCAGACAAAATTTATATATATTTTAAAATAAAAACATTATTTTTAATTAATTAATTATTTCAGAAAATTTGAAATTTTTGTAATTTTTATTTTTAAATTTAAATGGTCCCACAAAAATGTCGGATTTAAGTGTAGAAGGTTATTTCTTGCAAACACAATTTGTTTTACATAAACGGGTTTGAAAAATCTAAAAGACGGAAACCATATGTTAAAAAGCTTTATTATGTCTGACCGACAAACAGACGGGCTTTTTATTAATTATTTTATCATTTTTTGCAGAGAATATCTGTTTAATAAGTTGTTAACTATTTTTTAAATTTCTTTTTAATAATTATTTTGTCCGACCGACAACCAGAACATACATTTTTAAATAAAAATATTATATTGAACTGATTAATTATTTCAGAAAATGAGAACTTTTTCCAAAAATGTCTGAAATTTAAATGATCCGACAAAAATGCCGTCTTTAAGTGTTGAAGGTAATTTACTGCAAACACAATTTATTTTGCATAAACGGGTTTGAAAAATTATAAAAATGGATACCATATGTTAGAAATCTTTAAAGAAAGATTTGTCTGACCGACAAACAAACAAATTATTTTTTCTTTTATTTTTTTTTTAATAATTTTATCATTTATATCTGCCTTAACAACTTTTGTAAACATTTTTGAAATTTAAGGGAACCGACAAAAATGTCGGTTGTTTTACCAAAATCAATATCTTTGTTGTTTTCTTTGATATAAAACTTAGTTTGTAAAAATGGACTTCACATACTTTTTTAAAAAAGTGAAAATCTCTTTTTAGTTTTTAATTTGTCGATACGAAAATTAGTTTTTTATTTTTAATCAATTGAAAGGTTTTTCGGTATATAAACAATATTATTTTTCTAATTGCCGTGAAAACAAGTAAAAATATTTTTTTGTTACAAATTTTTATAACTGACTGACATACCGACAAAATTTTGACCCATTTTGGAAAGAAATATTTTTTCTTATAAAAAATATGATTTTTAGTTGCAATAAATACGAGTAAAATTAAATGAAATAAAATCCTACATATGACAGGTGTTCCGACAAAAATGTCGGTTTTATGTAAAAAGGTTCCTAAACATAATTTTTTAAAGAAATTCTTTTAATCTCTACTTTTTTGTAAATCTGCCAAATTGGCATAGTTTTTAAACTCAAACTCAAATCCAAATTTTCTTTATTTCTCTGTTCATTTTTTAGCACTTGTCTGATGGCTGTATATTGGGTGGGTGCTAGTTAGTTATGCTAACTTTAGTTTTCTTTTAATTTTATATTTTTCATTTTTACTCTTTACATTTCAATTATGTAGTTAATGATAATTGTGGGGTTACGCTCACATAATTTCATATTTTTCATGTCTCTTATCATAATCATGTCCATAATAATTTGCTGGTTGTTGTTAAATCCACATTTTTTCCACATTTTCTTGTCATTTAATAAATATGCATGAGTCTAGTATTGAAAGAGGTTATTGGTCTGTATAAATTATATGTATATTTATGTGTATCTTTTTTTTTATAAAATTTACTTAAAATATAAACTTAATAGACTTTAAACTATTAAAGATTAATTTTTTTTTTAATTTAACACATAATGTTTTCTTAAAGATTTAATTTAAAATTTTATTTTTCTAATTGATTTGCAAAAAAAAAGAAAAGAGAAACATTTAGAAATTTGTGTATATAATTTTCCCTTTTTATCTTTTTGCTTTCAAGAATTTCAATAACAAATTTGTTCGTATTCATATCATAGTTTATTCAATATTTTATAATATTTTTAAAAGGACTTTTTACAAAATTTTTCCATTTGCAGATTTTGCTTTGCATGTTCTTCATACAAAGAAGTCTAGTTTTCTATCAATATTATTTATTTTCCTTTATTTGCTTAAAATGTAAAAAAATCATTTATTTGTGTGCGTCTGCTTTTTATTTCTTTGTGTAAAAATGCTTTAAAAATGTAAATCAAAGTAAATGTAATTGAAAACATGTAAGAGTTAAAGTACGGCTAAATCGAATCTAAAATACACCTTACTTCAGAAAGTAAACGAATCTAATGTAAACTTTATTTATTTATTTATTTATTTTTGATTAAAGGCCGCAACACTATAATGTTATATAAACCAAAATGTACACTTTAAAAAAAAAATATTTTCCAGTATTTTTTTTTTTTGCTTTCGCTTTTTTGAAATTCGAATCGTGTATAGGTATTTTTTCTTTAGCATTAACATGCTATTTTTTGCAACAGACGATTAAATAGTTCTCCATTGATTTATTACTATTTTTTCATAATCTGGCAACCTGCTTTAGGAATAAGGCCCTATCTATTGAACTGATCCAGAAAGCAATTCGATATTTTAGATCTATGCATTTAAATTACTTAATACACTTCACAACAGGTTGTGAAGTTTGTACAACTTGTGCATTTAGTCGAAAAGTGTATTTTAGTGCGTAGATGCCATAGTCTGGAGGTCCAATTTTCACTCACTCTTCACAAAAAATCAATACTCTTCACTTATTTCCAAAGAAAAATATCTATTGGGGTCAAGTCACATGAACAGTTAACAGGTCTATTTCTTGAAATTATTTGTTCGCCGATTGTGTCTCAGAAAAGTGATTGTATTGTGTGCTGTGTAACACATGGCATCATCCCTATCTGCATGTCTGCAACACTAATGCCCTCCAAATAATGCACGTTAAAGTTTGAAAGCATGTCTCTAAGCCGCTCACGTGAAACAATGTGCGTGAAGACCAGACTTGAGGAATGTCAATTAAAGTTTGTAATTAATTACACATTCAATTATCAATTATATGTAATTGTAATTGAAATGTTTTAATTACAATTACATTGAAATATTTTTAAATGTAATTGAGATTTTTTCAATTACTAATGAAAATTTGAAAATGAAAATTTTCAATTACAATTATTTGAATTTGTGTTGAAAATAATTCCAATTGTAATTAAAAAAATTTCAATTATAATTACATGTAACGGTAAATTGTTAAGAATATTATTAAAATTTGTTTAATTTCAAGTAATGATGAATAACTAATTACAATTACAATTTGTAATTGAAATTTTCCAATTACAATTACTTGTAATTGAAATTTTTTCAATTACAAATTACAAGTAGTTGTAATTGACTTTAGTCCCTGATTTAAATTACAATTACTTGTGTAATTGAGAATATGCAATAACACATTACCTGTAATTTTAATTGCAATTGAAATGTAATTGAATCTTCCCCATGTCTGGTGAAGACATTGTCTATAATATTTCAAATATTTTTTGTAATAATGACTTTCATATAATCCAGCAGCACATCAGATTCACTATGACTTTGATATTAAAAACTATAATGTGCTTCAACTCAATTGCTGCTAATTGAGGCAGCTCATATTCGGCAGCTAACACAAGTTCATATAGTGATATGCCATGCAGCCAGTCCACAAGACTCCATTATGTATAAGAAATCAGGGAATTTAGTGACACATCTATGAAAGCCTACTCTGAAGTCTAATTATACAACTGCCAAATCCATTGAACTCTGTTAAGTATTACTAACTCCGGCAATCTTAACTTGCTTTGTATCCAGTTAGAAATCGGGCAAATTATATTTCTTTTCTGCGATTTAAGATACAGGTAGCAGTAATTAGACCTCTGGTAAGACGTCTTAAGTTCCTACTTTATTCCTTTGCCGCCGACCTCGGGGAATAGTGCGCCCAATAAATTCCACACAGAAAAAAAATTTTTTGTTGCAATTAAAGGGTTTAATTAGTTTTCATATAAATTCAATTAATTTTTTAATTGATTCAAATATATATTTATTCAAAATAGAACAAAAAAATTTCTTAACTAAACAAATAATTGAATCGATGAATTATTTAATTAAATTTTAATCTAAAACCAATTAAAACCTTGGTGAAAATATTTTTTTCTGTGCAAAAGCAAAACCAGGAGGTAGAGATCTTCAAGACAAAAATGTCTTCTGGGAGAGAGTTCTGTTTGATGAAGATAATCGAGTAAAACAAGTACCATGCCCTACAAGTAAAGATCGTTTATTAACTGAAAGTTAGGAGATGAAAGTAAAGATAGATTCGACGCTTGCTAACAAAGAAACAAAATACTAATATCACGAGGCGAATATAAAAATATCAGGCGAATCTGAGAAGGGTTTTCGTAGAAAAAAATGGGAGCTTTTGGGCACCGATTTGCAGAAACCTTCAGCGGACAACTTCACACTTGTGGAATATGTATATAAAAATTAAAATAAACTAAACATAAAGAATCATTACGCAGTAGCTATAGACATTCCAGGAAATTCATCGTGGTGCAAACTGCTTTGAGCAGCTTTGTAAATTATAAAATTTATTATCCAAATAGTTGAACTCTTGTAAACATAACGTGTCTTTTAACATGGTCCTTCTAACCGACTGGTAAGAAGGACCATGTAAAAGACCATAAAAGATATGTCGGGTTGACAAGAGTTCTTAAATTCGAGTTGTTTTGTTTAGTCAACAATTAGGAAATATTTTAGTCAACAATTAGGAAATATTTATATTTCATATTTACGCTATGAGAATGTTCGGGGAAACCTGTTCCGATTCTCTAATAAAAACTTGGCAGACATGATACATATTTTAATGTTTGAACGTATCATCATCATGACCCAATGACCTTTATATCATACAGATTATTGGGTCATTTTAAACATATGTCCGTCTACTGAGATGTTAAATTTATTAAAAGAAAAATTAAATAATTTTCTTTGTAAATTTTCTTATTTTTCTGGCTTTCTGGGTCGACCTCGCCAGCAAAATATAGAATAAATATGTAAGTAATATAATGGGTAAGCGCTGCAAATGTTTACAGTTTTATTTATTTTTCAATAAATTGCATTAGATATTTTACATTTTGTTTGCATTTATTTTATATCTATTCTCAACTTTTTTTTATTTTAAAATTTCCATCCAAATTATTTATTTTTAAAATGTTGTCTGAAAAAAATTGCTATTATTCCGAGATTCTACCCTCTCTCCTCATTCATCATCAACCTCCCAGTTTTCCCTATTATCTTCATCATTATCGGCATCATTTCCATCAATAAGAAAAACACTTTTATAACGATTGTGTCAATTTTTGTTTGTTATTTTCTTGCTATGGAATGGAAGCAATAAAATAAGAAAAAAAAAAAATAAAAAAAAGAAAAACAAACAATATTTCAATTTTCAAATTCGACATAATGAAATCTGAAAGCTTCAGCAAGAGAAGCTGGCAAATAATATAAACTTTTATGACTTAACTATGATTTCAACACTTCCAATTCTTTATTGCTGCTGCTGAAGTTACGAGCTCAGCAATTCTTCATTTTGAAAACATTTTTATATAGTTTGGATAGTACGTGGGTTATGTCCCCCTCCGACCTCCTCCAAACCACTCTATTATATCGAATTTGAAAGTGTAAAGAAATCCTTTTGAATGGTTGATAAACAAAAATAATAAATAAATATTAAAGTTTTGCACTTTTTTCAACAAAGTTTCTTTTTCTAAAAAAAAAAAAAAATAATTTATTTGTTTGTCAAGTTTAGAGAATATGGCAACTATTTACTTGTGTATGTAAAAATTGAAAAGAAAAATGAGTATAACAGTTTCTTACATTTGTAGCATTTAAATTTATGGGTTCTAATTCAGAAAGGAATTAACCCAGTTAACAATTAGGTTAGGTAAGTTTTATCGTTATAGCGGAAAAACAACAAAACAAGATTAAACCAAAGACTTCAATATGAGGCAAGAAATTTTCAATATTATCAAAAATTTTTTGTAAAAATTTTATCGAAAATTTTTTGTAAAAATTTTACCGAAAATTTTTTGTAAAAATTTTATCGAAAATTTTTTGTTAAAGTTTTATCAAAATTTTTTGTAAAAATTTTATCAAAAAATTTTTTGTAAAAATTTTATCAAAAAATTTTTTGTAAAAATTTTATCGAAAATTTTTTGTAAAAATTTTATCGAAATTTTTTTGTTAAAATTTTATTAAAATTTTTTGTAAAAATTTTATTAAAATTTTTTGTAAATATTTTAAAGAAAATTATTTGTAAAAATTTTATAGAAAATTTTTTTGGTAAAATTTTATAGAAAATTTTTTTTGGTAAAATTTTATAGAAAATTTTTTTTGGTAAAATTTTATAGAAAATTTTTTTTGGTAAAATTTTATAGAAAATTTTTTTTGGTAAAATTTTATAGAAAATTTTTTTTGGTAAAATTTTATAGAAAATTTTTTTTGGTAAAATTTTATAGAAAATTTTTTTTGGTAAAATTTTATAGAAAATTTTTTTTGGTAAAATTTTATAGAAAATTTTTTTTGGTAAAATTTTATAGAAAATTTTTTTTGGTAAAATTTTATAGAAAATTTTTTTTGGTAAAATTTTATAGAAAATTTTTTTTGGTAAAATTTTATAGAAAATTTTTTTTGGTAAAATTTTATAGAAAATTTTTTTTGGTAAAATTTTATAGAAAATTTTTTTTGGTAAAATTTTATAGAAAATTTTTTTTGGTAAAATTTTATAGAAAATTTTTTTTGGTAAAATTATATAGAAAATTTTTTTTGGTAAAATTTTATAGAAAATTTTTTTTTGGTAAAATTTTATAGAAAATTTTTTTTGGTAAAATTTTATAGAAAATTTTTTTTGGTAAAATTTTATAGAAAATTTTTTTTGGTAAAATTTTATAGAAAATTTTTTTTGGTAAAATTTTATAGAAAATTTTTTTTGGTAAAATTTTATAGAAAATTTTTTTTGGTAAAATTTTATAGAAAATTTTTTTTGGTAAAATTTTATAGAAAATTTTTTTTGGTAAAATTTTATAGAAAATTTTTTTTGGTAAAATTTTATAGAAAATTTTTTTTGGTAAAATTTTATAGAAAATTTTTTTTGGTAAAATTTTATAGAAAATTTTTTTTGGTAAAATTTTATAGAAAATTTTTTTTGGTAAAATTTTATAGAAAATTTTTTTTGGTAAAATTTTATAGAAAATTTTTTTTGGTAAAATTTTATAGAAAATTTTTTTTGGTAAAATTTTATAGAAAATTTTTTTGGTAAAATTTTATAGAAAATTTTTTTTGGTAAAATTTTATAGAAAATTTTTTTTGGTAAAATTTTATAGAAAATTTTTTTTGGTAAAATTTTATAGAAAATTTTTTTTGGTAAAATTTTATAGAAAATTTTTTTTGGTAAAATTTTATAGAAAATTTTTTTTGGTAAAATTTTATAGAAAATTTTTTTTGGTAAAATTTTATAGAAAATTTTTTTTGGTAAAATTTTATAGAAAATTTTTTTTGGTAAAATTTTATAGAAAATTTTTTTTGGTAAAATTATATAGAAAATTTTTTTTGGTAAAATTTTATAGAAAATTTTTTTTTGGTAAAATTTTATAGAAAATTTTTTTTGGTAAAATTTTATAGAAAATTTTTTTTGGTAAAATTTTATAGAAAATTTTTTTTGGTAAAATTTTATAGAAAATTTTTTTTGGTAAAATTTTATAGAAAATTTTTTTTGGTAAAATTTTATAGAAAATTTTTTTTGGTAAAATTTTATAGAAAATTTTTTTTGGTAAAATTTTATAGAAAATTTTTTTTGGTAAAATTTTATAGAAAATTTTTTTTGGTAAAATTTTATAGAAAATTTTTTTTGGTAAAATTTTATAGAAAATTTTTTTTGGTAAAATTTTATAGAAAATTTTTTTTGGTAAAATTTTATAGAAAATTTTTTTTGGTAAAATTTTATAGAAAATTTTTTTTGGTAAAATTTTATAGAAAATTTTTTTTGGTAAAATTTTATAGAAAATTTTTTTTGGTAAAATTTTATAGAAAATTTTTTTGGTAAAATTTTATCAGAATTTTATCGAAAAAATTTTTGAAAAATTTTATCAAATATTTTTGGTAAAACTTCTATCGAAAAATTTTTGAAAAATTTAATCGAATATTTTTGGTAAAAATTTTGTCGAAAATTTTTGGTAAAAAGTTTGAAAATTTTTGGTAAAAAGTTTGAAAATTTTTGGTAAAAATTTGAAAAAAAAATTTTTGGACATAACTCACCCATTTGTAAAGGGCTAGGCCGATTAATCCAAAATTTTAAACAATCATAGCAGAGAAGTAAGTGAGCTTAAGTTTTAAAGCTGCTTACCATACACTTTCCAGGAGTGGCGCTATGTAGTCTTTAATTTGGGTACCTACCACCTGCAAATTCTTATACAGCTTGCCATTTCTTTAATTTTTGTCAATGACTTTTAACTTATACTCAAGCATGACGGTCCATCATAAGAGAGTCTGGGATGATGTGACAGGTGCTCCTGTTAATCTATGACAGATTTGTTGCCTTTGCTTTTTCAGCTTTCGAGAAAAGTGATGCAATAAACCGTCTCTTAATATCCTGAATATGGCTGCTTTTAAGAACTAAAATACCATTTATATGCAGCAGTAGTTTTATAACAATACCTTTTCAATTTTTGTTTATTGGGTAAAAAGTTCTGTTGGTACTTCTACAACTGTACTCCCTTCTCCCTTTGCTTTTGTTTAAAAGAAAGCTCCTTTGGAGTAGAATAGAAAGAAAAAAAAAAAATAAAATAAAATTTTCTTTACGTTTTTCCAGAGAAGAGTTAAAATGTATATTAAATAAACATTCTCTACAATATGATTTATTTAATATTCTTTCTCCATACATTACATATAATTTATTTCTTTTATTTTATTATTTTGTTTTATTTTAGTTCTTTTTTTTTATTTGTCCTTTTCCAAATACCATGTACCATGACAACTTATTTGGATGTATTTTATTTCATGTACAATAAATGTCCTGGTTTTTATTTTATTTTATTTTTTTTTGACAAAAAAATTTTAAGTAGATGTTGTCTCTAGTTCTACAACATTTTTGCCACACGTCTTAAGATGTATAAAATAGAAAAAAAATAAATAATAATATTCGTAATAGAAAAATATAAATTTTAAACACTTTTCCTTTGCTTTCTTTCTTGCTTAAGAGCCTTTTGAAACCGGATCTTAGGATAAAATAAACTTTCATTCATATTGAGATAATTTAGTTTAATAAATATTGTTTGTTTATTTAAAATTTATTTGTAAAACACACACACACATAATCTTTGATATAAATATAAATTAAATATTCATTGAAATGTTGTGCTAACATTTGACCCACAAAGAAAATAAATTTTCTGTTTTATTTTACGAAATTTATGGAAATTTTATATTTTATTTGCTGATCTGTTGGGGGATATTTTAATATTAAATTTCATTTCATTTCTATTTAATTTACTTTTGCCTTCAGAGACTTTTTATAACACCTTCGGCTAACAATGTATATTCCATTTGATTTATTGAATTTAATTCTAGAAATATAATTTTCTTCCTTTGCCTCATAATTACAGAGTGTTTGCTGTAACTAGACTCCTGTACTTGCAGATGTTTTGACACTTTAATATATATTTTGTAAAGAAAACCTAAACTTCAACCATTGCTTGCAGTGTTCATATAAAATCTTAATTAAAGACTATTGTTTTGCAAACACTTATAATTAGAAGTCAATTGTAATGATTCAAATGACAAAATTACAGAAAAACAAAAGTGATTTCAAAGTAATATTTCTCCGATTAAATACATTTTTGAAAAAATATAGCATACGATAAAAAAGTTTTCCTCAATATTTATTTCCCCTTTTTATACCCTTCACCACAGGTGGAGGTTTGTCATTCCGTGTGTAATTTCTACAATATTCATTTCCGACCTCATAAAGTATATATATTCTGGATCCTTATACATAGAGAAGTTGATTTGATTAAGCGATGTCCGTCTGTCCGTCTGTATTCTGGTATTGCAATTCAGCAACATCGAATCATTCCTTTGGAGGCTGCGGGCCAAAAACCACGCCAACCTATATTTTTTAATTAATTTTTAATTTTTTTCTGCTTTAATGATTCTGTTTTGCCTTTTTTTGTCAAATAATTATTAGACTGCGACAGGTAGATCGCAAGGAGTGCATACAGATCTCGGGGGATCAATAATCCCCTGCGAGGGGCAAGTTTTGTTTGTTTTGAGATTGGTAGGGTTTTTATGCTTTGATTTGTATTAGAGACCTTAAAAGAAAGCAATACACATAGAGGTAGACAAGGGACCTACAGGTACCCACTGGTAAATAGGAGCAGTTAAAAGGCACGTGGGGGGTCAATATGATGAATTTTTTTTTTTGTGAGGATTTCTTTTCGCTCTAGTCTCACCATTCTAACTCAATATAGATTGCAGAAAAGTCCTAAATTTAACAAAAAAAAAAAATTCAACAAAATTTATAAAAAAATATTTTTAAATTTTTTTTTGTAAAAATATTTACATAAAATTTACAATAAAATTTATAAAAAATTTTTTTTAATTTTTTTTTGCAAAAATATTTACAAAACATTTTCAAATAGATATTTTACAGAAAAATATTCGAAAAAAAAAATTAAATTTTTAAATAAATTTTACAAAAAATTTTTAAAAAAATATTTTTACGAAAAATTTTTACAAACAATTTTAGAAAAATTAAATCAAAAATTGCAATATTTCTTTGAAAATGAAAATCATGACTGTAACATAACATATATTTATTATTAAGAATATACATATGTATGTATGTGTGTATATAGAGTAACATATTTTTTTAAATGCGTTTGATTTTTTTTTAAATGCGTTTGATTTTTAAATAGATGAGATCTCTGTTTTAAAACCAAGGTGCATTAAACACATAGACATCATCAGGACACCGACTACAAACTGTCAAAAATAAAACACACACGTTTATAGGTAAACGATTATTTTGAAGCCAGCAAAGCTACATGGCTACAAACGACCACCGTTGTGGCTGTCGTCAACTTAGGCTAATTTCTATTTTATTCAACAAAAGAAAATGTCACAAAATTGTAAATTACGAATCCAAACAAAAAGTTTTGGAGGAAATATTTATAATTTTTTTAATTAGTTATTTAATTTTATAAAAGCAAAATAAGTTTTTCTACAACAATGTCAGAGTTTACGATGCAGCTGTCGTCTTCAATATCATTAAGTAACTGACAACACGGCGACAATTGTAGTCAACGGAATTTGTTTTCATTTGTCTTGTATTTCCTTAAAGGATGAACAATGAATTTTTCTCATACGACTTAATTTAAGTAAAGAGTCAACAATATGGATAATGCTGTACATGTCTGTATAAATGAAATCACCGTTGTGAAGGGTATAGAAGATTCGGCACGGCCGAGTATAGCACTTTTACTTGTTAAATATGATTTTAAATGGTTGATATATTCAAATCCTTCCATTTCAGGGCATCGAACCCAGTGGAAAATGAAAACAATAGATCATATTACCAAACTGTGGACACACTTCATTCCAAATTGTAACTGAGAAAATTTTCATAAAATATTTTAAATGCTACAATTCTAGTTTCCAATGTTTTTGTTGTTGAACCTGAGATGTATGGGTTTGAATACAGTAACCATATATTTGTTGAAAAATTGAGAAAATTATTCTAGTATATATACTAAATGTAGGGGAACATTTTTTTATTGCATGCTATATTTTTTCAAAAACACATACAAATCCGCTGGCCTGCAACACACTAAATTAACGTGATTACATTCCTCTAAGTAGGAAGGAAATTGCTTCTCTCGCCCAAACATCCGAGGGATGACCCGCAAATGATAGCAGCAGCCGTGAAACATAGAATTTTTTTTTTATCTAGCACTGGCTGGACAGAAAAAGTAAATTTATTTTTATTTTAGACTTAAGATATTAGAACTAAAACTAATGTTCAAATCTATTAAAGATACAATAAATAAAATATGAAAAAAAAAACTGGACGTAATGCTTACATACCATTTCACCACTATACTGTAATAAAAGTGAAATCTTCATCACCAACAAAATTATTAAACCCAAATTCTATTATACTTATCTTAATGTCAACGTATAATCTTTAATCATTGTATATGTGCTCAGTCTGTAGTCAATGTGTTGATCCGTTTATTATCTCCTAGCTTACCTCCTCACGTTGTGTGCCTCCTGACAATATTTTGTTCGGTTTTGCTTTGAAACTAATCCACATCAAATTTTAAGACTGTTACTTTTATAGTGATATAGTGTGTACGTACATACATATTTACTTTATATAAAGGTACCCATGCCTGGGTAAAATTCTAAAATTTATATAAAATTCTGAAATTCTAAAAATGTATTCATTTCACTAAGTAAAAACACAAATCTGAGCCATCTGTTGCTCAATCGTGTCTCAAATATCCGGCTTTCAATTTCTATTTTGTCATTAGTTTATTTTAAAACAGCGCCATCTATTGCGCAACCATTTTAAAATATCCCGCTTTCAAAAATACAATACTCCTTAAAGTAAGCAGTTTAAATCGGTAAGAAAAATCGGCGTACTTTCACTGCCTTTTCCTCCACTTTCTCTTCGAAATAAGATATTTGTATAAGGAATCAGGATACTAAGGTACCTCCACACAAAATTTTGTTAAAATCCATCCAGTAGTTTTTACTTGATGCGAACACAGGCAGGAAATAAGTTACTGTTTTATTATAAGTATACATGTCTGTCTAGTTTTGGAATATGTTAACAAAATAATTATGTCTAGTCTATGTTTGAGTCCAGACTACTTCTAGTATGCGTACAGTTGTTGTTAAGTCTATATAAAAATATGTAATCTATACCTAGTTTAAGCCTTTGATTGTTTGGTTGGTTTACGTGGCAGCTTGCTCCGTACAAGCTTTCTAGTGAAATCGAGAGATTCCGTTTTGACATCATTCTATTCCTATGTTTAGTCTATGTCTTCTATTTGCAGTTATATAAATTGTCTATGTCTATTCTCTTTATGGCTTACTTGTACTTTATGTTTTTATTCAACCTATATTAAGTGTACGTTTAGTCTGTGTCTAGTCTTAGCCATTGTGGTCCTTATGTCTGCTTGGTGTCTCGTTTTTATCTGGTGTATGTCCAGTCAATGACTAGTGCATGTCGAGCGTACATTGTGTAATTTTCTGGCCTATAACTGGTCAACGTCTGGTTCATGATTGGGCTATGACCATGTCTAATCTTGGTGTCCCGAATTTATGTCTATCGTATGTCCAGAATATATTTTTGGCGAATCCACGCCCAAGCCAAGTCTAGTTTATAACAAGCCTACATTTGTTATTAATATTTCTAGAAATGTTTAGTAAATCCTTAACCACTTTGTTTTATTTTTAATGTAAAGTCCATACCAAGGCATATTTATATTAGACAAACTCACTGGTCGGAACTTAAATATTAAGGAAACAAAATTAATTTTTATTTCCTCTTTTTAATATCAAACTCCGTATAAAAAAAACTTTAAAATTGTCCCCTAAATATTTTTGTTCCACCCAGTCAGTTTACCTGATACAAATATGCCTTGGTCCATACCTTATCTATATCATAGATACAGACTGGGTATATACCCTGTCTGCACTTATTTTATTTACAGATAGATTTTATTATTTATTAATGTCTTTTTCTAATCCATGTATATTTTCCAACTTCCGTATCTTAAGTCTTAGTAGAGGTCAAGTCTATGTTTTGTCTATGTTAGATTTACATTATTTCTCCACTCTCAACGGCTACTCTAGACGTAGCCTATATTTATACTATGATTGTTAAAACTAGACCAATCAATCACATACTACTGCTAAGTCTATGTCTAGTTTATACTTGGTCTAAGTCAAGGCCACTCAAATAAAAATGTATTATCTTTACCTATGTCTAGCCCTATGTTTTGTTAATATCTTGTTTCCATAGAATATAGATGCCAGGTTTATATAAAGTCTAAGCATTGTAAGTGGCTAGTCTATGCCTATGGTTAATTAATATGATTACACAGAATTAGATATTAGTATGTCTAGTCGATGCCTGTTCTATATTAAAATTATGTTAATGTTAATATCAATATCGGTCCTATGTCCTATCTCCATCTATTTGCATTATATTTCTTTCTATATTTTTAGTAAATTTCATTGCCTATCTTATGTTTAGTCAACTTTATATCTTAAAAATTTCGTATCTTTGTCTGCTTTATATCTTATCTGTGTCTGGTTTATTTAATCATTCCGTTTTATTTTTGGTATACGGTATAATCTATAGCTAGAGCACGTCTAGTCTATATATCTATAATATTATTTGTCTCTTTATAGTCTATTATTGGCACGTGTCTAGTCTCTTTCTAGTCTTTTTCTAGCATTTATCTAGTCTTTATAAAATTTATGTCTAGTCTATTTCTACTAAATTTTTGTTTATATCTGGTGTATCTCTAGTCTATGGCTAGGGCACTTCTAGTCTATATCTATAATATTAATTGTCTCTTTATAGGCGATTACTGGCACATGTCTAGTCTATTTCTAGCATTTATCTAGTCTGTGTAAAATGTATGTTTAGTCTATTTCTACTAAAAATTATTTTAGGTCTGGTGTACATCTAGTCTATGGCTAGGGCACTTCTAGTCTATATCTATAATATTATTTGTCTCTTTATAGTTCATTTTTGGCATATGTCAAGTCTAATTCTAGCATTTATCTAGCCTTTGTAAAATGTATGTCTAGTCTATTGCTACTAAAATTTTCTTTTTATCTGGTGTATGTCTAGTCTATGGCCAAAAATATAGTCTATTATTGGCACATCTCTAGTCTATTTCTAGCATTTATCTAGTCTTTGTAAAATGTATGTTTAGTCTATTTCTACTAAATTTTTTTTTTATCTCTGGCGTATGGCTAGGGCACGACTAGTCTATATCTATAATATTACTTGTCTCTTTATAGTCGATTACTGGCACGTGTCTAGTCTATTTCTAGCATTTATCTAGTCTTTATAAAATGTATGTCTAGTCTATTTCTACTAAAAATTATTTTAGGTCTAGTGTACATCTAGTCTATGGCTAGGGCACTTCTATTCTATATCTATAATATTATTTGTCTCTTTATAGTTCATTTTTGGCATATGTCAAGTCTAATTCTAGCATTTATCTAGCCTTTGTAAAATGTATGTCTAGTCTATTGCTACTAAAATTTGCTTTTTATCTGGTGTATGTCTAGTCTATGGCCAAAAATATAGTCTATTACTGGTACATGTCTAGTTCATTTCTAGCATTAATCTGGTCTTTATATAATTTATGTCTAGTCTATTTCTACTAAAATTTAATCTAGGATTAGTGTATGTCTAGTGTATTTGTAGTCTTTAACTAGTTTAGGAGTAGGAGGTAGGATATATCTCTTCTAAATCTAGACACGTTATCCTATCTTTATCTAAGATAAGCCTGGTCAGTATCCAAAATTTGCTGGTATTTGTTTAGTCTACAACAGTATAGGTTAATTTATATCAGGGCAAATTCTAGTTTAGTTTTCTTGGTCTATGTCTAGTGTTTTCCTATGTAATTTATTTTAATTAAAAGTTTAAACTTAAGTGAATAGGAATCATAACCATAAAAAAGAGAAGGCATTCTTGAAAGAAAGAAAATGTAGCAAAATATATTTGTGCTTTTGTAGTGTAATAACGAAAATTAAACCATCTTCCTCCTTAACTCCCATCTCCTTAGAAGTTCAACATTTAATTGCTCTTTGACACCCTAAAGCATTTGCTTTTAATACTTAATTCTGGTTTGAAGCATTCGTTTGAAAAGACCTTTAAAATTTTATAGATAATTTTAGATTTTCTACTGTTTTTATTATCACTAACACAGACACACACATGCAACACACATACATCCTACTACTATGCTGTCAGCAAAGGACTTTGACGTACATCATCCTCCTGAGCTGGTTTAATAATGCTGCTGGTGTTATCTCTTCCAGCCTGCTGCTTGTTCATCAATCATCGCAATTGAATTTAGAGTTTTATTTTTTTACATTTCAACTTTTATTACTTCATCATGGTGCTGAGCTTTTGCTTACATTTTAGTTTTCCAGTTTTTTATTTTTATTTTTAAGGACCCTTAAGATATTTTGATGAAACATTTTTTATGAACAATTTTTTATCAGTAGATAAAGTAAAGCAGAAGTAAGACAGATACATACATACATACATACATACATACAAGTAGTAATGTTGTGTGTGTATTGTAAAAAATAAAAATTCATTATTTGAGGCAAAAAAAAAAAAAAAATTCATTCAGTTTTACGGTGTTTGCTACTCGTATGCCATAGAACACAGCTCAGTGTCTATTATAAATTGCCTAAATATTTGAAGGCTTTTAATTCTTAAAAGGTTTTTTTTTGGCTTTTTTGTTTTCTTTTATCTTTTAGTAGATGAAAAATAAAAAAAAAAATAAAAAAATATTGTATTGGCTGAATATGATTTTTTTTTGTGCTCAATCATTCTTTACTTTAGAAATGATTGATTGATTGGCTGACTGCTTGTTTTGTTGTGGTGAGCGAATTAGTTTTAGGGAATTGGAATTTTTTGTTTCCGTTTGCTTTTGATTTGAACAACAGCAAATATTTGAAGAAATAAATTAAAAGATTTTTCAAATTTTGGTAAAATGATTATCACATAATTCAACTGACAATACACAAAAAAAAAAAAAAATATCTGGTAATAAATATTAAAGCGAGAGTAATAAATACAAATACATTTTGTACATGGGAGTCTTTAGGTTTCCGACAATATTAATATCATTGCCAAGCTCATCTATTATATGTCTAGTAGACAAACAATATGTAGACTGTACCCAGTGGTAAATAGAGGAAGTAGGAGGGCCTTCTACAAGGCCTCTTTACCCCTTCTTAGGAAGGCACAAGGCATCCATTCTCATATCTTTTTTATACAGATTGTTAAAGCGGAGCAGTCCTTGTTTTTTTTTGTTTCTTTGGGCAGGCGTTCTGAAAAGCCTTCTGAAAGGCCTTCAATTCAATGCCTTTTAGAAGGCTTTTCGTATTTATTGTTCTAATTTTATTAAGCTTTTTAAATTTATTTTTAAATTAAAATATTTATATGGTTTTTTTTTAAATTTTGGGAATCGAACCCGCAACCTCCAGGTTGATAAAATAGAAATTAGTCTATCGAAGCATCTTAATTGCAAGCAGCACTGTCTAGATAAATGGCAATTAAATGCACATTTGTGTTTTATAAATGAGAAATCTAAAAATAGAAAAGTATGCTTTTGCTATACAAAATGAGTACAAATTCACCTTTCCTTCTACGAGAAGCGAAGAGGGAATGTGTACTGAAAATTTTAGAAGGGATAGCCAAGGCCTTACTGGCAGGCCTTCTAAGAGAAGGGAAGTTGGAATGTAAACTGGATAATTTAAAAGTGAGATCTAACGGCTTCTAAAAGACTTTCTGAAAGGCCTTCTTTGGAAGCCACAGAATAATTAGGGCCGAAGCAAGAGAAGGTCATGCCTTATAGAAAGTCTATACAGAGTCTTATAGAAAGTCGAGTGTGAGAAGGCCTGTTTAGTTTTACCACTGGGTGGCCCAAAATATTTGTATGGTTGGTCCATTCTATATCCAGCTGTTCTACATTCCAGGTCTAAGAAATAAAACCAGCGACGTTATTACCGCACTTCAGAGAGATTTTAGATTTGGAAATTTTATTCATATATTTACATATTTCGACTAGGGTGCCTCGGTTGGTTAGTAGGTAGTGTGTTAGTCTCACCAAAGACTCTAAAATTGTTCACTACAAGTTCTCAGGTAGTCCAACAAGGAGCTCGGATATAATCTGGGAGCATACAATTGGATAACTGCGCCACTGATAGGTCACTTACTCTTAAGTATTATCTGGGAAAGTTAAAATCGAGTTAAGATGATACTTGAAGACTGTGCCTGGAAATAGGCTAACATAAAAAAGGCTTTGGAGATGCTGTGGATAGCTTATCCTTAAGCAAATATTAGTCATAAACTCTGGGATGAGGAAGTATATCGAAATGTATCAGTCGTTAGTCTGAAATCACTACAGTCGAAATTAAAAGACTGATAAAAGTTCGAGACTCAATGAAAGTATGGTTAGGAGTTTATATTATGAACATGTATTTTAGCATTATACTTTTTTAATTTGTCTTGATGGTCGTCAATCATGACAGCTCGATGCGATCTCTATGTCTAGTATAAGTGTTTGTGTAGTCTATGTATAGTCTATACCTTGTCCATGTCTATGTAGAGTCTATATCTATTCTATATCTAGTCCACATATATTCTATATATGCTCTATGCCTTGTGTATGTCTTGTGTATATCTTAGTGTAGGCCTAGCCTATGTTTTGACTGTCTTATAGATATCTAGTCTATATGTAATCTTTGGCTGGGCTTTAGCTAGTTTTAGTCTACTCTAGGCCTAACCAATATGTTATCTATGTCTAGTCTATATGTAGTCTATGTCTAGCCTATATGTAGTCTATGTCTAGCCTATACGTGGTCTATATCTAGCCTGTCTATAATCTATTTGTAGCCTAAATGTAGTCTGTGTTTAGTTTATATGTAGTCCATATCTAGCTTATATGTAGTCTATGTCTAGTCTATTTGTAGTCAATGTCTAGTCTATTTCTACCCTCTATGTAGTATATGTGTACCGCATACGTAGTCTATGTGTAGCCTTTATGTAGACTATGTCTAGCCTATATATAGTCTATGTCTAGCCTATATTTAGTCTATCTCTAGCCTTATTTAATCTTTGTCTAGCCTATATGTAGTCTATGTCTAGCCTATATGTAGTCTATGTCTAGCCTCTATGTAGTCTATGTCTAGTCTATATAGTATATGTCTTGCCAATATATAGTCTATGTCTAGCCTAAATATAGTCATTGTCTAGCCTATATGTAGCCTTAGTCTTGCCTATATGTAGCCTATATCTAGTCTATATCTACTATGTGTAGACTATGTCTACTGTGAGCATGTTTAGTCTTTGTTTAGGTTATGTCTAGTCTTTTCCTAGTCTCTATTTTATCTATGTAGGTCTATGCCGATTCTATGTCTCTTTATATATATAGTTTATATCTAGTCCATTTAGTTTAAGTGTATGTATAGCCCATCTCTAATATAGGTGTGGTTTAAGTAGTCTATATCAAGGTTATTTCTAATCTATCCGGTGTTTTGCGTACCGACAAAAATTGCTAATTTGGAAGCACGGTTTTTTGTGCCAGCTGATTTGATAGTTCGCGTTTGTTTTAAGGTTATTGTAAGGTGTAGGGTTAAGTAGGGTGTCGAAAATTATAATGACGAGTCTCATGATAAAACATGCTTCATCTCGACAAACTCCAGACATGGGGGAACGCAATTACATTTTAAATTACAGGTAATGTGTAATTGCTTATTCTCAATTACACACTACAAGTAATTGTAATTTAAATGACGGAGTAAAGTCATTTACAACTACTTGTAATTTGTAAGGTGTATCAGAAAATGCACGTAATAGTCGATGAGTTTTCCCAGACTTGGGGGTTGTCAATTACAGTTTGTAGTTAATTAAACATGGAATTATGCAATTAAATGTAGTTGTAATTGGAATTTATCAATTACAATTACGTTCTTGTAATTAATTTGTAATTGTAATTTAGATTTGTTCACTTACGCAATATACATATGTAATTTGTAATTGAAAAGTTATAGTTACTTCTAATTTGAAATTAAAAATTTCAATTACAATTACAGGTAATTGTAATTGAAAGAATTCAATTATAATTACATGATATGGAAAATTGTTAAGAATATAATTGAATTTTGCTCACTTACAAGTAATGATTATTGCCTAATTACAATTACATGTATCGTGTAACAATATCAATGTGTAGTGAACAATTTTCAAGCACAAATTACAAGTAATTGTAATTATAATTGGGCAATAATAATCATTAGATTATTTAATTATAAAAGACTTAATAAACAAGTAAAAGTGCTATATTCGGCCGTGCCGAATCTTCTATACCCTTCACCACGGTGATTTTATTTATACAGACATGTACAGCATTATCCATATTGTTGACTCTTTACTTTAAAGAAATAGAAGACAAATGAAAACAAATTCCGTTGACTACAATTGTCAGCTACTTAATGATACTGAAGACGACAGCTACATCGTAAACTCTGACATTGTTGTAGAAATACTTATTTTGCTTTTATAAAATTAAATAACTAATTAAAAAAATTATAAATATTTCCTCCAAAACTTTTTGTTTGTATATGAATTTGTAATTTACAATTTTATGACATTTTCTTTTGTTGAATAAAATAGAAATTAGCCTAAGTTGACGACAACCACATCGGTGGTCGTGTAGCCATGTAGCTATACTGGCTTCAAAATAATCGTTTACCTATAAACGTTTGTATTTTATTTTTGACAGTTTGTAGTCGGTATCCTGATGATGTCTATGTGTTTAATGCACCTTGGTTTTAAAACAGAGATCTCATCTATTTAAAAATCAAACACATTAATCAAACGCATTTTCGAAAATTGTTTGTAAAAATATTTTTTTCAAAATTTTTTGTAAAATTTTTTGTAAGATTTTATTTGAAAATTTTTTAAAAATTTTTTTTTCCGAATATTTTTCTGTAAAATATCTTTTTGAAAATGTTTTGTAAATTTTTTTGTAAATATTTTTGCAAAAAAAAAAAAATAAAAAAAAATTTTTTTATAAATTTTTTTATATTTTTTTATAAATTTTATTGAAATTTTTTTTGTTAAATTTAGGACTTTTCTGCAATATTTATTGAGTTAGAATGGTGAGACTAAAGCAAAAAGAATCCTTACAAATAAAAAAATTACTCATATTGACCCCCCACGTGCCTTTTAACTGCTCCTATTTACCGGTGGGTACCCTGTGGGTCCCTTGGTTACCTCTATGTCTATTGCTTTCTATTAAGGTCTCTTATACAAATCAAAGCAGAAAAACCCTACCAATCTAAAAATAAACAAAAATTGCCCCTCGCAGGGGTTTATTGATCCCCCGATCGATCTTTCCGATCTACCTGTCGCCGTCTAATAATTATTTGACAAAAAAATTAAAATAGCATCACTAAAGCCGAAAAAAATTAAAAAAAAAACTTGAAAAAATAGGTGAGCGTGGTTTTTGGCCCGCAGCCTCCAAAATAATGATCCGATGTTGCTGAATTGCAATCCGAAAATTTTTTGAAACTATGGCTGACAGATTGGTGTGTTTAAATTTTTTGTATTTCTGCTGGTGCCTTTGCAAATGACATTACTACTCGAACGCGGACAAACGGACAAACGGACATCGTTTAATCAACTTCTCTATGTATAAGGATCCAGCATATATATACTTTATGGGGTCGGAAATTAATATTGTAGAAATTACACACGGAATGACAAACTTAGATATACCCTTTCCACCTGTGGTGAAACGTATAAAAATACATTTTATATTCATGTCGAGTCTTTGCCTAGTTTATGTCTAAAAATTTTTCTAGCCATGTCTACTCTATGTTCCGTTAATGTCAAACCTGTACCTATTCTTAGTCCAGTATACTTTAAGTCCAGTATACTTTAAGTCCAGTATACTAAAGTCCATATCTAGTCTATGTGTTGTCTAAGTGCAAGCGGATCTATGATCTGCCTATTTGGTGTATGTGTTGTTTTTATCTATGATTAGTTATGATTAGTCTTTGTCTAGCCGAAAGAGAATGGCGATATGCATTAATGCAAGTGAAAGCTCACTTCATATAATGTTTTAATTTCAAACCCTATTGTTAATTACGATTTTAAAGAACTGTCTACCTGTTATTTGAACATTTTATAGCCTCTACTCTCTATAGAGAAAATTATTTGTTTATTTCTCTTTGTTTTATATCGCCCTATTTTTCAAACTTGTGGTCGGTAAAAAATTCCCATGATTTATAAAATTAACCCTTTCCAGAATTTTCTGTACTATTTCTACTCTTTGCTTGGTTACTTCCTAATGATGAAAAGTTAATGTCGATGTTGATTTTGCTGAACATGAAGAAAATACGAAGGGGAAAACTTAGCGAATGAGATTAAAATATTTAAGCGTAAACTTCTCTGTTCACTACTCTATGGCAATCATTGCCAATATATTGAAGCATTTATTTTGCACAATTTTTTTGTTTTGCTTTTAATAACCATAAAATCCATTTTAACATCATTAGGGGCAAAACCACCATGATCATGTATTTTTTAAATAAATAAATAAATAAATGAATGCGAGAAAATGTATTAATACAGTGAAGTGAATACAATAAAATAAAATGAAATACCACAAATAATCGTTATTTTCAATATGCGAGTATATTCATATACGATAATGGCATATTTTCAGTTCAGTATGATATTAAACACATTTAAGTTTTGTTGCTGTTGCTGTTGTTCTATTTTCTCTATATGGGAAAAATTCAATGAAAAAAGAAAAGCAAAACCTCACACTTGACTGCCTGGTATTTATTGTAGAGGGATAAAATTGTAAGGGGAATTTCATGAATATAATATAATGTTGTTGTTGTTAATACAAAAGTCTAAAACACGACTAATATTTCAATGCCAAGGTCGAATTTTTATAAAAAAAATATTAAATAAAATAATATACACAGGAGTTTTTTTATTTATTTAGCCTGCTTTAGGTTTACATTTTATTAAAATAGGGGGGTGACTTTTTAAATGTAAAAATAAAAATTTTAATTTAGATCAATTAATCAATGCACGCTATGACCTTTCTAGAGGTTACTTTGGAAAATGTTGACCATGACTAAGTCATTAGTGAAGCACACGTGATATATAATTTACAATAAAATTACAATTTGTAAAACTGTTTCACTTCGTGTTTATTTTATGAATCGTTTATTTGGTATAGGTGGCAGCTTGCTATGCATAAGTGTGTAAATAGAATCCAGCGATTCTATTTTGAGAATCACCAGTTTACTTGTCGAAAGAATACTGGCAATCTAAGTATTGATCGTAATAAATAGTACCATACCCATCCTTTTACGCTGAGATATTTAATAATTTCACCTAGACTGGTGACTGGGAGTCTGGATTATTTGCTATAGAAAAGCTTTCATTCTTACCATTTACCGAGCAATATTATTTCTGGGGAAGTCCCGGCCTAATAACATGTTTTTTTTATTATCACTTTTGGGAGCATATGGCTTCCACATAACTTCTCCATTTTACATGATTTGTCCCAGTTGTTTTTGCCAGCAAGATTGTTGCCGTAAAATTCAGTCGAAGGCAAATTTATCACTACAATGGGGTGATAAATTATGGCGAAATTTTCAAATTTTTTTATATAGAGTTTGACGGTAAAACTACCATTGAAGGAGAAAAATGGTAAGTTTAACTAACAAAATCCATTTAAAAAAAATTAAAAATTTTTGACTTAATATTTCCCCTCCATGGTGAGGATTCCGGTTAAATGTGCTTTGATTCAGTCGATTCTTATTTTCCTTGTACCAAGATTCCGGTAATCGGTTGTTGTTCCAGCTAAGTAGATGATTGGTCGATAGTAGCAGCCTTTATTATAATAGGGCTGCCATCTGTCGTTGCGTAAAAACAACGCCCTCCATGTATTTGTGTTGTAGTGGTTTGAAACCTTGCTAATCTTTGATTCCTATTTTTGACCTTTTTTCGCAGAGGGTGTCTGCTGCCTGACCTTTTACCATGATGTTATCAAATATTTTTTCAATGAGGGAGAAGGTTAAGGGACTTGAGGTTGAGGTTGAAGCCACTTAATTTATTAAAACTCCAAAAAACCCTAATGAACATTTTTATGCCCTCTGCCAGGGATCAAACCTGGGATGCTTGGTTTAGTGGTCAAGTACCTTAAGCACTAAACTACACTGCTTCAAAAATAACATGTATACCGATCTCTTAATGATCGGCTTATACTGATATAAGCCTAGAGATGTCCCTTCAGTTTCTATTTATTAATTATCTGATTATTTGTTATTATTTCACGATTGCATTTAATGTCGCTAGACTTTATAACTATCGAATTTACGACTTCCTACCTCAGCTCTCTTAAGTTAGCACCCAATACTGTATTTAAAGAATTTAAAAAAAACTGCAGGCTAGGGTACTCTAGCCATTTACTTGTAGGAACCCAAACTACACAGAAAAAAATATTTTCACCAATTAATGGTTTAATTGGTTTCAGATTAAAATCGAATTAAATAATTAATTGATTCAATTATTTGTTTAACTAGAAATTTTTCGTATTCTGTTTTAAACAAATATATATTTGAATCAATTAAAAAATTAATTGAACTTTAATTTAAAACTAATTAAAACCATTAATTGATGCAAACATTTTTTTTTGTGTAAGGGGACGTCTGCTAAACGCACCACCCTGTAGAACATAACCAAACATGAGTCTTATAAGATTGCAGCGGTAGTGTGTGATCTTTTATAAGTCTCTTCTATAGTCTTTAGTTTGAACTTGCAAGCGAATGATAGTGCAACCACGTGTCCCATGTTGGATTTTTTTTGTGCCTTGTAAATCTTAGTATTAAGAGCAGAGTTAAGGGCTTCCTTTGGAGAAGAAGTAAATGGTGAGTGTTGGGACAATATTACTTAAGTTCATTTATCCCTAAATCTCCAGTGCCTTTAAAGCCACATTTAGAAAAATAACCATGAAATGAAAGAAAATCGATGGTTCTTGTTTCGAAGAAAGTGAAAAAGGATTGATGCTGAGAGAACATTTATGCCCAACTAAGCCGCTAGCTAAACGAACATGTTTCAAGTGCCATATTATCAGTTCTGGTATAAAATTCCATTTTTAACTTTAAAGACCAGTGTACAATGGGCGTCGAAGTTTTGTGGAATCCGTAGAACTCTAGAAGGTAAGTCAATTAAGCTTATCTGTTCTAGACTTCCCTGTCTCTGTGTCTGTGCAGCCTTAAGCCTTTCTTTGTAATAATGCTGGCTGTAGTCCTGGCCTTGTGTGTGTTTTCAGGGAAGATCTAATGTCACTTGTTTCGATAACATTTTTTTTCAACCAGTCCGCTTGCTAAACGAATATATAATAAAGGGTGATCCATTTCGAGGTACTTTTTTCAATAGCCTTTCTTTTTTTGTGTGTTAGTCGTGTTATGCTCGCTTCGCTCTATGGGCTCTTGAAAAGTCCCAGAAGATCCGACATTTTTGATGCAAAATTTTGTTTAGCGATGAAGCCCATTTCTGGCTCAATGGGTATGTAAACAAACAAAATTGCCGCATTTGGGACGGATAACAACCTGAAGAGATTTAAGACCTGCCACTTCATCCAGACAAAAAACAAAGGTTTGGTGTGGTTTGTGGGCCGGTGGAATCATCGGTCCATATTTCTTTAAAAATGATGTCATTGCGAACGTAACCGTCAATGGCGACCCTTATCGTGCCATGATAACTGACTATTTAATGCCTAAAATCTAAGCTCGTGATCTTGGCGACATTTGGTTTCAGTAAGACGGCGCCGCTTCCCACACATCGCATCAATCAAAGGATTTATTGAGAGAACATTTCGGTGAGCACATAATTTCACGTTTTGGGTCAGTCGTTTGGCCACCAAGATACCATGACATCACAGCGTTAAACTTTCTCCCTGTGGGGATATGTAAAGTCTATGCGAATAAACCCGCTTTGATTCAGGCCTCGGAGGAAAATATCACGCGTGTCATTCGCCAGTTACCAATCGAAATGTTCGAACGAGTCATCGAAAATTGCACTCAACGGATGGACCATCTGCGACGTAGCAACGGCCAATATTTGATAGATATAATCTTCAAAAAAATTAATGCCAAAGAATGTTCTTTCAAATGATAATAAACATTCTCCATTAAATTTGAATTTTCTGTGTTTTTTTTTTTTTTCTTTTAAAAAGTAGGGAACCTCGAAATAGATCACCCCTTACTATCGAGTTGGTTGTTTTCAGTGTTTAGGAAATATATTTGTATGTGTACTTTAGGACCAATTTTCAGTGGTATAACCACCACTTGCAAGGTTAGTTGAACGTGTGACTTCTATACCAAGTATTTGTACACTAGTCCTCCTTAAAATTTCCTACATTTATGCTTTAGAAAAAATATAAATTTTATGTTAATATGCTTAGTCCAATCCTTACATCATTAGCAATATTTAAGGACAATTTTTGTTCGCAGTAAAAAGGACTTTTAGTTTCATAAGCAACCTTCCTAATTGCTTGAAAATTTGCTCACAGATCTATATGGTTAAAGATTCTCCTGAACTTTAATATAGTGAAATTTGAAGCCATGGGTATACAGGTAGACAAATCTCCTTCTGTGTAGAATATCTATCAAACTGACACGTAGAATTGTGTCATTGAAAACCCAAACTGCTAAATAATCACCCTACACAATCCAAAGATAATTCGCGCCTTCATCAAGCCACAACCTCGTCGGACTATCTATTAGTTGAGCTGAGTATTCAATATTTATGATGTTGAAGTGTGATGATCTCTCTATCTGTAGAATTTAATTTATGTCATACAACAACACGTCAGGCAGTCAGACAGTAATTTACTTGTTTTTACACGATTTATTTATCTCTTGTCTGCTCAATATTCAATTCATTTAAGTGAAGTTCTGTATTTGTACCCAAACAACAACAACAAAAAATATATTTATATTTGTCAGTCAGAGAAGTGAAGAGAAGGGAACAATATTTATCGTGTTAATTGCTGAATAATTACAAACGATTGGGTAGGAGTAAAAGCTTTTTAACATTTAAAATGTCAAGAATATATTGCAGACAGGACAAACTAAGAAATAGTCAATACTTAAATATAAACTTATGACCTCACCCAATACAAAAGATATGATGGAGGGAATTGTCACTGTTTGCTTATAAAATTTTAACACACACAAACACCAAAATATATTGTTTTACAAAAATTGAGGGGACGGTTGCATTACGAAAATCATTTTTAATGCCGTCTGGCTTCTAAATAATTATCGCGTGTTAAATATACAGTAAAACTATAAAAACAAAAAACAAAAACGAAAAAAAAAAACGATACTAATTTATATGGCAGCTAATTATACAATAGAAACTTGTACACAAATTCCATACTATAAGTGACGAATTTCAAATTATAGCTTATTTTGCCTTAATCGAGTCCCCAAACAAACAAAAATTCTGATACACAAGTGTTGAAAATGTACAACAGGCTCATAAAAATTGGTTTAGTAATAAAGATTGACGTGCTTTTTCATTAGTCATGTTCTGAAATGATGTAAGCATGAACTAATACTACAGGGTGGGCCAAAAGAAACCAAGGGCTCTCCAAAAATTTGTCTTAAAAGTGTCATTGTGTCTCGGGCAGTATGGGCAGTGGCTCCGTCCTGCTGAAACCACATACCAGGTCTGCTTTCAAGAGCAGGACGTAAAAAATTTTCTATCATAAACCGATACCGCTCTCCATTTACGGTTACAGCACTTCCATCTTCATTCTCGAAGAAGTAGGGCCCAATGACATTTTCAGATGTGATCCCACACCATACTGTACACCTGATGGGGTGCAATTGGCGTTGATGAATGGCTCTTGGATTTTCAGAACCCCAGAACCTACAGTTCTGCTTATTAACAAAGCCATTCAAATGAAAATGAGCTTCATCACTCATAATCAAATTTTCAATAATGTCGGCGATATGCTCTTTGCGTTAAAATAATTGATCTCTGGTTTAAATAATACAATTCCAAGTGTTGTCTATATAATCTGAAAGAAAAAATAAAAAAAAGTTAATAAACAAAAAAGTTATTAAACTTTTACACCCCTTGGTTTCTTTTGGCCCACCCTGTAGAATAATATGGCTGTAGACGGGTAGATTGAAATACTTTTATACTAGTTGTGACCACACATGTTGTGTGTGTTGTGACAAAAAGACACACCAAATTTTATGACTCTTACGTATTTACTTTATGTAATGATACCCATCCCTGGATAAAATTCTAAAATTTATATAAAATTCTAAAAATTATTGTAAAGCTCTGTAGAAGGTGTTCGAAATATTTTAATAAAGGGTATTTTTATAGGGGTATAGAATTTTAAGTTGCAATAAAACAACAATGGATTATTCGATTGACATGAATTTTATTTATCCGAAAGATAATCTTGTGGCGTTACATTTTAAATATGATTTCTGGCGTATGACCGCCAATTCACAGGTACAGAACGTGAAATTAGGCGGTCACCAAACGTGTCTTTCAATAAATCTATTGTGGCAAGAGCTGTGTGACATGTTGCGCCGTCTTGTTGAAACCGCATCTCCTGGACATCATGGTTATTTAATTCAGGAATGAAAAAGCTAGTAATCACGGTTCTATACCGATCACCATTGACTGTAACGTTCTGGCCACCATCGTTTTGAAAAAGTACGGACCAATGATTCCACCAGTCCATAAAGCGCACCAAACAGTCAGTTTTTCTGGATATAACGGTGTTTCGTCATACACTTGAGGATTACCTTCACTTCAAATGCGGCAGTTTTGTTTGTTGACGTAGCCATTCAACCAGAAGTGCGCTTCATCGCTAAACAAAATTCGCTTATGAAAATCGGGAACAACGGTAATCTCGTTTTGGGCACTATTTGCAAGCGTTGTTCAGGCGTGAGTTTATTCACGATGAATTGCCAAACCAAACTAAGAATAAATCACTTGACAGCTGTTAAATCGGTCGCCATCTTGAAAAGTAATGCCAACTTAAAGTTCTGTACCTCTATAAAAAACACCCTTTACAAATATAATTCCACAAAGTAAAAATACAAATCAAATACAAATTTTATTAAATTGGCTAATTGGCAGTAAGTAATTTATATTTTGTAATTATTTTAAAACAGCGCCATCTATTGCACAACCATGTTTAAAATATACCGCTTTCAAAAATAAAAGATGCCTTTAAGTATGTAGAACCTTTAAATCAGCGTACTTTTAATGCATTTTCTCTATTTTCTTTTGGAAATAAGATTTTTTGCGGGAAAAATGTATCCTACATTTGAATCAGGATACTAAGGTACCTCCTAACAAAAGTTTGTTTAAATCCATCCAGTAGTTTTTAAGGGATGTACACACAGACATAAAGACAGACAAATAGACAGACAGACAGGAAATGAGTTACTGTTTTATTATACGTATAGAAGACTATACATGCGGTCCGCTACACCCATCCTGAAAAATACAAAAGACACTTCGATAAAAAGTATGGCCAACCTTTAACTATATATGTAAGGAACGACGAAATAATAGGATAGCAATATTTAACTTTTAATGGAAGGTACCACGCCCACTATCCTAATCCAGTCTGTATTTTTCTAGACTATTCACATTAATCTGAAGATTACTTGTGCAAATTTTCAAGGCGCTATCTATTGCAGTTTTCTAGGCAGACGATGATAATTTTTCACTTTGTATAGGAGGTACCACGGCCACCATTCTCATCCAGTCTGTGTTTCTCTACACAATGTATCTTAATATGAGGGTTACTGATGCAAAACTCCAAGCCGCTATTGCAGTTTTTAGATACAGGATAATAATTTTTTACTTTGTATGGGGGATATTACACTTAGTCTCCCAATTCAGCCTATGTTTTTCTAGAGTATACGGATGGATATGGAGGCTACTTGTATCCACTTTCAATACAACACCTGTTATAGTTCTCTATGTACACGATAATAATTTTTCACTTTGTATGGGAGGCACCACGCCCAATATTCCAATTCAGCCTATGTGTAGCTTGACCATGTACTTTATTATGAGGGTTACTGGTGCGAAATTCCTAGGTGCTACCTACTTAAGTTGTCTAGATACAGGATAATATTTTTTAACTTTGTATGGGAGGTACCATGCCCAATATTCCGATGCACTCTATCTTTCTCTAAGTTATGTATTTTAATATAAAGGTTACGGGTGCAAAATTTTAAGGCGCTACTTATTACTGTTACCAAGCTTCACGATGATAAATATTTACATTGTATGGTAGGTGCCACGCCCATGTTGAATATCAAAAAAATTACTATCCTATTTTAACAATCGTATATATAGTAGCAAACTGTGAAAATTTCAGAATGATCAGTTCACTGGTGTGCACAATTATAGCTTTCCGACAAACAAACACAATTTGTGCTATTTATATGTAAGCGGTGATTCGTTTCGAGGTTCCCTACTTTTTTAATGAAAAAATACGCAGAAAATTCAAATTTAATGGAGAATGTTTATTACCATTTGAAAGAACATTCTTTGGCATTTATTTTTTAAAGATTAATGTTGGCCGTTGCTACGTCGCAGATGGTCCATCCGTTGAGTACAATTTTCGATGACTCGTTCGAGCATTTCGACTGGTAACTGGCGAATGACACGCGTGATGTTTACCCCCAAGGCCTGAATCGAAGCGCGTTTGTCCGCATAAACTTTAGACTTTACGATCTTGGTGGCCAATCGTCCGTCCCAAAACGTGAAATTAGTGCTCACCGAAATGTTCTCTCAATAAATCCATTGATTGATGCGATGTGTGGGAAATGTCGCCGAAATCTGAAAATTTCAGCCATCAAATAGTCGGTTATCATGACACGATGACGGTTCGCACCGGCATCGTTTTTGAAGAAATATGGACCGAAGATTCCACCGGCCCACAAACCACACCAAACCGTTTTTTTTTCTGGATGAAGTGGCAGCTCTTGAATCTCTTCAGATTGCTCTTCGTCCGAAATGCGGCAATTTCGTTTCTTATAGAGCGAAGCGATTCAGGCATAAGTCTTTCCATTATGAAATTCCAAACAATACTAAACAAAAATAACATGACAGCCTGACACGACACACACGTGATCTGTCAAAAAAAGGCTATTGAATAAATTACCTCGAAATGGATCACCCTTTTTATAGAAGATAGATATCCATAAAAATATCTGTTTCCATGCGGTGCGGTAAAGTAACTTATGGAAACAGTGACAAAGAAAAAGGAGCCTTTTTTTTGACAAAAGTTACTTTGTTGCGGGAAAAATGTCTTTTATTTAAAAAATATAAGATTTACTTGTGAGAAAAAAATGCGTTTTGTGACTTTTCATAAAAAGGGTGTACTGTAGAAATGAGTGACATTTTGCTAAAGAAGTAACATTTTAACAAAAAAAGTGACGTATTGCTTAATAAACTGATATACATATATTGTAAACGAGTGACTTGTCTATTTAGGCATGTTTTGTTTAGGGTAATGGCCCTTTCTTAAATAATTTCTTTTCTATTCTTCCCTTTATGTTGCAAGTATTTGCTCACGTGCAAAAACATATAATGCAATTGCCTTAAGTATTAGATGGATTTATCTAGCATTTTGTTTCACCTACAAAAGCAATTTCTACAACAAAATAATCACTTTAGTCTAGATGTTCAGCACGTAAATACAAAAATGTTCGCACATAAAATATATGACAATAAACAATATAAAAATACAAAAAAAAAAAAAAAAAACTGCAAGAAATGTGGTAAAAGGCTAAAAAAAAGATGAAGAAGAAACAGTAGAAAAATAAACATTAAAATAAAAGAAATTTATACGAATGAATGCATGAATGAAAGAATAAATGAATGAATGAATGAATGAATATGTAGAAACATACATACATACATACTTACATACATGTCAAGAGTACTTATCTGAACTGACATCATACGACGCCTTAATGTCTCTTAACAAAACAAAATTTTTGTTTAACTCATTGTTGTTGGGTGCTGGCATATGAGCGAGTGCTGCTTGTGTTTGTATGACAATAAAAGCAATACAAACTTATTATATTATTTGTATGTGTGTGTGTGTGTACTTGTATATGAGAGTGTTACTGTTTTTCTGTTTATATTTGAATATACTTAAAATACAAAATATTCCATTAGCCCTACCACCTGTTTGCTTAAAGACTTAAACTCAACATGAACAAAAATGTTTGTTTTAATTTTACACAAAAAACAAAAAAAAAAAAAATCATAATGAAACGAAACAAATTTGCAAGAACTTTTATTTAAAATGCTAATGGAATTAATAATAATATTTTAGCAAGCTTTACCAGGTTAACAGTCTGCTATGAAAAGTAATTGACCGAAACATGGCTAAAAAAAAAGAAAATAGAAACATGTGAAAATTGTTAAATATGAAATACAGTCATTAGAAAATAATGCCAAAACAACTTCCAACACAAAGTATTTGTAATTCGGGTTTTTCATTTAGAACTTTAAAATTCTTTAATAAAATAAATTTATTTTAAAAATTTATTGCATACTTCTTGGCAATAAATACAACAATTTTTTTAGCATATTTTTAGGATCAGAAAAATTAAAATACCTAAATTTTCAAATTATTCTAATTTCTCTATTAATTTGTTATTTTATATTTATAATTATAATTAATTATAATAAGAAAATAATGCCAAAAGACGTCCAACACAAAGTATTTATAATAAACATGTTTAAAAGTCTTGGGTTTTTCATTTAAAACTTTAAAATTCTTTATAAAATAAATTTATTTTCTAAATTTGTTGCATACTTCTTGGCAATAAATATAACAATTTTTTTTAGTATATTTTTAAGATCATAAAAATTAAAATACCTAAATTTATAATTATTATAATTTCACTATTCATCTGTTATTTTATATTTATAATTTTAATTCGAAAATAATTCCAAAAAACGTCCAACAAAAAGTATTTTTAATTTGGGTTTTTCTTTGAAAACTTAAAAATTCTTTATAACATAAATGAATTTTCTAAATTTGTTGTATACTTCTGGGCAATAAATATGAAATTTTTAAGCATCTTTTTAGGATCAGAAAAATTAAAATACTAAAATTTTCAAATTATTCTAATTTCACTATTCATCTGTTATTTTATATTTATAATTATAATTAATTATAGTTCGAAAATAATGCCAAAAAAAAGTCCAACACAAAATATATTTAAAATTCTTTATAAACTAAATTTATTTTTAAAATGTATTGCATACTACTAGGCAATAAATACAAAAAATTTTTAAGTATATTTTTAGGAGCAGAAAAATTAAAATACCTAAATTTCCAATTATTCTAATTTCTCTATTAATTTTTTATTTTATATTTATAATTAATTATAATAAGAAAATAATGTCAAAAAATGTCCAACACAAAGTATATTTAATTTGGGGTTTTCTTTGAAAACTTAAAAATTCTTAATAAAATAAATTTATTTTCTAAATTTGTTGCATACTTCTTGGCAATAAATACAAAAATGTTTTTCAGCATATTTTTAGGATCAGAAAAATTTAAATACCTACATTTTCAAATTATTCTAATTTCACAATTAATCTCTTATTTGATATGTATAATTATAATTAATTATAATTAAAAAATAATGACAAAAATCGTGTTTTCTTTGCAAACTTTAAAATCCTTTAATAAAATAAATTTATTTTCTAAATTTTATGCATACTTCTAAGAAATAAGTACGATTTTTTTGGCATTTTAGGATCTGAAAACTAAAAATATACCTAGATTAATTGGAAATCTAATTTATTTATATTTTAATTATAATTATAATTAATAGTGAAATTATAATAATGGGAAATTTAGGTATTTTCATTTTTCTGATCCTAAAAATATGCAAAAAAATTGTATTTATTGCCAAGAAGTATGCAAAAAATTCAGAAAAGAATTTATTTTATTGAAGAATTTTAAAGTTTTCAAAGAAAACCCCAATTATACAACAATTTGTTTAGCATATTTTTAGGATCAGAAGAATTAAAATGAATCACTAATAATTTTTATTAATAATGAAATAAGAATAATTGGAAATTTAGGTTGCTGATCCTAAAAATATGCAAAAAAAAATTGTATTTATTGCCAAGAAGTATGCAATAAATTTAGAAAAGGATTTATTTTATTAAAGAATTTTAAAGATTTCAAAGAAAAACCCAATTATACAAAAATTTTTTTAGCATAGTTTTAGGATCAGAAAAATTAAAAATAATAATTAATAGTGAAATTATAATAATTGGAAATCTAGGTATTTTAATTTTTCTGATCCTAAAAATATGTTAAAAAAATTATTGTATAATGGGGTTTATGTTTTATAACTTTAATATTCTTTAATCAAATAAATTTCTTCCCTAAATGTATTGCATACTTTCGGGCAATAAATACAAAATTGTTTTTAGCATATCTTTAGGATCACAAAAAAAATACCTAAATTTCTAATTATTCTAATTTCACTATTAAGCTGTTAATTTATATTTCACTGTTTTAATTATTTTTATTTTGTTATTTCTTTGCAGGTAATTTGGTTTCGATCAGGCAAATAAATAATATTTAGGAAATGGATTACAAAATGAATAAGTAAACATCAATTTTACATCGTCATCCTCATATTTGAACGGTTAATACCTTTACTTGTTAAAAATTTTTATTAATTTTAAGGACACCTTTTTATGATAAAACTGAATTTTGTATAAAATCGGTATCTTTATCGTAAAACTAGGTGTGCCTGCCACATTGCTCGATTTTGAAAGTTGAAATTGTAAGACTTTTACTTTTATAGTGATTCAGTTAGGGTTTATTTATTTACTTTATTTAAAGGTACCCTTCCCTGCATAAAATTCAAAAATTTATACAAAATTCTAAAATTCTAAAAATTATTGTAAAGCTCTGAAATTGGTGTATAAAATAATTTATTAACAATGTAGTTCCACATGGGAAAAATACAAATTTTATTAAAACTAGCTGTGCCCGCCACGTCGTAGGCTTCCTGACAATATTTTACTTTGAAAGTATTACATACCAATTGTAAGACTCTTAGTTTTATAGTGATTCAGTTATGGTTTATGTATTTATTTTATATAATGGTATCCATCCCTGGATAAAATTATAAAATTTCTAAAAAATTCAAAAAATTATTGTAAAAGGTGTTTAAAATATTTTAATGCCAATGTAATTCCACAAAGTAAAAATTCAAATTAAATACAAATTTTATTCAATTGGCGCCATCTGTTGCGCAATTTTATTTAAAATATCCCACTTTCAATAAGAAAAGGTTCGCAACCATGTTAAAAATATACCAGTTTTAAACCGAAATTGTATACTTTCACTGCTTTCGCTCCACTTTCTCATGTAAATTAGATATTTTTGAGGAAAAAAGTATCCTATATTGGAATCAAGATAATAAGGTACCTCCTTACAAAATTTTGTTAAAAACTATCCAGTAGTTTTTACGTGATGATAAGCAAAAAAAGCAGACAGGCAGACAGACAGACGGAAATGAGTTACTATTTTATTATATATATAGATATACCTTTTTTTAAGTATTTTTAATTTTAATTATTTTTATTTTTAATTAAATTAAAAATTATTAATTTTTTTAGAAAATACTTTTGGAAAAAAAGTAAAAATTTTTTAGATTTTTTTTTTTTTTTTTTGGCTAAAAAGGTAACTAACAATTTAATGTTTTGAAAAGGTAGCTGTGGCGAAATGGCAACTTTTTTGATTGTATATTTATTTTTACTTTGCTGTGCTGCCTCTTTACTTTTTCAAATTTAATTTTAAACTAAGAAACGAAATATTTTACCAGTTACAGCATGTGCTGATTGTAATGGCCAACTACATTTTCTTTTTTCTTTTTGGTTTCCTGCAAATACATGACGTTGTAAATTTATTGCTCATTGATTTATGACCAAAATTGTAAATTGTATAAAGTGCGAAATTGCAATTGCTAGAGGCAGCTCTTGCAGTGGACATTCCTTTTGCTGAAAATTATGTACCTTTTTATTGCAACTGTCTTTCTCTCTGTATAAATAAAGCAAAAGAATAAAACAAAAGCAGAAAAACCAATAATGTTGGTTTTGTCACATATTGTTGCAAACAATCGAATAGCAACTGCTGCTGTTGCTGTTGTTGCTGCTGCTGCTGCATTTGCTGTTGCTGCGAACATTTAACAGAAACCAATCAAGTATGAAGCGTGTGTTATTTAGTTTAGCACCCTGTTTTTTTTTATTGCATTCTGCCATGAACGTGGCAAGATTAAAAGAGTACGTAATATTTTGGGACACATTTATGGCCATTTGTTAGTGACAAAGTCAATAATAAAAATGGTAAAAATGGCAAACAAGAGGGTGCAGAAATTCCACATACAAATTTTATTTATTTTTTCTTTTCTTTTCTTTTTTGTTGTGAGGAAAAGAAAAACACAAACTCATACGTGCAAAAAAGAAAATAAACATTTTAAATAATTTGACAATAAATTTAATTTGTCAGGCAATTAATAATTGATTTAACGCAGAAGAGCGTGTTGTAGGACATTTTTTTTTATATTTAAAATGCTGCAAGTAAATTTTAGCATTTTTAGAATGGTATCGGATAAAAAAGTTAAAATTTTAATTTAAATGTTAAGACTTTACTTTTATTTTACTCGCTTAAGTTTAGTAGGAACATTTTTGGTTTAAATTGAATCTACTAAAAAATATCAAAGTTATAAACTTAAGCTGGTCAAGTAGTAGGCAGCCGGAAGTGAAAATATATAATTCTTGCAAAAAAAAAACAGATTTCAAAACTTTTAATTTTTTATACTTCTCTTTATTGCTCACTTAGCATTAAACACTTTGTGTACATTCCTGTCTAAAACGGTCTAAAACTGTTCAAAAGATCAAGTCATATGTTTCAAATTACAAAACCTATGGGGACAACCTTTAGAATTTTTCAAGGTTCAAAAGATAAGTCTTTGTGATCAAAGTTAATCAACTATAGGGACACCCTTTAATTTCCAATTATTAATTAAATGTGATACTTTTTCTTAGAGAACATAGCTTAGGTTAGGTTAAGAAGGGTTGTGCCAGAAATGGCACATCCACTCGGAGACCCGGAGGCTTCATTGTGATTCCCTTCAGCTGACTAAAACTAAGAAAAACAAAAGGAGAAATGGAGACCTATTATGCGTCCTGCTACCTATCACTCAGCCACCCGATTTCCTTAATGAAGTCGACGACATCCTCAATTTTATACCGCGCAATGTTGAAAAGCCCATCGAGAAATCACCCACCCAGTCATCTAAGTCTCCGACTTTGTAATACCGGGCAGTGACACACGATGAGTTCCACAGTTTCCAACTTCTCCTCGTCATCCTACAAAAGTCCGATGTATAGGTGACCCATTTACTAATTCTTGCCCTAGTGGCGCAGTGACCAGTGATCACAACTATCACGACTCTCAGAACTTTCCTGTCTTAAGCCAGAAGTAACTTGGTTTTTGCAGCGTCCAGTCTGAGCCAAATTGCCCTTGACACTCTGCAAGACTGGTTGGTTCTGCTAACTATCCAGTCGGATATAATCCTATAGTAATGGCTAATCGGTGGCTTAATGGATCCTACCCTAACTAAGTTACTACCGTCCGATCCCAATCTTGCAAGTTCGTCGGCTATTACGTTGCCCTCAACATTACAATATAATATATAATGACCCGGGAACCAATATAATCTAACCGTATATTTGTCCGCCAGTACGTCGAGTACCTTTTTGTACTCACCTACCAGCTTTGACTTGACAATATGTCCTTTCAAGACTTTAAGTGATGCTTGGCTGTCAACGTACAGAGTGACCTCTAAAACTTGTCCAGACACCAGCTCTGTGGCTGTAAAAACCTCCAACACCTCTGCCTGCAAACACACTACACTCATCTGGTAGTCTGTACGTCATGCATGTTCTAGTTCTCCCAGAATGTGGACACGAGCACCATTGCCCGCTTCTATCTTTGAACCATCTGTTTCTATCTTTGAACCATCTGTGAACACCGCAAACCCGTCGTACAGTTTACTAGACAACCAAGGGTATTCTACTGAAATCAAGTTCAGTGACCATAAAGGCCGTTAGCCCAGGGGTTAATGAAAGCGGTCCGTTGAATCCGACCTGAAGTCGAATCTTTATGTGTCCTATGTTAATCGACCTCACCAACCCTGGTTCAAAAAGTCTGAACAAACTTCTCGCCGCAATTCCGACCACAAAGCCCTCGATGGGGAGTAGGTGCAGAATGATGTCCAAAGCTGCTTGAGGTGTACTTCTCCTTACAACTGTGATGACAATCGAAGCACATCTCTGGGCATTGGTAAGAGTTTTCCTATGAGACTCCTTTATCAATGCTTCACAGAGCTTCCATAGGAAAGAATGGGTCGTACAACCGTCGTGTAAATCCAGTTTACAACCTTTGGTGGTATTCCCCAATTGCTGCCAATGGAGTTCTTACAGGCATAGTAGGCAATTAGACTTTTCTTGAGTCGCTCTTGAATGAGAACATAGCAATACACATATGGCGTATATAAATTATCTTTATATTACGGTTCGAATGAAAAGACCGCATAAATGAAATTACATCCTTTAAACTAAAATTTTAATTATTTTGCTATAGCGGACATAGTAATACGGTTCCAAAGAAAGGGCGTTATAGGTCAAATTACATCAATTACGGGGTTACCCTTTAATTCCCAAAATGAAATTTTATTATACTGGACATAGTAGTGTACATTCTGTCTAAATATCAAGTGTTTGTCTATAACTGTTCCAATGATAAGGCCATATATAGTAGGTAAAATGACATAAATTATGGGGTCACCCTTTAATTTCCAAATTAAAATTTTATTGTTGTTTTTATAGGGGGCATACCAATACAGGTTCTTTGTAAATTTCAAGATCTGTCTATAAGGGCGGAAAAAATATATACATTAAATTACATCAAGTATTGGGACACCCTTTAATTTCCAATTTTAGATATTTATACTTGTTATTATAACAGACATAATAGTGGACATTCTGGCCAATTTCCAATTGTAAGTCTATAACGGCTCAACACATTAAGTAATATAGATAAAATGAAGTCACCTATGGGGACACCCTTTGGTTTTTAAGCTTAGTTTTTTATTACTTTTTTGGTTTTTATTATTGGTAGCTACAGTGATATGCAGTTCTTTTTTTAAATTTTAAGTGCACAGAAAAATTTTATTTTGACCAATTAAAGGTTTTAATCAGTTTTAAAATAAAGTTCAATTATTTTTTTAATTGATTTAAATATTTTGTTGTTTGAAACAGAACAAAAAAATCCTAATTAAAAAATTAATTGAAACAATTATTTATTTAATTAAATTTTAATCTGAAACCAATTGAAACTATTAATAGGTGAAAATATTTTTTGTCTGTGTGGTGCCCTTTGCGGTCCATAATTCACGTAAAAAAAACATGTATGTTATATGGGGACACCCTTTAATTTTTTAAAATTATAAACTGTTTTTATAACGGGACCAATCAGTAAGCATAACCTTTCTATTAAAAAAAATATTTATTTCATAATCGGTTCAGATATGACTAGGTTTTGCGGACACAACGGTAAAAAAACCAAAACTCAGACGAATTGATAAACTCCTTCTTTTTTTGAAGTCGTTTAAAAATAAGGGGCGTAACGTGTTCATTGTTGCTACAAGAGAACATATTTTTCTATAATAAAGTTTTTTTCCTTATCACGTGCTGCTAAGCTCTCTACCTTGCCTAAATGGTTTGTCATTATTAAAATTAAAGACCACTTGAAACAGCCTAGGCGCCAAGAGTGTTCTCAATATGCGTATTTCTATTGAAGAGATTGTTTGGCCCTGCCTATATTTTTCAACAACTTTTTCTTCTATAGTCATTTATTTCGTTAACTTAAACATAAAATGTATACAATTAAAGCAGATTTCTTAAAGGTCTTTGAAAAAAAATCTATATCTATTTGTTTCTACTAATTTATTACACCTACCCGCCTCTTATTCTCTCAAAATATTTTGTTGCAATTTATTTTATTTTTATTTTGGTTTTTTTCTTTTGTTTTCAAATTTGAAGACAGAGTAGTCGTTAATGTTAAGCTGTCATTATCAGCCAATTTCAACATTAATTTCACGTGGCATTTATATAAACCACATAAAACAATAAAAAGAATTGCAAACTTCTCTTATACATATTTACTACGACTTCACTCACAACCACATATGAAGTATAAGTAACGTTTGCAGCCATAAATCCCAAATGTGTACTTTGAAATAAGGAAAAAAAAAGAAGAAAGCAAAAGGCAAAAGGCAAAAATACTATTAATATTAATAAGATGAATTACAACGAATAATAGTATTATGGAAAGGTAAGAGTTAGTTATTTGTTGAATAAATGATAAGTTTGCTGAAGTTCGAAAAAATAGCTAATTATAAAAAATTAAAAATGTTTTGCTAAAATCTTTAAAATGAGATAAAATAAAATTTTTCTTCAAACAGCTTACTCACATAAAAATCTAATAAAACACTTTCTATACAATAAATCTTTAGTATAAAGAACGAATCATAAATAAACAAAAATTGAAAGGGCAATAAACCCCAAAAAGGCTTCAGTTTTAATGAAACCACAAACAGGAAGTTATTTGTATCCCGTATAACAGTAAAAATAATTATTTATATTTTACCCTCCCTATATATTAGTTTTTCATTCGGTGTGTAATTTCTACAATATGCATTTCCGTTCCCTTAAATTTTTCAAAAAAATTTCGATAAAATTTTTGATAAAATTTTTACAAAAAATTTTCGATGAAATTTTTACAAAAAATTTGCGACAAAACTTTTACAAAAAATTTTCGATAAAATTTTTACAAAAAATTTTCTATAAAATTTTTACAAAAAATTTTCGATAAAATTTTTACAAAAAATTTTCTATAAAATTTTTACAAAAAATTTTCTATAAAATTTTTACAAAAAATTTTCTATAAAATTTTCGATAAAATTTTTACAAAAAATTTTCGATAAAATTTTTACAAAAAATTTTCGATAAAATTTTTACAAAAAATTTTCGATAAAATTTTTACAAAAAATTTTCGATAAAATTTTTACAAAAAATTTTCGATAAAATTTTTATAAAAATTTTCTATAAAATTTTTACAATAAATTTTCGATAAAATTTTTATAAAAAGTTTTCTATAAAATTTTGAAAAAAATTTTTTGATAAAATTTTTACAAAAAATTTTCAATGAAATTTTTACAAAAAATTTTCAATAAAATTTTTACAAAAAATTTTCGATAAAATTTTGAAAAAAATTGTGATAAAATTTTTACAAAAAATTTTTAAATAAATTTTTACAAAAAATTTTGATAAAATTTTTACAAAAAAATTTCTATAAAATTTTTGAAAAAAAATTTCTATAAAATTTTTACAAAAAAATTTCTATAAAATTTTTACAAAAAAATTTCTATAAAATTTTTACAAAAAAATTTCTATAAAATTTTTACAAAAAATTTTCGATAAAATTTTTACAAAAAATTTTCGATGAAATTTTTACAAAAAATTTTGATAAATTTTTTACAAAAAATTTTGATAAATTTTTTACAAAAAATTTTGATAAATTTTTTACAAAAAAATTTAGATAAACTTTTTAAAAAAAAATTTCGATAAAATTTTTACAAAAAATTTGCGATAAAATTTTTACAAAAAATTTGCGATAAAATTTTTACAAAAAATTTTCAATAAAATTTCGAATTTTTACAAACCAATGTCGATAAAATTTTTACAAAAAAAAAATCGATAAAATCAACAATTCGCATACAAAAAAACCAGTCTCATTTTCTATATTTTATTGTCCTTAATTCACTTGAAGAAACTTTGTGATCTGAAGAATTAAAATTAAATTTATCTAACTCTGACAAGTATCCACTGTGTACGAAGGCCACCAAACACCAAACGTCTTCTTCAGTACACCATAAAGACCATTAAACACGGTGGAGGAAACATTATGGTGTGGGGATGTTTTTCATATATTGGAACTAGGCCTATCGTACGGGTGGAAGAAAGAATGGGTGCTATTTTTTAAACAAATCTGCTTAACAGTTATGGGATGGCTTACGCAGAACAAGAAATGCTGCTTCGATTTGTGTTTTAGCAAGACAATGACCCGAAACACACATCGAAGTGGACAAATGATTGGTTTGAAAAATATGGGGTTGATGTTTTAAGCTGGCCTGCTCAGTTACCAGTCTTAAATCCATTAAGAACTTGTGGCGAATAGTTAAATCAGCTCTTAAGGGAAAACATGCAATTAATAAATATCACTTGTGCGCATTAGTAAAAGGAGCATGGCGTAATATTTCGATTCAGGCATGCCAGGAGATAATCTAGTAATTGGAGATAATCTAAACTGATACGCACCATTAACAGTGTCTCTTTAAGTGCAACAGCCACAAATAAGCAGATAAATAAACCTTAGGTTCTCTTTCGGCTACCGGTTTCCATAGTACCAGTTGTTTGGACACTGATTAGACCTCGAAGGTGGTTATCTGCCAGTCTCAGATCAAGAGCAAGCCTTTTTTGGGATTGATGAAACCATATACGCTGGAAACATCAGCGTTTCTACAAATTTCAAAAATTCAGTTCACGAATACTGACGTATCACTGTACTATGTTTTTATTATACATTAGAAGTAGCCTAGACAAGGTACCTAACTAATCCAAATGTAACTATTAGTTTTTAGATAGTTAACAACACTTATTTCCGTACCTCCATAAAAATAAACTTATACGAGAGAAAAAAGAACTCAAAACAACATTTGTCGCACACACCATCATTTTATTTTCTTTTTGATATATCATCCTTAAGGTATGCAACTCAATTGTGTGTTATTAAAGTTTTAGTTTTATTAAATAAATTTTGTATATAAAATCATTATTATTATTATATTATGTAGAAGATTCTATAGTAATAATTATTCTTTAAAAATTTCAAAATTCAAAGAAAATTATTAAAATTATTGCTTTAGGATTATTTCTTCGAAGCGCTAAGATATAAGTAAGTTAACTGATTTACCTTAAGACAGATATATTTTTTTTAAGGTTGTCCTCAATACTGAAAGTAAGACAATAGAACTTTTTCAATTTAAATTTTATAACAAAATATTTCCTTTACTTGCATTATTTTTTATGGACTATTTTCAACGCAACTGAACTTAAAAACAAATTTTTAATTTTTTTTATCTGTTTGTCTGTTTGACATCAGTCAGTTGTCTGCTTAATACTTTAGCGCTTTAAGCCTTAGTATCCTTCCTTGCTTCCTTCCTCTTTTTGCTTCCTGTCAGCCACTCGAAAAACTATATCATTTTGGCTAAACAATACCAAAATATGAAGCAAAAAAGAAGAAAGAAATTGTACTTAAAATATTATCAATGTCCATTAAAAGAATGAAAGAAATAACAAAAACAAAAACAATAACACAGCAAACTCAAACTACCAGCGAGCAGCAAGTTTAAGAAGGTCTAGATGTTGCAACATGTTTAAAATCAACAGCACAACAATACATACCAGGCAACTTCAAATAACCATATCAAATTATTTTTGCATCTTTTACGAAACAGAAATAAAAAGAAACTAAAACTAAAACTAAAACATGATATGACAGTCTGACAAAGATGTTAGTTGTTGCCTGACCAAAAGCCAAACAAAAACTGCAGGCAACAAAGGGCAATAGCAGGCAGCAAGCAGCAATAGCAAAGGAGTAAAGGAGTGTGGGGCGACGAGGCTGCGGAGTTTGATTATGACGTTATTGTTTTAACAACAAAGTCTTGTTTGCTTGTTATTGCTGTTATGATGATGATGATGATGATGATGATGATGATGATGATGATGACGATGATATTTTGTTTTGAGATATTTATTAAAGATATGAATGAACGTGCATGATTGTATGCCTGCCACAAATTGTGGCAGGTTTTGTTCTCTCGAAAGTTGCTAAGTAAGTGAAGCAAGCAACAAAACAAAATCCTTTTATACCAGATTAAAATTAATGACAGATTAAAAATTGTTAAAAATTAGATTGAAACCAAAAAAAAAAAAAAAAAAAAAAAATTAAGTCGTATGGAAGTCAGTAACATAAAATTTTACTAGTTTTTGGAATTAAGCTTTGAATTTAAAATGAATAAGGTTGTTAAAGTTGGTAAAGCTTGAACTTATTTTTCTATAAAATGGAAAAAGTTGTTAAAAAACAGAACTTAGTTCTGAAAAGAATCTAAATTTTTTATTTATTCGTAGAAAATCGTGTATGTTCTTTATTCGCTTGCAAACATTTTTTCTAAATATTAAAAATTTATTGATAAAATAAATAAAGTTAAATAAAAAATTATTTAGTTTATTTTACTAACATACATAAAATGAAATAAAATTAAAAAAATAAAATGAAATATTACAAAATAAAACAAAATAAAAAATTACATAGTTTATTTTAATTTAATAAAATAAAAATAATTTAATTAAATTAAATAAAATACAATAAAATAAAAAATAATTCACTTTATTTTACTAAAAGAAAATAAAACTAACATAACTTAAAATGAAATAAAACAAAATAATAAAAAAAAGAAATAAAATAAAAAATAACTTAGTTTATTTAACTATAATAAAATAAAAAATTTTGTTCATTTAATTTAATAAAATAATCAAAGAAAATAAATTAAAATAAAATAAAAAAATAAAATAAAATAAGATAAAATAAAATAAAATACAATACAATTAAATAAAATATAAATATATAAAAACGAATTGAAATAATATAATATAAAATAAAACAAAATAGAAAAAAAAAATATTTTAATTTATTTTACTATTAAAATAATTTAGTTAATTTTAATAAAAAAATGAAATAACGAAAATAAAAATAAAATCAAATAAAATTAAATTAAATATAATAAAAAATAAAATGAAAAATTAAATAAAAATAAAGTAAAATAAAATAAAATATAATAAAATAAATAAAAAATAACATGATATAAAACGAAATGAAATAATATAATATAAAATAAAATAAAACAAAATAGAAAAAAAAGTATCTTAATTTATTTTACTATTAAAATAATTTAGTTAATTTTAATAAAAAAAATGAAATAACGAAATTAAAAATAAAATCAAATAAAATAAAATTAAATATAATAAAAAATAATTTCGTTTATTGCACTAAAATAAAATAAAACTAACATAAAATGAAAAATAAAATAAAAATAAAGTAAAATAAAATAAAATAAAATACAATACAATTAAATAAAATAAAATATAATAAAATAAATAAAAAATAACATGATATAAAACGAAGTGAAATAATATAATATAACATAAAATAAAATAAAACAAAATAGAAAAAAAGTATCTTAATTTATTTTACTATTAAAATAATTTAGTTAATTTTAATAAAATAAATGAAATAACGAAAATAAAAATAAAATCAAATAAAATAAAATTAAATATAATAAAATAAAATAAATAATAAATAACACGAAATGAAATAATATAATATAAAATAAAACAAAATAAAAAAAAAAATTAATTTATTTTACTATTAAAATAATTTAGTTAATTTTAATAAAAAAATGAAATAACGAAAATAAAAATAAAATCAAATAAAATAAAATTAAATATAATAAAAAATAATTTCGCTTATTGTACTAAAATAAAATGAAAAATAAAATAAAAATTAAGTAAAATAAAATAAAATTAAATAAAAACTAATTTAGTTTATTTTATATTACTTTAATAAAACATAAAAAAAATAAATATAAAAATAAAATTAAAGTAAATAAAATAAAATGCAATAAAATATAAAATAAAAAAACTTTCTGTAAATATTCCGTAATATTATTCTATTAACATATACACTTCTCATTGTGTTTTATAGAATTTTATTACTTATAGAGTATTTTTGGTTTCTCTAAATTTAGAAAAAAGGTTTCCTGATGATCTGGCCTGAGCAACCAGTAAAATACGTATAGGAACCAGCTCTTTTCCCCCAACAATTAAATTGCATTTTTATTATAAAGCGTTATGGGTAATTAGAAAAAATTAATTTAGTTTATTTTACTAAAATAAAAAAAAACTAACATAACTTAAAATATAATAAAATAAAATAATAAAAATAAAATAAAAAATAATTTGTTTATTTCATTTTATATTACTTTAATAAAATAAAATAAAATAAAATAAAATAAAATAAAATAAAATAAAAGAATTAAAATAAAAATAAAATAAAAAATAATTTTGTTTATTTTATTTTATATTGCTTTAATAAAATAAAATAAAATAAAAAAAATAATAAAATAAAAAAAAAATAATAAAATAAAAAATAAAAAAATTAAAGAAAATATAATAAAAAATTAAATAAATAAAATATAAAACAAAAATATAATAGAAAACTTTTCAAATTAGAATTTTAATTAGATTTTAGACTTCCGTATTTAGATACATTACTCATAAGGAGAGGCAATGACATATTAATAGATTGGTATTAAAAACCAACGTCTTCCGGAAGAATTATTAACTATTATTCGAAACATTGTAAACGAATAATAGTTAACGCAGCAAAAAATTTAATAGACAGGGTTCTGACAATTAGTATAAAGAATTCCATAAATATAATAAGGAAAAAATAAGAAATATTTTAAATGATAATAATTTTCCAAAACAATTAACAAATAGATTAATAAATCAATATGGGAGAAGAAGTAATCAAAATACAAGAGATATTATAGAACAAAAAATTTATAAATCTTTAATATATGTACCAGAAATATCTGAACGTTTAGAAAAATCTAAAATCTTTGATAATACTAAATATAAAATAGCTTTTAAGACTCAAAATACTCTAAACAAATTATTCAGTAAAACTAAAGATAGAATCCAAAAATTAGAATTGTCAAATATAGTATATAAAATACCTTGTAACGGAAATGAAAATGAAAATTGTAATAAAGTATATGTAGGCACAACGAAAAATAAACTTAAAACTAGAATAGCAGGACATAAATCAGACCAAAAATATGGGAATATTAATTCGCAAAAAACAGCATTATCTTCTCATTGTGCTGAATTAAATCACTATCCCAATTTTGATAATGTTTCAGTACTAAATTCAGAAAACAATTATAAACGTCGTTACATATTAGAAATGTTACAAATTATTAATACACCAAACACACAGAGAATTAATTTTAAGGCAGACACAGATAATGTAGCTCAAATTTACAGACATTTAGTAAATAAGAAATAATTTAATTATTGTTTGTACTTGTTTAAAAACTTTTTAATAATTTTATGACAAAAATTTTTTTTTTGAAATATGTTACTTTGAAGAAAATTTTTTCAATACTTAATTGTAATTTTCATAACGTTAATTTGTTAATTTTTCCTGATGATGCTACACAAAGGAGTAGCGAAATATCGAAAAAATAAAAATAAAATTATTTAAAGACCTAAAGCTTAAAAGAAAATAGTTAAATTAATATTTTAGAGTCAAATAAAACAAATTATTGTAATTATTTTAGAAGCAAATTTTTTAGAGTCAAATAAAGTAAAATATTTGACTCTAAAATCATTAAAATTCTATTTTGAAAAGTTTTCTATTCAATTTTTGTTTATATTTTGTTTATTTAATTTTTTCTTATTTTTTATTTTATTTTTTTAGACAGCACTATCTGATAATCTCCTGGCTTGTCTGCAGATAATACCAAAAGTCTTTAGCAAAAATAGAATCTGATAATTAAAGCTGACACTGCCTAAGCTAAGCTTTATACAAAATATGCTAGAGTCAAGTAAAAATTAAGCCTTATTTGGTTCTATTATATTGCCACAAAATTATGAAGATTGGAATGCTGTTGCAGATCACAACTGTTGTGAGTACCTGTTCAACACCCCTAAGTCCCTCATCAATTTGTTTTGACGATTGTTAGCGGTCGACATTTTTGGTCATTAATAAATTAAGTAATTTCAGTCCTTAGGCTGATAGTTGTCGATCAGCATTATCATCCCTCAGTCCAACTAATTGCTAGTATAATATGTGTCTGCTGTCTGTGCTAGAAATTTTCTCCTTATCGACTGTCATTTCGTTCAGAAAGATCTTAGAAAGATTTATTTATTTAATTATTTATTTTATATGATTTTCAATAACCTAGGCTTTTGGCCAAATTTCAAGACGTCATATCCTATGTCTATGTCCTATGTCTTTTTTAGCAACATTTAAGCTTTCCAAGTAGAAAGGTGTTATCAAACCCAGTCTATTAACACGATCAGAGTTTGAACACTCAATGTGCTGTCTACACACATTTCAACATCCCTAACTGTGTCCGTTTAGGAAAGGATTTTCCTTTTTCTGGGCTGAATTAGACTGCATTTTTAACAAATAAAACTCTTTAAATTCCTCCAAAATCTCTCATTTCAAATCTCTCTCTCCTCCTCATTCTCCTCTGCTTCATGATAACAATCGTTCCTTTCACAAAAATGTACACAATTTGTTATCAAGGCTATCGATGGTAATGTCCCTTTATTGTTTCTCAAGGCAACCAACTATAGTCAGCCGTTAAAAATAAAGAAGGTCCTTATCAGCATTGCTCCACATTATGGAGGTTAGTCTAAGTTAAAACTTGTAGCCAGAATCCGCACGCTATTGGCCAAGCTGATCTCTTAGTATGTGCATTTTTTAGTATGTGCTCATACCCTTATATCTATATGTTTATACATATAATAAAAAAATAACTCACATCCTGTCGGCCTGTCGGCCTGTCGGTCCTTTTTTAAAAAGATTTTGTAAGGAGGTATCCTTAGTATCCTGTTTCTTGATTTCAGCAAAAATATCTTATTTAGAAGAGAAAGTGGAGAAAAAACAGTAAAAGTACGCAGTTATTTTTGTAGTAAAGTAATTTATAACTGAAGCACTAACCAGATGGCGCTGTTTCATAAAGTAAATACATAACCATAACTGAAGCATTAACCGATATGTAGCATAGTTTAAGGCGGCACTAAAAAGTAAGGGTTGATGGATTTTAACAAAGTTTTGTGAGGAGGTATCTTAGTATTCTGATTCCAATATATGATACTCTTTTGCCGCAAAAATATCTTATCTTCAAGAGAAAGTGGAGAAAAAGCGCTGATTTTTTACCGATTAAAAGGTACTGCATACTTTAAGGCATCTTTTAGTTATGAAAGCGGGATATCTTAAACTCGGTAGCGCAACAAATGGTGCTGTTTTAAAATAATGACAAAATATGAATTTAAAGCGGGATATTTTAAACACGGTTGCGCAATAGATGGCGCTGTTTTAAAATAATGACAAAATATGAATTACTTACCGCCTAATAGCCAATTGAATAAAATTTATATTTGATTTGTATTTTTACTTAGTGGAATTACATTCTTATTAAAATATTTTAAATACCTTTTACACAGCTTTTCAATAATTTTTAGAATTTTATATAAATTTAAAAATCTTATCCAGAGATGGGTAACTTTATAAGTATAAAGTAAATACGTAAGAGTGTTAAAATTTGGTGTGGATTACATGCAAAATCGTACAAAATATTTTCAGAACTCACATAACGTGTGTGGGCACAGCTAGTTGTCGATATGTTTACAACTGAATCCTTCATTTCGAACCCCGTTTAGTTTAGTTCGATATGCTTCTGTAAATTTTCAACAATATTCACGATATAAAATTTCGGTAGATGATCAAAAAGGACCATAGTCGGCTTGAGTCGAGCCTTGTAAATACTTCTCCATTGAAGCTTTGGTAATTTGATTTTAATATTTAAGAAATGTATTTTTGACAATATAATAATTTTTGTAATTTTTGGCACAAACTTCTGTTCTAATATTTCCTAAAAACTAACAAAAACAAACAAATCTTAACAATAAGTGGTTAGGAAACCTCAATAAAATAATTAGTTTCGCTTTATGAGCAACTAAAACAAAAATGAACATAATTCTAACAAAAACTACAAAGGGTGGCGGTCTAAGCAAGTAATTAAACTAAGTTTGTGTTTTAAATTTCAAAAACGAATAAAAAGACCAACATCCATTACAACCTTTAAAATTTATTTCATTGCAATAAGAAGTGCGATAATTGCTTGTTGACTTTATTTGCCGCTCTGCTGCCTGAAACATTATTAAGTTTTTACACAGACTAAATAAAACAAACAACATCAAGAGAACAAAAAATAAAAATAAAAATAAAAAAAAAATACTTAAAAGACATTTTACCAACATTTTATTTGCAAAATTATTCTGCTTGAAGACTAACTCGTTGTGTGGAAGTTAAAAGGGGAAAAACTAATAAAATATAAGACATTAAGAAAGGCATCTTAAAATTTTCTTACAACAAGGACAATAATATTTGTTGTTTCAAAAACATGTTATTGTCCTTAAGAAAAACCCATTAGTAATAGTCCTTTAATAACAACAAAAAGCAAAGAACAAAAAAAAAAAAAAAAAAAAAAAAAAACAACGCAGTAGCGAACAAAGCTAAGCAGAGGCAGAGAAAGTCTTAGGGGATACAATTTTCATGTTTACAATTTACAATTTTCCATTTTATTTCTCATTTATTTCGATTTGGGGCATTTTGTGAGGTAAAAACAAATAATGAAAATTAAAGAAAAATGTGTTAAGAAAACCTTGTTGGCAGTGTTGTGTTTGTATTTGTGTTAGATTATGCGTTTGTTTTTGTCGTAATTTCGAAGTGTTTTAATAGTTTTTTTTTGCCATTTTTACAATATTTAGGTTTCAAATGTAAAGTAAATATCAAGGGACATCTTAAAGTTGTAGATTTATATTTTGTTTAGTTGCCTTAAAATCTAAATTTATTCTTAGAATTTAATTTTATTCTTAAAAAATTGTTAATTTTTTTATTTATAAAATTGGCACTGAAACTGGCACTTTTATTGACTTTTGACAGAATTCTGGGGAAAATTTTTTTTAATTTTGTGAAACAAATTGTTTTTTTTTTTTTTTTTTTTTGGAGAAAAAGGGAGATATTGATGAAAAACTGAATCTTTGATAAACATCCGATTTATGTCTTAAAAGTAATTTTTTAGTTAAAAGCGGACTTTTTGGTTTAACAATACTTTAAGGAGTTTTATTTTGTGATATTTTGATATATTTTGGGGAGTTATTCTGATGTTGTTTGTCTATGTGTTTATTGCATCTAGGTTTTAAAACAGAGATCTCATCTATTTAAAATTCAAATCCATTTAAAAAAATATGTTACTCTATATACATACATACATATCTTTAATATTAAAAATATGTTACAGGCATATTTGCAGAAATATTGCATTTTATTTTTAATTTTCGAAAATAGTTTGTAAAATTTTTTTTTGAAAATTTTTGAAAATTTTAAAATTTCTTTTTTGAAAATATTTCTATACAAATATCTTTTTGAAAATGTTTTGTTAAGTTTATAAAAAAAAATTATTTTTTTTATACTTTATTGAATTTTTATTAATTTTTTTTTTAAATTAGGACGTTTCTGCAATCTATATTGAGTTAGAATGGTCAGACTAAAGCAAAAAAAAAAAAAAAATCTTTAAAAATTTTTACCCATATTGACCCCCCTATGTGCCCTTTAACTGACCCTATTTATCAGTGGGTAGCCTGTGGGTCCATTAGCTACCTCTATGTGTATTGCTTTCTATAAAGTTCTACCAACCTAAAAATAAACAAAAAGCGCCCTTCGTAGGGGCTTTTTAATCCCCCGATCGATCCTTCCGATCTACCTGTCGCCGTCTAATATTTATTTGACAAAAAAAAAGCAAAAGAGCATCAGTAAAGCCGAAAAAATTAAAAAAAAAAAACGTGAAAAAATAGGTGGGCGTGGTTTTTGGCCCACAGCCTCCAAAGGAACGATCCGCTGTTGCTGAATTATAATCCGAAAATTTTTTGAAACTATGCCTGACAGATTGGTGTGTTTAAATTTTTTGTATCTCTTCTGGTGCCTTGGCAAATGACATTACTATCCGAACGCGGACAGACGGTGGTCGGAAATGAATATTGTAGACATTACACACGAGATGACAAACTTATATATACCCTTTCCACCTGTGGCGAAGTGTATAATAATAATAGTTATAATAATAATAGTTTAAATAATATTTCATATCAATAGCAGTTGAAGCAACTGAACTTACAGCGCAGAGCTAGTGCTTAACTTTGTTAGGAACTAAAATGCCTGCTGAGTAGACTAATAAGTAAGAAATAAACGAGTAGCACTTGTATCAAGGTTTAAAAAAGAAAGATAATTAATATTTTATATTAGTTAAACATAACATTCCTTAGGGGTTAACTAAATTGAAATTTTAGTTGCATACTTTAAGGAGTTTTTATTTTATTTATAAGATATTTGATGCAATGCAACTAAAGCATGATGTTTTGGATCCTGCTCACTGTTTCATTTCCTGCTGATATCTTCTGCCCCGTCAGTTTTTTTTTCGTTTTGATTTAAAACAATTTATGTAGTGTCATTCACTTACGCTTTATTTCCTCTGCATTTTTTGTGAATATTGTAACATTGATAAGAGCCAGAATCATTTCATTCATTGTTTACATGAATGGTTGATTTAACTAAATGGCGACTTTCCTCTCGTTTCTTTTTTCTTCTTTTTTTATTTTAAATACTATTATAAAATGAGGAGGGTTTGGGAAATTTGCTCGCTGAGCTGAGAGCCAGTGCTGACAAAAAAGGTGAATTTCCTCTTAAGCACTGAAAAAGCAGAAGCAGAAACCATTGCATTTTTATTATTTTTTTTTTTTTACAAATAAGCTTTACGCAACAAATTTTCGAAATATAGTTGTTGGTTATGGAAGGGGGATGTATGTATAATAAATTCAACTACTGAAAGCTAAAGATAAGTATCTGTTTTTTTCTCTCATTTATTTATTTCTGTTCTTGATTTTATTCTTTCAACGTTGGATGTCAAACAGAGGGTGTTTACAAGGATTTCAATCATTTTTATGAGTTTTTCTGTGTTAGTTTTTTTTTCGTTTTTTTCCTCCTCCTCTGCTTGATAATGTTAAAATTTTCCCTATGAATGTTTTCATATCATTGTTGTTTCTTGGCTTGCAAGCTGCAACAACATTAATATGGCGTAAAGAAGAAAAAAAAGTGCAAATTATACACTCAATAGCTAAAACCCTAAAGGTGTTTTTTTCTTCTTGTGTGTTTCTGTCTTTTTTCACTTTATTTCCTCTTTTCATATCTATTGTTATGTTAGTGTTGCTGATTACGTTTGAAATATAGTTGTTGTTGTTGTTGTTGTTCTTGCTGATGATGATGCCATGAAAAGGGCGTAACTTAACCTTGTGTATAGGGGAGAATATATTGTAAAAATTTTACACTGTAAAAAAACATTTCTGTATTTGAAAGTTACTATTTTCTTGTTGAAAAAATTTCGTTGAATATATGCAAGTTTAAGTTTTAGTAAACTTTTTAAACTAAAGAAAGCTAAAATAAAAATATTTTTCAATTCATATTAATCATACGCACTATGGCACAAGAATTTATTTTTGTCCTGATCATCTTAACGGCAACTAAAGGAACGTAAAAGTGACAAAGATGAAACTAAATTATATAAAAAATAACACCAACAAATTTATTTTGTAAAGGAAAAATAAATTTATTTTTTAATTAAAATAAAAGAAAAAACCATCGAAAATTTTACCTAAAACATTGAATCATTAAAATTGTAATAATAATTTAACTGTGGCGATTTATTATAGACATTAAACTGTAGCTTCTAATTGAAGCTTAAAATTGTTAAAATCGCATTAAAGATACCTACATTATATACAATTTAACGAATTGAATAATAATTAATATCACTTATACGCACTGCCGAACGATTTATTTAATCTTATACCTAATTTGACAGTAGATAAATTTTATACTAATGGGTGAACTAAGATATTTAAAAATGCTAAAATAACTTCGATTTGTGCCATCAAGATTACAAATCTCTCGCCAATATGTTACTTATATAGAAAATGGAAAATAAAAAATATTAATCATACGCACTGTGGAACAAAAATCTTAAAACGTCTATAACTTGACTAGTTTAGAGGAGCGTAAGCAGATAGTCTTTTAACGAAACATGAAAGTGAAAGCAAATAATATTAATAATAATAATAATAATAATAATAATTTAAACACTGCTCTAACTCAGCCTTATCCGGAACCCATTCATAGTGTTCCACCAATCTATATGGAATGACAAGAGGAGTATTGCCTAGAAGGAGAATAAAAAGGAGCACTGAAATGAATGAGTTTGTCATCAGAACGAACTATTACACACTTCTAAACCAGCACATTAGGCTATAGGCAACAACTTCACCAAGTGTTTATATCCCAATACCCTCACTTAAATACAAAATATCGCGGACAGAAGGTCACCACTAATACGTCGGAATATAATTCCCGAAATCATCAGAACTAGAATCAAAGATGAAATATTCCAAGAGCTGAACTGGAAGATTACACAACCTCAAAATGAACAAAAAATAATAATAATAATAAAACCACCGAAATTTATTACATTAAAGTTTTTATTTTCTAAATTAACACTGAACTAAAATTATTTTTGCAAGCTTAGCTAATTTCTTTCTTTCACAAAAAGTATTTTATATTTAAGTTTTTTTTTTTTTTGTTAATTATTTTTTAAATGTTACAATACAATTACAGATTATATTCTAATTTAGGTATGGAGCATACTAAAGAAGACCTTCACTCTTTATAGCGAAGCACCCACAGCCTTTCGAAGAAATCGATTAGCACACTACCTACTAGCCTACCAATGCTCCGATATTTAAACATATTTGGATCAGGCCTAAGAGTTTTTAAAAAAACTTGCAAAAGATGATATTTTTTAAAATCCTAAGAATTCTATAAAAAAATTCTACTTAGCTATACATTTTTGAATAAGAAATAAAAAGTATATACAACAAATTTCGTTCAAATAAGCAAGTTTCAAGTGTGTTCTGCAATTCGCCTCATTAACTACTTAAAACATTACAAAGTTATGTAAAATATCAACAAGTTACTAAAAATATAAATAATTAATATCAATCATACGCACCACAGGACACAAAACTTTATAAGCAAATAACCAAATTACGAGTATTTTGAAGTAACCTTCGTTAAAGTTAAAAATTAAATATATGTTGACCATAAAGTTATTATTTAAAAAAATATATATAATAAACAAAATATTTTCTGTTAGTGTGTTAAGCATAAATCTTTTATGAAGTAACATTTCTCTTTACAACTTCTTTGTTTTCTATTTTTTATTGCTTGAATTTTTCCACATTTTGATAATGTGAATGTTGATTTGTTAAGGAAATGAAATAAAGCAGATTTCTTCTCTTTATACTTTTTTTACGGTCTTTTCAAACTTATTTTCTTCTCCAGTTCCCTAGTTAAAGTAGTGTAGGGCGAGCGATTCTTTTGTTGGCGTAGATTTCCTTTAAATATTGTGTGTGTTTGTCTCTAATGTAAATGTAGGTTGTCATATCTATGCGTAATAGTTTGTGTCAATGAACTATTAAAATGTGAAATGCGTTTTCAGCAGTTTGCTATACAAAATGTGTAAAAGAAACTCTAAATCTTTTCATTCTTTAGCAGCTTGTGTGAAATTATATATTTGTGATTTACTACTTTATTTTTTATTTTTCCTTTTTTAGCTTCTTTTGTGTTTGACTTTAATTCTTTTATTTTATGTTAAATGCTGAGTTCAACTTATTCGTATTTTGTTAAATATGTATATTCTTAATTTACAATTCTAATAGTTTTTTTCGCACTTTCTGTTGCTTTTTTAATGTTTTTTTTTTAGTCATAAAATTGAAGAAGTCTTTAGCAATCTTGATGCTGAAGCTTTTAAATTGTATAAGAATTTCAAGTTACTTACAAATCTATGCTAGATTTTTTCTTTTCATGTTGTAAATATTCGCATTGGACTTTTTTGTTTAATGAAAATCGTTTCTTTTCTTTATAAAAAATGCTTATGAGTCTTTTGAAAAAAATATCTCGAATAATATTAAAAGAAATGTTGCATAAAACGCAGTTGTTAAAGGAAATGATTATTGACTGATAAAAAGAGAAAAATTATATGAAATATGTAAGCAAATAGTTTATATAAATCAAAAGAAAAAACAAAACTAGAAAGAGTTTTATTATTATTATTATTATTATTTGCAGAATAGTGGAAATGTAACCTTAAAAATATTTAACATAAATTTAGTATCTCTGCTTTCAAAAATAATTATAAATTTAATTTAAAAAAATATGATTAAACAGCTTAAATTGTTCGTAAGGTGGCCAACATTTTGGTTGATTATTTTAAAATTACTAATAATATATTTTAAAATATACCTAACCTCACCACAGTGCGTATGATTAATATTAATTTAAACTCTTTATAATAAAATGTCTATATTTGATACAATTTAACTAATATTTTTATTCTGAAAAGTGCACATTAAAGCTAACACTTGATTCTTTCAGAGCACAGGGATAATGCATTGGTTTATTCATAAGGCAAGGGTGGGGTATTAAAAAAAAAAACTAAAAGTCTAAATCTAATTACTAAATTTACAACTGTACAAAACTCAAAAAGAATTCAGATGAAAATTTCAAGAAATAAAAACGCTGCAATTGGCATTATGATATTCTACAACTATTCTTAAAGGATACTTATTTCTCACTCTTTTAAAAAAAAATTTATACTATTTCCCATTTAAAAATTAACTACAAATATTGAAGACAATAAATTTCAATTTCCAAAATAACTGCGAACACTTTGAAGTGGGTAATATAAAAATGCAGAAAATAATTGAAAATATTACGGTAAATATAGCAAAAATAAATATAGACTTTTGCAAAATCCCATCCCTAGCCACACAAATCGAAAGCTTTACGTGAATGAAGTTTTCAGGGCTCTCTGCTGCCTTATAAAATACTAAAAATACGTAAATGTAAATATTTAAATAATTTTAAAATACATATTTGTACAGTTTTTTATTAAACGTCTGAGGATAAAAATGCTGGTTGTTAGGATAATTGTATAGGATAATTGAATAAAATGCACCACAGTGCGTATGATTAATATTAATAAAGATTATTTTTGAAGAAGTGCACATAGTTTAGAAAATTTTTGGGCAATCTTATTGATAACGGACGCCAATTAAAACCAGCAATTGGACGAGAGGCAAAATACAGGTTTATATTTTAAGATATAAAGTTAAAACCAAATAATTGGTAATTTAAAAAAAAATTTATAGCTCTTTACTCTATAAGCAGAAGGAAGAAATAGTTTTAACTTAGTCAAGGCATGTGTTTCTAAAATTTATTTTCTTGCAGGCAACATAGTTAATGTTATTTAAAACCTTCTATCGCTTTAATAGGAGAAAGGTAATGGGTTATTCCCATATATCTGAGAAAAAAATAGTGACATCATTAAAGATTTTTCGCCAGATTTTTTATATTTTACAGAGAAGTTTGATTTTCATCTCTTACTGTAACATATATTATTGTATATTATAATTAAAACCTAAAAAGGTTCTGTTGCAAAAAATGAGTTAATTTATAATTTTTTAAAATTAAAATAAAATTTTAATTTTATTCAAATAAAATTTATATATTTTAGACAGCTTTAAGTTATTTTCTATTACCTAGCTATCCCTGTAATTTTTGAATTCAATGCCAGAATTATAAAAAAATTCTTTACAAATTAAGGAAAATGATTTTAAATCCGTTTTTGTCACACAGTGCGTATGATTGTTATTAATTTTTGCTTAAATTTATTAAATCGCGTACATTTAATAAATTTATAACTTTATTTAAAATTAAGTGGTAAAAATTAAAGCCAAAATTTTCACCTCTTCTAATAATATCCCCTATTTTTAATAACTAACTTTTCTTTTTGTTCTGTACTCTTAAAATTGATATATTTAAGAGTAAAGAACACAAATTTAATTTAACTAGGAACCCTTCAAAATTAATTTTAGATTTGTTAAAAATATAATATTTTCATTAAAACGAAGCTCCTGCCATCATTATTATCATTCCGAAATTTATTATTTAATCTGATTTCCCTTCTGCTGAGTATTTTTTCCCCATTTAGATTGCAGTTGTGTTGTTGGTTGTGTCTTCCATTTTTTTTTGTTCATTGTATTCGTCCAAACTATTGAAACTGGTAGTACCATTGCACCATTTACCTATACATAGACAAACAATTCTAACTAAATATAGCAATCAAAGTTGAACATTGATGTAGTTACTTGTATTCATTGGCATACAGTGAAAATATGAGGGCTGTTTTAAGAAACCCTTTAAAAAGCCTGAAACTAATTTAAAAACTGATTTAACTTTGAATGGTAAATAACTTAAAGTTTCGTGTTGAAAACTAAATATGCTTCGTTGTCATGTGTAGATTAAAACTTTGTTTTTTTTTGTAAATATAACTTGGCCATATTTGGAGACCATTTTCAGACTGTTCTTGATTATTACTACCATCAAGTGAAATTTGAGCCCCTGTCTTTTTTTGTTTTTTTTTTTTTTTGCTATAGTAATAATAAAAAAAAACAGCATGAAAAAATAATATCAACAGAAAAGTAATCTATCGTCAGTCGTCGTTGTTACCGTTCATCAGTGAAGAAAAAAAGAAAAGAAATTTTTGGTTCGTTTACGTTTTTTTTTTGCTTCTGATATGTTTTATATGTAAATGTGTGTGGGTGTTTGTTTAGAGTCAGCATTATACATATATAAAGCAACACAAGTAACAGTTTCGCCAGCAACAACAGCAACTTCCCCCAACATCCTTTTCGCTTAAAATGATGTAATTTCGCGTGTTCGCGCAATTCAATTTCCTGCAAACGGAAATGCTTCAACGAATATTTGAGCTTGTCAAAAACAACTAAAACTAAAACGAATCTAAAACGAGAATGTATTTTTCGGTTGAGATCTGAGTATTTTTTCTATCTTTATTTGCAGTTTTATTCACTTCAAGTAAATGTTGAAAATGTGTAACGTGCAAGCAACACAAATAGACTCCAACTCTATTTGTGGAGTAAAAAAAAAAAAAAAAAATTTGTAATACTTTTTCTTGGTTGTTTTGTCTACCGCTCATTTTTCGTTTTTTAGCTTTTTGTTTAATTTACAATATTTGTGCTGAATTTACTGTAAATATAATCAGTAGCGCAAAAAAAAAATTAAGGAAAGCATTTGCTGTTTGTTTATTTAGAGAAAATGGTGGGTGACTGTATTTGTTAAGAGGGACGCTTTATGTTATAAATTAAATTAGAATTTTAAACTAAAGTAAACAAAATAAATAAGACAATGTTAAATTAATACAGAAATTACTTTTGAAAATACTTTACTTCAATTACTGTTTCCAATATCTGTCTAGTTGTAACACTACAAAATGATTAATATTAACGGTTCGTATGATTAATATTAATTATAAGTTTTTTTTGTAATTTAGCTAAAACAGCTAAAATATTTGAGCGATTTTTATGAACAAGAGCCTAATCTTTTAATTAAGGTATCCAGATTCTTTACAAATTTTTTAGAAATAACAAAATGGTTTTTCTATAAAATAATATTTTTTACTTTTCAATTTTAAAATAAGTTTTAAGAATAAGAATAGAAATCGAAATGGGATTATTTTTACTTTACTATTTCTTGTTGGATTTAACACGTTAGCATTCACGCCAGTAACGTGTGATTTTATAGCAAATATTTTGTAAACATTTTATAGAAAATTTTTTGTAAAAATTTTATAGATAATTTTATATTAAATTTTTTTAATTAAATTTTATAGAAAATTTTTTGTACAAATTTTTTTCTACAAATTTTACAGAAAATTTTTTGTACAAATTTTATAGAAAATTTTTTCTACAAATTTTATAAAAAATTTTTTTGTACAAATTTTATTGAAAATTTTTTCTACAAATTTTATAGAAAATTTTTTCTACAAATTTTATAGAAAATTTTTTCTACAAATTTTATAGAAAATTTTTTCTACAAATTTTATAGAAAATTTTTTCTACAAATTTTATAGAAAATTTTTTCTACAAATTTTACAGAAAATTTTTTTGGACAAATTTTATAGAAAATTTTTTTGGACAAATTTTATAGAAAATTTTTTTGGACAAATTTTATAGAAAATTTTTTTGGACAAATTTTATAGAAAATTTTTTTGGACAAATTTTATAGAAAATTTTTTTGGACAAATTTTATAGAAAATTTTTTTGGACAAATTTTATAGAAAATTTTTTTGGACAAATTTTATAGAAAATTCGTTTGTTTATAGAAAACTTTTTTGGACAAATTTTATAGAAAATTTGTTTGGACAAATTTTATAGAAAATTTGTTTGGACAAATTTTACAGAAAATTTGTTTGGACAAATTTTATAGAAAATTTGTTTGGACAAATTTTATAGAAAATTTGTTTGGACAAATTTTACAGAAAATTTGTTTGGACAAATTTTATAGAAAATTTGTTTGGACAAATTTTATAGAAAATTTGTTTGGACAAATTTTATAGAAAATTTTTTTTGGACAAATTTTATACAAAATTTTTTTTGGACAAATTTTATAGAAAATTTTTTTTGGACAAATTTTATAGAAAATTTTTTTTGGACAAATTTTATAGAAATTTTTTTTTGGACAAATTTTATAGAAAATTATTTTTGGACAAATTTTATAGAAAATTTTTTTGGACAAATTTTATAGAAAATTTTTTTGGACAAATTTTATAGAAAGTTTTTGTGAAAATTTCATAGAAAATTTTTTGTGAAAATTTCATAGAAAAAATTTTAATAACAGATTTTAAGTTTAACTGCCTGTTTTTTTTAAAGAAATAATCTGGAATTTAGGAAAAAATACCTTTATTGATCACAACAGCTTTGTAAAACTTTTGCAAAAAATTTTAGAGACAATTTTTTTGTAAAACTGTTACAGAAAATTTTTTGTAAAACTGTCACAAAATAATAAAGGTATTATTTCCTAAATTACACATAATTTTTTATAAAAAATACGCAGTAAAACTTAAAATCTATTATTTTTAGCGCCTAGCGCGTATGATTAATATTAAAACCGATTTTTTTCACTAAGTTTGTCTTAACTTTCACAATATTTGTGCTTCTAAAACATTTAAGGTCTTAAATTAAAGCCAATACTTACAGCTTTAACTTGAGAATTAGAAATTTTAATTTCAATTTACGTATTTTTAAATATTATAAATTTAATTAAATTTTTAATTTTATTAAGTCTGACTAACTATTTAGAACTAATTTTCCACCCGTCTCTAATGCGAAAAATTTACGATTTTTGGGCTGTTTCTAGTTTTATTTGCTGTCGAAAAGTTTTCATTTGGCATCGTAATAAAAACTTTTTGTTCTCTATATGCCATGTTTGTTGTATTATGTTGCTTCGGGAGGTAAAAAAAAAAACAAAAACCAAAACGAAAAATACATGAAAAACCTCCAAAAAATAGTTTGCTATTTGCAAAGTTTTATACTCACAGATTTGCTAAAACGTGAAATTCAAACTATGGTTGAAATGGCAGAGTTACAAGGCAAAAGAACACAAAAACATCAAGGAAAAAGGAAAACTTTTACTCATTTCATTATTTGAACCGAAAACCGAATTCCACGCACACAACACAACACAACAAAAAATATTTCAATCTCAAATATTGTCCTTTTCTTCCTTTATCGATTTCGATTCTGTTCTGCTGTTGAAAATAGTTTTAGCCACCAACAATATTTTGCTTTTCGTTTCCTTTTTTGCTTGTTTGTTGTAAATTCGCATAAAAGTTATTTAATTGAGTCCGCCCACGTTTTTTGCTTCTAAAGTCAGTCGTTTTAATGTTGCTTTTGATGTTTCTCTATGCTTTTACTAGATATGTTCACTTGTATGTTTGTGTATGTGTGTGTGTATTTAACTAAGTCTTTGTGTGTGTTAAATTGACAAATGCAAGAGAATAAGTTGAAAAACTCCAATCGTAGAATTTGGATTGAAAATCCTTTTGCGAAAAGAAACTTAAATTGTATTTTGCGCGTGGGCTTATGTTGTTTTTGTTGTCTGGTTTCTAATGGTAAAAGAATTTAATTTTGTATTCGAAAGTTTTGCAGTCTTATTTTGGCTAAATCGTTCAAATTTTGTTGTATGTAGTGTAGTGGTAACTAGTTCTCTTCAAGGTTGAGTACGCAGCATGTTTTCAGTGCATTTTAATGTTGAGACTTGATTAGACAGTGTGCTACATATAGACAGTCTTGAAGATGATTGCTAAATTTGCCAAATAAAAAAAAAAACGGAGTCGTTTTTAGCTTTTTTTTGTTATATAATGAAACAAATGAAAAAATTGCTAGCTTAAATACGTTATTATGCTAAAGTAATGGTTTGTTGGTGATTAAGAAAACAACTTTGATTTTGTCTCTTTAATTTCATGCTTTCATTTACTTTTTGCTCATTGATTGCTCTTAATTGAGCAGTAAAACTGTAACAGAAGACATTTTTATTAAAATTAACGGAATGTTTGAAATTTAAATTCTTGTTCAACTGAGCGTATGACTGATATTAATAAAAAAAATTTTATAAAATGACCAAAAACTAAAGACGATAACTTGTTTTTTGAATTTATTACTAATTTAATTATTTCTTTTTTGTTTCTTTACAGGTATAGAAAGATTTAATGCAGTATTTTAAGGTAAACGTAATTTTTATACAATATTTCAGTCGTCTCTGTATATATAATTGTAACAAAAAACAACTGACATTTTTGTTCCATACATAAGTATTTAAAATCGTCTTAAATTTTCCCATTTTGCTGTTGTTCATCTTAAACCATTATATGTGCAAGATACTCAAGAAAAAGTCAACAAAAGCCCACATCAATATATTGGCAAAGTAACCAATGAAAGTATTAAAAAGTCCATTAATGTCCTTTTCTTTTATGTGCACAAACAGAAACTGCTGTTTCTGCTGTTTTCAAGTTGGTAAAAAGTAATTAAATTTTTTTTTGGGAAAAATCCCCAACCCTTGCTCACACCAAAATTAGGGTTTAATAACTGAGTAAGAAGCCATTTCATATTTTTTTTTTTTCATTGAACAAGTTTTTATTTACTTTGTCGAGAAAGTGATAAAAAAAAAACGCTTGTGTAAAATCTGCTGATTCAATAATAAAAGAGGACCATTATTGTTAGTAAATAAAGCTATAAAATGGTAAATATTGTTGTGTTTAAAAACATTAATTCTTTGTTGTGAAAGCAAATTAATATAATGTGATTTATAATATAAATATTTGGAGTAGGTTTTAATTTCATAATTGATTATGCTGAAGCGTTAAAACAGATTATTTACATTGCATGCTTTAGTGCGTATGATTAATATTAATTATGAATATTAAAAACCTTTTTTGTATCTATCCAAATAGAGCGCTATGTGCTCACCTGTCAACGGCTGTATGCTATATCCAACAACAGCAACAAATAATAAACTTAAGAAGTAAAGAAACGCGTTACTGCGTAAAAAGATTTTAGGTAAATTATAAGACATTTTTTTGCTAAGGTACGATACAGTGGTAGGGTAGATTTCTTGCGTGGGTCACTCTAACACTTGTCGTTTTATTAGATGATACCGGAGTCCTTATTTTAATGCCAGCTCTTAACAACGAAAGTTTATTTGAGTGACAAGATTTAACTGAATGCAAAAGGAGATCATTTTAATTGATACTTTTGAACATAAATGTAATTTTTAATAGTGAGAGCAAATGTATTATAGCTTTTCTCTTCTTGGTTAATTATCTTTTAGTATAGAGTACACAATTATTTCGTTATCTTACTGAATATTGTAACGTTTGTTTCTTTTAAATAACTCTGCTCCTTCTGGGTAGACTCAAGGTTCTTTTGAATTTATTTAACTTCAATACCTCTGCCCTTACGCACAAGAGATAGAGTCTACTTGAAGTGTTTTTAAGGCAAAAATTTTATATAAAATTTGAAAGAAAGTAGGCTTGAAGTAAAATTATTTTTTTTGAATAAGGGTACTCTACTTTGATTTCAGCTCGGTAAAATGACAAATAATGCGCTACAGTATTTAATACAGTAGTTTTTAAAATTTTTAAATTCAATTAGCATAATCTAATTTAATTTGATTTTTTTAAATCCTTTTGATGCTCTTCTGCAAGCCAATATTTTAAAAGTCAGTCGATAGTAGAATTTAAAGATCTGAGTGAAATGTTTGTATTATTTTAATGCATTTATGCGTACCCAACAAGTACAAAAATTTCACACAATTACCTTTGAAAATTACCACTTTAATAAAAAATTAAATTGTATCACAGTACGTATGATTGATATTAATTGGGTCTATATTCACTAAATTGCTTACAACTTAAACATTTCTTAAACGATTTGGGCAACGAAGCGCGCAATCAAAAGCATGTAGTTAAGGCATTAAACGATGGAGTAAAATTATTAAAATTTGAAGCACCATTTAATTTCATGTCTACAAATTTTATGTAATGGGCATACAAAACTTAGGTAAAAAGAAAATTGAGGGTGAAAATTATAAATGTATTTTTTTGAAATTTATGATTGGTATTAACAAAAATATATTCTGTGATGTTCTCATAGCTAAAACATTTCCTAAAAGATTTAAATTACTAAGACATTAAAAGCAGCGCAAAAAATTTAAAATAAATTTTTAAACTAATTTTTAGTAATCAGCAGAATAAATTTAAGTATAAGAAAAGTTCGTACATTACGTAATCTCTGAACATTTTAGGAGCTAAACAAGAAGCAGTGCGATTGAGTTTTATGAGTAATATTAATAAAATAAACTATATTTTAAAAAACGTTTATTGAACGCTTCCTATTAATAGGTACGCAAAGTTATGCTTATGACCTTAACGTTCTAAACTTTGCTGTAAAAAAAATAAAAAGATAATATTTAAGGCAATTTATTGTATTTCTTAAAGATATTTTTATTAAAAACTAGCTGTGCTCACACACGTTCTGTGAGTCCTGACAATATTTTGTTGGATTTTGCGTTAAAAGTAATCCAAACTAAATTTTAAGACTCCTAGATATTTACTTTATATAAATCCACCCATCTCTGGATAAAATTCTAAAATTTATATCAAATTCTAAGATTTATTGTAAAGCTCTGTAAAAGGTGCTTAAAATATTTGAAAAACAACATAATTCGACAAACTAAAAACACAAATCAAATACAAATTTTATTCAATTGTCTATTCATATTTTTTCATTATTTTAAAACAGCGTCATCTGTTACAGAACCGTATTTAAAATATCCCGCTTTCAAAAATAAAAGATGAATTAAAGTATGTGGTATCTTTAAATCAGAAAAAATCGGCCTACTTTCACTGATTTTTCTCCACTTTCTCTTGGAAATAATATATTTTTCAAAAAAAAGTATCCTATATTGGAATCAGAATACGAAGGCACGAAATTTTGTTAAAATCCATCCCGTAGTTTTTACGTGAAGCAAACACAAAAAAAGACAGACAGACAGAAAATGAGTTACTGTTTTATTATATGTATAAATTGAAGTAATCGAATGAAGAAACTTATTAATTGAGAACAGCAAGTACAATATTTTTTGATTAAGATCCACTTTTAAAAAGCTAATAAAGTTCCATAATATTAGTTTAAAAAACTACCAAGAATTCTTAAAATAATATATATTGTTCAACAGCGCGTATGATTAATATTATTTGTGGATTTTTTTCGGTAAATTGCTTATAAACTAAACAATTCTTTAACGATTTCAAAGATTTATAGCCCAAACTTTAGCTAGGATTTAAGGCTTTAAATATGGTATAAATTTAAAAAATCTCTATTAGTATTCCTATTATTTTTGACTGATTTTTCGAACTAAATATTCTTTCAAAAAAAATTGTAGAGTATCTTGCTCCATAAAACTTAATATAATAATTCACAGATATGTAAGAAAATTTCTTATTTAAATAAGACTGCTTTTTTATACTTTTTTTGATATTATACTTCTATTTTAAAAATATTTTATTCTTGTATTAATTTTAAACAGTTTATTTCCGCAGTACATTTTCAGCAGGCCTTAAAGTCAAAACTTTATTTTATGCTTTATTTGTAAAAGCGAAATGTTCTGCACAAAACATTCACAGTTTGTGACCTAAAAAATCTAATCTTGCTTTAATCACAATTTTAAATATTTTCCAAAAATATTTTGAAAAGTTTCTTCATTATATTTCAAGGCAGGATTATAACATACATATTTCTGCAAGGAAAAAAAAAATAACGAAACTAAACAGACAGAACAGAACAGATAAAAAACGCATTAAAAGCTTCATTTGTTTGTTCCTTTAAACTTTAAACAAACAAAACAAACAAATGTTCATACTTTCGTTCGTTGCTTCACAATGAAGGCAACGCAAGAACAACGAAAACAAAAAAGAAAAAACAACAAGAATTGCATACTTTTTGGCTTTTAGCCAATATTTACTCATAAACAAGAATCAATCGTATGTTTGGCATTTATAGCCTTAACATACAATTGCTGCTGCTTATTTAAACAAAACCTAAAGTACAAACACAAACATTTAAGAACGCAGGCATATTGTAATCTATGTATGTAAGTGACTAAATGTATGTATGCATGTGTATGATGGCAATAGTGTGAGTAGAAAAACAAACATAGATTTACATGTTTTTAACAGTGAACTCTGAAAGTTGAAACAAACAAAAAAAGAAAAAAAAAGAAAAAACCAACAAACGAACAAAACTTTTCGACCAAACAACCAGTGAATTGTAGAAATTCATTTATTGGTTAGTGGCAGACACATAGTACAATGTGCGAGTGTGTGTATACAAGAGTAGACCATGAAGTTGTTTAAAATTTTTATGCTATTTTCGGAAGTTGTTTTAGTCTTGTCTTATGCTCAAATATTTTTTTTAGTTTTTTTGTTTCATTTTGTTATTTTTTTTTTTTAATAAAGGGTGCTACTCGTTTGGCTGTTCAAAAGGGAATCACCCCTTTTTTTTGCAATGTTTGTATAAGAAAGTAAACACATTTTTTTGAATTAATTTTTTTCAATAATCCAAAACATATAGGAAAGTGTTTCACGTACATCAGTAAAATAATCTGCACTTATTTGTTAAAACGTACCATCTCTGTTTCACAAATTATGGACGCCTTTGTACAAAGAAAAGCTGAATTTTAATAATACAATGTGTTAAATATCTTTCCTCTTTCACGTTTACCTGTAGCTTGTTAAAATAGAGCCTTGGCCTTAGTTGTGAGCAAAGTGGAAGGCAGAAGTCGCACCGAACATATCTCTAATAAGAACTATTTTCAGATGTGGCTCACTAGACAGTACAACAGGCATAATTAGTCGATGCCCTTGGCCATCATTTTGCATCTACTATTTTTTGAGGATTTTAACAATGAGTAATAGGCCATAGGGGGATCTAGGAGGATCTAGGGACAGAGCTCTCGGTCTACAGTCAAAACGGTCACTAATATTGTTTTTGGCAAAACACTTCAGTGGATTTCCCGGTTGAAGTGTTGTGGGTATTCAGTTTGAACGGAAGGGTTGAAGATAAAAATAGATCAGCGTGGTGGTTCGCTATTAGACCAGCGGTTGAGGGTTGGATTTCCGCCAGACACTCTGGGTTTTTTCTTCAGACAAGGAAACAGCTTTGAAGTTAGTGTTGTCGTTCTAAAAAATATGATGAATTTGGATGAAACTAGTGGGAAGCTTTTAAAAATATTTAAAAGCTTTGAAATAAAAGTCTTAGAACCAAATAACTGTGACAGTCAGGAAGCGTTAAAAAATGAAAATGGTCTCAGTATCAAGTTAAAGGTGGTATGCAAGCGTAAAATGGGCTTTTGCTACAATGACGGACAAACATGTAAAGATATGCTGAGTTTCTGGACATTACAACGTTGGGGGAATGAGATCTCTGATCAACGAGCCAGTTGGGGTCTGAAGTAAATTCTCAGGTTGGAAAGTCTTCGTTGAAATTACCGACCCGTCACTATTGTGAGGTAATGTAAAGATATGGCAGGATATCAAGAGCCATATAGCTCATACTGGACATTCTCTATATGGCTCTTGATAACTTGTTGTTGTTCTGTTAGAGTAAGCAACAGTTTATGAAAAAACAACCTCCGCATTTTTTTAAGAATATGTGTGGGGGAGATGGAAATGGTATAATTATAAAGCACATTACCTATAGTTTCATTGACGAGGCAAGCGAAGGGTTAGGCGATATTACAGGTAGACTAATTTTGATTAGCTCTAAAATAGCAGCTATAAAAATATTCCTCTTCTTTGCAAGTTTTGGTGCACTCATTCCATATGATTTTATGTTAGCCCTCGTCTACATTTTCATTTGTGTGATTTTTTAGAATTTTCGTACCGTAACGCCTGCCTGTCAGCAAATGTACAAGACAATGTCAGTCACTAGTGCTGAGTGATAGAAGACACACAGCCAAACTAAACCAACCAACAAACCTTAAACAAAAACCAAGCAAAAAGTAAATGAACTTAACCAACAACACTAAATAATGGCAATGGTGGAACTTTGTCTAACAACCGGACTATCGGTCCTTGTTATTCCAATTAAAGCCACAAAACACAAACTAGACTACAAAAATCCAGCCGACCAACAAGATTCGTCGTTTAGCTACACACAATTTCAGATGTAAGTGTGCCTCCTATGCATTATTATATTTCAGTTAAACTAAAGCTAAAACAGAAAAAAATACGTGTGTTTGAATTACAACAGCAAAAGTTCAAATGTTGTGGTCATATGTTCTATAAAAATTGCTGTCATTCATTTTTCCACAATTGCTGGCTGAAAAAGGAATGTAAAATAATATGAAATCGACCTATCTTCTATAAAAATCTGTCTAACAAACACGTGTGTTCTTGTTGTTGTTCGTAAAAAAGAATTCATTTTATCTAAATGTAAGCACACCGGTTTTTTGTGTAAATGTCGAACCCAAGTAGCCTACATATGCATTTACTAGAATAGAAATAGAATAACATGAAAATTACTTATAAGTCGATTGTAAAACTTTAAATATGCTGGTAGGAATTATAGTTTGTAACAAAAAAAAAATATGCTTAAAGTTTAAAAGACAAGATAAAAATTTTATAACTTTTGCTTACAAACTAAAAGGAATTTAAAAAATGTTTAATTAAAAATAGCATTGTATAAATCAAAAAAAAAAAATTATTGCTTACAAATCAAGGTAAATGTTTTTATTTTTAATTTATTTTACAAAAACTTCTATTTTATATTATAAAGTTATCATTGTTTAAGTTCTCAAATTACTGCACACATTTTACTTTTTTTCTTTAAAAATAGGCAGGATATTCAGGTTTTATATATTTCGTGATACTGTGCGTATGATTGATATTAATTGTGACTTATTTTGGTTAATTGTTTAATACATCTGTATTTTAGAAAAAATAGTAACGGCTAATTAATGCTAATTAAAGCTAAGAAAACTGGCTTTATTCCCATTAAAACCAATATTTTTGTTCACTTCCTCACTAAGCAAAGAAAAGTATTGCTTTGGTTTTGCCTTCAAAAAGCTTATAATCTTTTCTATTAACTACATATAACATTCAAATATGTAGTATGATTTATATAAAGAATTGTTTCTGTGTTATTTTCAAACAACTGTAGTATAAAGAAACCAAGATTTAACATCATTTTAGTAAAGTCTTCAGCTAAAAAAAACACGATTTTAGGGAAACATCTAATGTTAAAATTAATTTAATTAATTGCCCAGATTTGCAATAGATTTCTTCTAAGGCTATGCTTTATATAGGTGTTTTAACTTTCGAGTAGAAGTGTTTTCAGTATTACAAAGTTATCATTGTTTTAGTTCTTAAAATGCTGTAAAGATGTCAGATTTTTTGCTATAAAAATAAACAAGATATTTGTGTTTTATATTTTTCGTGACGCTGTGCGTATGATTGATATTAATTGTGACTTGTTTTTGTTAATTGTTTAATGCAACTGTACTTTTGAAAAAATTGTAACATTCCAGACTTCTAATTAAAGCTAACAAACCAGGCTTTATTTTTATTAAAAGCCATATTTTTATTCACTTGTTTTTTTTTAGTTTTTGCCTTCAAAAATCTTATCATCTTTTCTATTAACTACATATAAGAGACAATGATGTAGCATGATTTATATACAAAAATTCTTTCTATTATATCTCAAAACAAATGTAAAACAAATACACCAGGTTTTAAAATCATTTTAGCTTAGTCGTCAGCTAAAAAGCGGTTTTAAGGAGAGGGCCATGTTTAAGTTAAATTACTTAATTTTCCAGATTTGCTATAGATTTCTCCCAAGGCTATGATTTTTACAGGTATTTTAACTTTTATGTAAAAGTGTTTGATGATAGCAGTAATACGATTTTTTTCATTTATAAAATAATAACATCTTAGTGCTAGTGGACTGCAAGAGATTTTTTTTCTTAATAATTCTTTAATTTTTCATATTTCAAAAAAATATATATCTGAACTACAAGAAATTAAAAATTTAAACAATCGAGTTCTAAATATGCGTAACAGCATACGTTAGAACTAAAATTTTAATAAAACGATAAAAATATAATAGATAAAAAAATATGTTTTTATAGTACTGTGCGTATGATTAATATTAATACTGTCCTGATTTAGAAAAAATTCTATAACTACTACAATTTTCAAGGGATTTAAAAAAATTATGTATTAAATAATAGCAAACACTTAGAGCGTTTAAACAACTTGATCCAATTTTAGTTATAATTATTTTCATTATTATTATTTATAAAAATTTTGACAATTTCTTAATTGAGATAACTAAAAGTTTCAAAATATTAATTGCCATAAAGAAATAAATAAAAATAAATATCTCCTTTAATATTTCCTCATCTGAATTCATTTGAGAATAATGATTTTGGCACTTAGTACTTAATTTCATAGAAATTTGTAATGAAATGGCAAAATTGTCTTAGTAAAATATATAAAACATGCAATAACGTTTCATTAAATGCCTGCTGACTTGAAGTATTTGCAAAAAGAAAGCATTATTCAAATAACCTCATTGTCAAGGTCATATCATTTTAAAGGTGGCAAAATTGCGGTCAATGCCCGTTACAAGGTTTGCACTCAAACAAAAATAAAAAAAATTTCTTTGGCACAAAATTTAAAAATATTAAACAAAAAAAAAAAAAAACGTTTAAGATTTTCTTTACGTTTGTGTTGCTCACTAATTATTAAAGGTAAAGATTTCCCTTTTCACATTATTTTCATTCTAGAAAATTTCCTTCTAAAACCTCTGCTGACGCTGCTATTTCTATTTGACTATTTGTTTGCCAAAAACAATTTCTACGTCATTTTGTTGTTGAGTGAGCAGGGTGTTGCTACAACAAGGGCTAAAGAAAAGAAATGAAAATTTGCTATTTTCATTTCATAAAGGTTTCTTTTATTTCATTTGCCATTCCTGCAGTCAAAGAGCAGAAACTGTTTATTACAAATTATTTAGATTTTTTGGCGCAAGCCAGAAGAAATATATTGAAAAAGAAAATAATGTATGTGTTTTTTATGTTTTCTTTTTCCTCTTTAATTTAATTTGTTAATGTTGTAATAAATTTTCTTGTGTTTTTTTCTTATTCTTTTTCTTTACTATTTTTACTTTTTATAATAAATACTCGCACTAAAGCAATAAGAAATGTTTCAATATTGAAAGCAATAAAATTTATTGGTTGGCTAAATAAATTACGAAATACGTTAAGCAATTGAGGAGAGAAACATTTAATTAAATTTTGTAACAATACTTTTAGATTTGTTTATTTTGGGATACGAATTTGAATCTGCCTGTCAATAGCCGGCTTCCGTTACTAGTAGCTTTGTGTTAAAGTTTTTAGAAAATTATTACTAAAACTGCTGAAATACAAGAAATGTTTTCTGGCGATTTAGGGTGCGTATAATTAATATTAATATCCAAAAAATAGCTGAGCATTGTAAAGAATTAGATGATAAAAGCAGAAAATAATTGGTAAAATTTGTGACTCTTATAAACTATAATTAAAAGAGTTCGTAAAGACTACATTTTCTCGTGAAAAAGAGAAAAAAAAATCATTCATGGTACCTAGTTTTCATATAATTATGCAAGCGGTTGTCACGGGAAAGTATTTGTCATACCGAAAAAATGTCTCTGTAACTTATAATATCGATCTTAAAATCGTCAAAATTCATTTAAAAATAGCCCTAATGTGGAGAGTTTAGAATTTGTGCTAGGGTGCGTATGACTAATAGTAATATCAACCTTTTTCAGTAAATATGTCTTCGTTTGCAAAAACTTCTAGCGATTTAGACAATAATGGCAAAAAATTAAAGCTCACATGTGTTGCTCTTACAAACTATATTTTGATAAACCGTAAATATCAAAGTGTAAATTTTCTGGCACTGATAAAATAAATAAATTTAAATCGTTTTTTGCCTAGGAGGATATAGAATAAGCCTGAGTTCAAATTTTTTGGGGTATTTAACTTTTATATAATAAATGGCATCCTCTTAGAAAATTCTTATTAAAATGAAACGAATTAAAAAGATTAAAACCTGTGATAAAATGCATACGTTTTGTGTTAAATATTTTCAAAAAATATATGTATGGTAGAAAGCTATAGCGATCTAGTTTATTATGAATATAAATAAAAGATGTAGATGTTAAAAACTGAATTAACATAATATATACGTTTTTAAAATATCCTGCTAGAAAAAGATTTAAGACCTTTATTAGCCCACTGGTCGCGGGATAGCTTTAAATTAATCTATTGGATAGTGTATATGTTCTATATAATATTTAACAATATTAAACTTAAGTTTTTAAAAAATTCGTCTAAAAATATTCCTGATATTAGACAAGATATAATTTGTTAAAGGGTGCGTATGATTAATAATAATATTTACTATTTATGAAAAATAGGCTACAGTTTGCATACATTTTTAGATATTTCAATAATTATGGCCGCAAATGAGAACTTATTTACATAGAAAATATAGTAGATCATCATAGAAAACATCGTAGATATCGAAGTTTCGAATTTCTGGTAAATACTGGCAAAGTTGTACTTCTGCTTTGCCTTATAGATGAAAGGGAAATATAGTAGATCATCATAGAAGTTTCGAAATTTTGGTAAATAATGGCAAAGTTGTACTTCTGTTTTGCCTTATAGATTAGAGGGAAATTCGTACTTCTTATTTTTTAATATTTTTCTACATCTTTATAATCCCTATATAAGCCATAGCAATTTTGCTTTAACATTCTTAAAAAACTATATTTTAAAACTTAATAACTCTAATTTAAAACCGTTGTAGTATTGCATTAGTTTCATCTTGGGTTGAGGTGCTAAAATAAAGCGTTCGATGCTGAAAGTAAATGCTCTTATTACTTGCAGCATAGACACATTTCGAGGCATTAATGATGTTTTTATTATATTGTTAGCGGACATTAATTTCAATATTTATTGTATAAGAACTATTAGAGACACAAATACTCTTACAGAATTTCTATATATTCCAGTTTAGTTTAATCGTTATAAAAAGGTTTTTATAAGGCCTCTAGCTGGCTTTTCAAAAACGTTGTTATGAGGTTAGCTGGAGGGTTTTTAAAAACCTTTACTTGGTAAATTGCATATAGAGCCAAAAATAGCACTCTACTGTAGCTTAACTTAGTATTTAATATAATATAATGTTTTTTGTCATAGGGAGCGTATACTTATTATTAATTATTATTATTATTGTAATTGCTATATAACTTGTATTGTTCTAGTCCCATTTGGATGATAATAATAGCAAATAAAAGCCAATACTTGTAGCTTTAGATACTTAAAAAATAAATTGGTCTTTTTTGTCCATAAACTTGGAGTTGAAATTATTATTTGCGATTTTTCTAACATAAATTTAAAATTGAATAACCACTTCGTGTTTTGATTACTATTTTTTATAAATAAATACTCTTATCAATTGCAAATGGCTTAGGTGTGGTCTTGACTTAAAGAAAACCTTGACCACTGTTTATGCTGTCATACAAGTATTTGTCGTTCTGTTAGTAAATGTACACAAATATTCGTATCATCTCCAAAACTTAAACCATTTATTTGTTTATTATATTATATTTTTTTGTTTGTTTGTGTGTTTTTTGTTTGTTATTTTTGATATGAACACTTTCAAGTTAATGTTCTATGAATACAACGAGTACATGTTGTATGCACAACTTTAAGACTCTGTCAATAGCAGCAAACATACCGACGTGTTGACCACATTCTTTAAATGTTGGACCATGGTTTCGTATGTGGTCTTTTATCTTTTTTTTCTTGCCATTTTGACATTTTGTTTTTCTTACGTGTGTTTACTTTCCTAGGTGTCTTTTAAGTCAATCTGCAAGCCAAAAACCAAAAAAACAAATGAATTTTCTTTTTACTTTTTATATTTTTTGGACAGGGGTATATATTTGTTTAGTTTTTCGATTGACTGACTTTTGTTATTGATTATTATAATTATTTAATTTATAAATTTAATTAGTTCATTTGGTTTTAGAAGGAGGGTAACAATAAAAATGTGTTGAAATTAGGAAATTAAACATTAAATGGCAATTTTTAGTATATGAAATAATGAAAGTTCTTTGATATTAAAATTACAATTAAGATTCAAATATGACTGCTAAGCCTTTCTTATGAAGTTCAAAATTTGAACAGGTCTATTTAAAAATTTAAAAATATTTTGAAAAAAAGCTTACCAGGCATATATTCTGCTATCACAATGGTCGTAATGTTGTTAAATATAATTTAAAACAAACTTTAATAATGGTTACAAAACGGTGGTCGTTAAAGTTTTTAATACAACCTTTTTACACAACTATTATTTTCATTTGTAATAAGAAATACCTTTGACTTCTAAGGCTTTAAGTTCATTTGAAATAAATAATTAAACCTGTAATTATTGGCTTTTATATGAACTTTTAATTATTCGAATTGCTTGGAAATTAAAGAAACTGTGATATATTTACCAAAAAGAGATCAATATTAATATTAATCATACGCACCCTTATCAAAATCTCGGTGAAAGTTGATTGATGGCGTAATATAAGCGAATGTCAGGGAAATACTTTTTTAGTTAACTGGTTTAATTATAGTCACGCAGAGTTTTAGAAATTGATATTATTTTATAATTTTTGGTTTGATTTTTTTCCAGAAATAAAATTAATTTTCATCTAATTTGGGGCGGAATTAAAAATTATTTTTAACTTTTATTTTTTAATTAAATATTCTTAGATAATTTTTATAGCAACATTATTGGTAATTTTGATCTTATAATGCCGCCTATAAAAACAGTAAGACGCCTTTCTAAAGCGATTGAAATTTAGAAAAGTTATTGACAATTTATCAATAAAACTTATATTATGATTTTTTTATTTATTTAAAAAATTGTGTAATAAAAAAGCCTTTAGTGGCAAAAAAATATTGCAATTGATTGAAATTTATGCGAGATCTTATAGTTATCCAATATAAAGTTTAGTTAATTTAATAAAAAAAAAAATTGCATTAACAGTATTTTTTCAAAATTTTACTGATGTAAATCTAAATGGATTTGCCTTAAACACTAATTTTTTATATATGTATAAAACCAAACAAAACTAAATAACTAAACGTGTAATTACTGGCTTTTATATGCTCTCATAATTATTTAAATTGCTTGGAATTTATAGAAACTGTAATATATTTACCAAAAAAAGTGAATATTAATATTAATCATACGCACCACTAAAAAAATAATATTATTTAAATTTTTAGCACTTCTTAAAAACTATGTTTAAATTTTTATTAAAGAAAACACTACCTTTGCGAAGCTTTTTGCTTGTCCGCAGAAAACATCCAGAGTCTTTGACGGAAATCGAACCCACAACATCCAGAATGATAGACTAAAGCGCTACCAAACGGAGGCTCTCGATAGACCGACTGGTAACACAAAAGCTTAAAAGAAATGAAGGTTTTAAAATAGCAAACCTTTAATTTTTAGAAAGATTGGCCTAGGGACTTATTACAATATTATTAAAAAATATTTTTAAAATGTTATTATTAAAAAAAATGTTTCACAATGACGACATTTGGGTAAACTAAAATTAATGTTAGATATAACAGCCTCGGCGTTAAAGCTGCAGATTTTTACTTGCTTGCAAAGATCATTAAAATAGCTTAATTTCTTGCAGATTATGTTACATTTATCACAGAAACTTAATATTAATATTAATCATACGCACCCTGATACAAATATTTTGACTGTTTATAAAGGATTAAAATTAAAAAAAGAAATAGAAATAGAACAAGCTTGCTAAAGACTTAAAAATGAACTAAGCAGAGAAAATACACGTCAGATACGCGTTAGCAGATATGAGTATTAGTTCATCTTGGTTTAAAATACTAAAACTGTCTATCATAATCAAAGGCCCCCAACCAAAAAAAGTGGTTAAAATGAAAATGCATTGGTTTACTAAATACTTAGCGAAGTGACACAAACCTACCTTGTTGAAAGCTGGTGTGCTATTGATTTAAAATTTTTACATGTTTTGTTCTCTTTGTGAGATTCTGGTTGAGATTGTGTATGTGCTCACAGACCCTTAGGGATTTGCGTGGGGGTCTTGATCATAATTTTAACTTCAACTATGTTCGGTGTAACGTTAACAAATTATAGAACTTATTAAACTGATTATAAATTGAAAAGGCGGTTTTTTGTGTAACTTAAACATAAACTTGTATTGTTAGTTTTCTAAACATACCACAGACAATCTTACAGATGAAAAAAAAAAAAAAAATGTTTGTAATTAAAATAGGATGAGAAAAAAATTTTAATTAAAAACAATATTAAAGTTGAAAAAAAAAACTCATTTATTTTTAGAATAGAACGTTGTTGTATGTATACCATCGACATAATTAATAGGCTGGAAAACCCATATCAATAATAAAAACAACCAGCAACATTAAAATAACAAAACGTAATCAAAATAATAATAATAATAATAAATTAGCAGAAAAAAAAACAAAAACTACTTTAGTTAATATGATACTGCAATTTATAAAAAATAACAATAAAAAAAAAAAAAAAATCATAAATTATTAAACAGCAACTTCCGCAATTTTTAAATTTAAAAAAAAACCTCAGCTCACACAAAAAAAAGTGTTAAATAATTTAAAGAAATTTCATTGTTACATTTCAGTTTAAATCATGCTCATAAATAATGTAGAAAATTTCTTTAAAATTTACAACGTTAAATAACTATTCTTCCTGAAACATAAATCTACATTTTACTTTAAACCAAACCAAACCGAACAAAGCAAAAAAAAAAAAAAAAAAAAAAAAAATAAAAAATTATTTTGCTTGACTTTTTATGTTTGTCTTATTGCAATGTTATTTTTTGTATTTTTCTTACATTATTTACCATAAATTTCAAAAGTATTTACACATTGTAAAAAAATAAAATAAAATAAAATTTACATATTAAGGTATGTCATCGTCAGTTGTTGACTTTAAGAAAAACTACAAGAAGATCGCAATGAAAAAAAAAGACAAGCCACACTCTTCTTACAATGACACAAGTAAAAATGCACTACAGGAAGACCCACACAATTGAAATGCAGACAACCTACAGACATTTCTAAAGACAATCATTAATTTTTTGTATTGCTTTTTTTTTTTGTACGAGTATTATTTTCAAATAAAAAGTAAAATTATTGTTGGCAATTCTTGGCGATATTATTTAGCATAAAAAGAGGTAACAGCTATAAAAAGAAGACAAGATTTAGTGTTAAGTAAACTATGGATTTTTTTTCTTAACAGGCGGTGAAGGTGTAGCTGGCTAAATAATAGTTTAGCCTACAAACATGCAAATAGGCAAGACTATCCTTTAAAATACAGGTTAAGCTGTAGACTAAAGTTAAGATTAGGTTACAGTGTAATCTCAAGACTAGGCCGTATAATACACAAAACTAGCGCCCTGGGTATCGACTACACTATAGATCTGACTTTATATTAGAATTTACTGGAACTATTCTATAGAAAAGGCTCTAGACCAGATAAGGGTAAAAAATAGCATTAGAAGTGTCTAGACAATGGATATTAGACCAGACTAAACTTTAGGGTAAATAAGTCTATAAGCTAGATGCTAGTTGCTGGACTATTGTTGCAATTAATTAAAGAAAAGGATAAAGCTTAACTGCAGTCTCAAATAATTGTAAAACTATAATCTCGAATACTTAGAGGTCTTTCGTACACCATTAAATTGGCGAGGAGCCAAAGCTACATATAGCAAATATTTTTTTTCTCATATTAACTATTTATTGCATGTTCAATATAGGGGAATTAGCAATAATTAATGTTAAGTCTAAAGAAATAATTGTGTCATATCTTAAGAATACAAAAATATACCAGCCAGACAAAAAAAAAAAAAAAAAATATTTTTCATGGTTGCTGTTATCATTTGTGGGTCATCTATCCGATACAAGGACAAGAGAATTAATATATTTCTTTTTTAGTTGAATGTAATCATTGCCTTTTAGGATGTTATGGGTTAGAGGATTTGGATATCATTACAAGCCTAACCTATTGAGTATATTTAAATCTCAATACGCAACGCTCTCGTTAATTTCGCTATTACACCAGATAGTCTGCCTGCCATTAATATAACAGCTAGAATGATGTAAGCATCAGCCTCCAACGGATGTCATGAGAACTTGCCCTTCATTTGAGGGATAGGTTTTACATATTTCTTATAGCATGATCATGCCCTAGTTAGTCAGCGCGGCCCCCGAAATTGTAACATTCACTGTGCAAAGATATGATTTTTTTTACGCAGAAAAAATATAATGTGGCACCAACTAATGTTTTTTGTTAGTTTCAGATACAATTTTAATTAATTTTTTAATTGACTCATTTATATATTTAATTTAGAATGAATAAAATAATATTTCAAATAAATAAATAATTGAAGGAATTAAAAATTAAATTAAAGTTGTATCTGAAACTAATAAAAATCTTTAATTCATACAACCATTTTTTTCTGTGTAGCGATAAAACATTAACTCGATTCACACCAGATTTGAAAAGTTGAAACATTATCAACGAATGTGATCACGGATATCAATGTCTATGGTGATACCGTAAATATATCACTCATAGTAGAAGTCATATATGCCGAAATTATATAGAAGAAAACTCTGTTTAAAAAAGCGAGCAGATAAAATTAACAGAGATTGAAGAAATAAAAATAAGCAAATAATTAAAGTGATCGAATTCAAAGAACTATAAATTAAAGAAAACTAGACTGTAAACTTCCACTGAAAATTTTTTTTTTCTTTTAATTAAAGGTCGTAATTAGTTTTAAATTAAATTGAAATTAAAGTAATTTTTTAATTGATTCAAATATAGATTTGTTTAAAACAGAACGAATTAAACAAATAATTGAATCAATGAATTAATTAATTAAATTTAAGAAATTATAGAATAGACTTTACTTGTTTACCAGGCGCAATATTAGACTAAAGACTTGACCAGGTTATAAATTGGGCTTTGGACGGCACTAAAGGCTTAATTTTTTTTTAATAGAGAAAGTGATTAAATTGAGACAACTAACACAGATTTGTGTTGGAACAAATTGGTCTAGAGCTAACTTAAAAATTTGATCATCTTATTGCAGCGTCATTAATTATTAAGTTACAAATCACCTTATGTTTTCACTTCTACACATCTACTCGTATATTTTATTTTAATACAAACCACCTACATTATTAAAGTCATCGCCACATTGAAAGATACAAGCGACTTAACAATCAAGCTATCAAAACATTTGCCCCTTTAATCTTTATTGCAACAACAACAACAACACCAACAACAATAATAATAATAAAAACAGATAAAAATACTAACAATAGATTTTCTTTCTGTGGCAAACGTTTTGTGTTCATGTAAATTGTACCACATACACACCGAGCCACACTCAGCATGATGCATTTAAACATTAAATGTTGGCAACTTGTCACAAATTAAAAACAAACAACAACGAAAAAAAATATATATATATATTTTATAGCAATAGTCAGGCTGCATTTACGTACTCAAGTCTTAAAATAAGAAATGACTGAATGAACGAGTGAGTGAGTGAATGAGTGAATGATATAGAGGCACGACAGACAAATGCCAACAAATAGTGTTGACAGCCAACAAACAATCTTTATTTTTTTATTTTTGTTGTAGCATTATTTCTCTTTTTTGCATTTGGAGTAGTAACTTTAATTCCTGTGCCACACAGCCACACCGCCATGCAGATGTGTAATGTTGTTCATACAGCAGTGGTTTCAATCAGTCATGCAGCAAATGAATGACGACTGAACGAACAAATCAAAAGAATTGAACAGCGAACAAATCTCAACCATTATTGTATTTTCTGTCGTTGTCGTTGCTGTTGTTGTTATTGTTGTTGTTGTTGCTTGGCATCAAAAATCAAATCTGGCTGTTGCAAAGGCTGCATATGGGAAAAATAAAACAGATTTATGTGTGTTGATTTCTTGTTGCTCGTTGCTTGCCAAGAAAACTATTAAAGATGACATGAAGACGTTTTAATAACAATTTAGATTATAACACTTGAAGTAATTTGAAAATAAAAGGAAACAAAAAAGGCGAGATGAAAAGTTTACATGATATCAGCCAAGGGCGGGCTGTGTGATAATTTTGCTTCACTAAAGTGATAAAATTTTAATATTTACCCGAATTTTGTTTTCAAATTCTTTAGGCGGGTATGGTTGAAAAACAAAAGATTCATGTGGTTTTGCATACAAACTCACGCCGTATTTTTCTGTAATCACGCAGTGTTACTCGCTGGGCTAGTAGGTAGTGTTCGAGTCTATTAGAGCCGAGGTTGTAGTTTCGATTACCATTGAAGACTCTACAATTTGGCAGAAAGACAAAGAAGTTGTTTGGATATAATCTGGGTTCCTACAAATGGTTAAGTGCATTAGTGACCGGTCACGCGGAAACTGTAAGTATTATCTGATTTTTTAAAAATCGAGGAAGCAGATACTTACAGACTGTGACTGAAAAAGGGCTGAGACGTCGTAACATAAAGACTTTGGAGCATGGGCAGATACTTATTCAAAAATGTAGATGCTGTGGGGTCCCTTAGCCTTAGAAAAATATTAGCAATTATACAGTGCAACACGGAAAAAAATAACCATATACGGACACCACTATGTGATAAAAGACCAAAAAAAAGACTGTCTCCCAGTTTTGCCCAAAGTCCTCCAGGTTTTTTTTATGGGCCCTCAAAGATGTGGGGCCTCGATGTCATTTTTGCAAAAAAATTATCATTTACTCAAGCTCATATTTTGCAAACCGTTTGGAATTTTTATATACTCTCTGAGGCAAAGTTGTAGCTCCTGTCATAAAGAACAAAAATTGTTAACATATAAAATCAAATAAACTTCATCTTCAAGGTCAAAATCGCAAAAAAACTTTAAAAAATTCAAATTTTTTACCTTTTTTCCCCTGTTCAGGTCCATAGGTAGCAAACCGTTCAAAATTCAAGGAAACAATCAACTACAAAAATGAACCTAAGATCTCAATAAACAACTTTCTAGAACATATGAACTTCCTAGGAATGATTCTTAACACCGTTTAGGTAGCGCTTAGGTAGACGGGAAATTTTTCACTTTTGCGGCGTGGTGTCCGTATATGGTTATTTTGCCATGACTTAAAAAATTACACAGTGTGTTATCATAGACTCTGTCGACATGTCGACAGGTATCCGTTGCCACTCTGAAATCACCATAGTAGAAAATCGAGATTTAATGGTAGTAGTAAATTACTATTTGGATACCATAAGTCATTGAGGAACAATGGGATCCATAAGGGTCCCATAAAGTTAGTGGTCTGCTTCTGTATTCCCCCTACAAAATATTAGTTATACTAATGCTCCTGTGCGGTCACTGATATTGTGAATTTTCTTTCAATGTTAAAACCGGAAGTTCCTCAAACTCTTTATAAATATAGATGGACATTACGAGGGATGTATGACAATTCCCTGATTATTTTGTATATCCAACATTTGCCAATTATTAATTCAATACTGATTTAAGCTTTAATTGTTCTGTATTAATAAACAGTCATTAATCTTCAATCTTGCTCAAGATTTTTTTCTTTTGACACCCATTGAAGACAGGCAACATCCTTAGGTTTAACGAAAGGGACATAAATGTGAAGTTCGTTTTTTGATTTAAAATATTTTTAAGCAAAAAATCCATCGTTGAAAGAAAGAAAGAACTAAAGCTTGAATAAATACTCGGAGACTCTACACCATCAATTTTAATGGTGGTTTTGTGGATTACTGAGTTCCCTTGAGGTCACATCAGCCTAAAAAAGTCAAACCTTGTAATCGCCCAAGAAATAGCTGATAAAATCTATAAAATTTTGAAAATGATATCTTAATATCCGAGAGTGAAATAATGTGAGGTTGTTAAAGCTATAGACATATGCATAGATATTTGAATATAAGAAAATTATAAGCCAAATGGAGGCCTCGACTGCTCACACTCTATCATAAGAGCAATCGTATGATCACTTTAAAAGAGTATTTGGAGATGTTCAGGCACAATCCTGTTGCCTCGATAGGGTGATTAGTAGGGCGCTAGTCTATCAGTCTGGAGTTGGTGGTACGATTCCCACAAAAGACTCTGTGTGTTTTCTGCAGACAAGCAAAATGCTGCGCAGAGGTAGTGTTATCTACAAAAAAAAAGTTTTTGTAAAGTTTTGTAACTGTAAGCGAAATATGGATTCATTACAAGATCAAAAAAACGAGGAAAACAGTGCAATTCTTCAGCTGAACATGCATCAGGGAAGGTTAAGGTGCTTGTATAGGCCAACAACTTCAGTGTCCCATTTTTTTTTTTTTTTTTTGATGTATGGAAATTGGAAGGCACTAGTATTGCAGACATTTAGTCATTAGTTATTTATCACGGAGGACAAACAGTTTATTAAGAGAAACGTTTGACGAAAAAATCACATCGGAAATGGCCATCTTTGTTCATGTAAATTGACATCATTCTATTATTCTCAATGGGGATATGTGAAGTCCCATGTGCATTTCTATACAGATAAACCAGAAAGGATAGAGTACCTGAAAGCTATTATTCGACTTGTTATTGTGGCAATGCAGCAGGATTTACTGCGACGCAATTGTAGGGAAATTGGTCATCAAGGTTACGCCATGTAACATTTAGATTACGCGCTATCTGTGGCTGTCCTATGCCTGGAATATTGTCGAGGCGTTCAAGCGTAATTAAAATGAGTTTTTGTAATATTTTTTAACTGGGAATGACACAAGGATGCGTCACGACACACCAGAGTCCAAAAAAAAAAACCAATGAACGAGGAGACCCTTTATTATTCGGTGGTTCTCTCGGCCAATAGCAGCAAGGTCACATTTTTTGTTTTGGGAGGCAGGCGTTGTTATTTACAACAATTATCTTGAACATAATTAAATTACAGCTTTTAAAATAGATTCAATATTGATTTGAAGCAAAACCGACCTCATCTAGTGAAGAATAAAAATCCATGACTTGGGCTTCGAACTGCTAACCCGTCCATTATTCTCACCAGGTTTAGCCCCTTGTTACTATTTATTATTTCCAAGGTCGAAGAAACGGTTCGATAGTAAAAGATTTGTATCAAATAAACGGTTCAGCATTGAACCAAACGTCTTAGAGAAATTCTATTATTTGGAGTGAATAAAAAAACTACACAGAAAAAAATACTTTCACCAATTAAAGGTATCAATTAGTTTTAAATTAAAGTGCAAACAATATTTTAACTGACAAGGTTAGGGAAAGAATACCAAGAGGGCAATTTGATAATTTCGTGAATTTTTGTACAAATGAATTTATGTCAGCAAAAAAAAAACATTCTATTTCTCCACATACTCTGCCTTAAGCTTGATATACATTTAGACCTGCTACTTTCTACACAGAAAAAATATTTTGCACCAATTAAAGGGTTTAATTAGTTGTAAATTAAAGTTTAGTTAATTTTTTAATTGATTTAAATATATATTTGTTTAAAACCGAACAACAAAAATTTCCTAATTAAACAAATAATTGAATCAACTAATTTTTTTAATTAAATTTTAATCTAAAACCAACAAAAAGTTTTAATTGGTGCAAGTTTTTTTTTCGGTGTACAAAGAAAAAATTATTTTAGCCAATTAAAGTTTTTAATTGGTGTTCAGAATAAAATTTAAGTAAATAATTAATTGATTCAATTATTTTTTTATTTAATGAATTTTTTTTTCTGTGTTTAAATAAAAAAAATATTTCTGCCAATTAAAGGTTTTAATTGGTTTCAGATTAAAATTTATGTAAATAAGTAATTGATTCAATTATTTATTTAATTAGTGAAATTTTTTTTCTGTGTACAAAAAAAAAATATTTTTGTCAATTAAAGCTTTTAATTGGTTTCAGATTAAAATTTAAGTAAATAGTCAATTTATTCAATTATTTATTTAATTACGAATTCTTTTTGTTCTGTTTTAAACAACAATATATTTGAATCAATTAAAAAAATTAATTGAACTTGCAACATGAATTGGTGCAAGAAAATATTTTGCACCATGAATTGGTGCAAAATATTTTCTCTGTATAGAAATTTGCTTGAATTTTCAGCTTAAAGCTGAAATAAAATGCTTTTTTGCTGCACGAAAATTTTTTTATAAAAAAACTTCACGAAATTATCAAATTGCCCTCGTGGTATTCTTTCCCTAACCTTGTCAGCTGTTACTAAATCCTACGTAGAGATGGTTAGAAATAAATAAAAAAAAATAATAATTATTTAAATTCTAGATAATAATGGATATCAATATCCCCCATAACAAGTGGGCTCCCATAATAACCAATGAATAACAAATGAAGCTTATTTTCCTGCTTTAAATTACGCAGTAAATAAATTTTTCCTTTCATTTAGAAAAACCTTAATAAATTTCTATTCACATTTTAAAACTCTGTTGTTCAAACTAAACCCCTGTCTTCGTGATTTAAGGCATTTGATAAAAAATCACCCGTAATTACACCTTTTTTCTAGAAGTTTTCAGTTTTACAAATTGATTTCTTTTTCTATCTTTACATTTCTATTTGTTAGAGAACAACAATTTTAACAGAAAATTTAAAACGTTTAAACAATTATTAAGCAATTATGCACTTAAAATAATTAAAAACGCCACTTTGACTTAACGAGCGCTTTGCACTAATAACAACTTCAAGACTTCAAGCTGAAAAAAGAGAGCAAAATTTAAAAAAAAATCTAGAAGAAAAAAAAGAAGCAACAATAAGTTTACCCTACAAAATAATAAACCAACAACAGTCATGTTGCATCTGGGTGTATATGTGTATGTACGTGTCTAGGTTGTACTGTTTGATGTTTGTTATGGAAAACCTATGGTTATGAAACGGAAATTATAATTTGAGGTGTGTTTACTTAGTAACGCTTCAAGCGAAACTACTTCCGGTTCTAGGTTCGTTTTCTTGCCTTGTCTTCTCTCTACACTACAACACTACACTACAACAGCAACAGAAACAAAACATGCGAACAACTAATAGTGAAGAGCGACCAACAAAATGCAATCAATTGCATACACTTTGGTTTAATAAAGACAGAAAGAAGCCAAATAATATAATGCAGTGTAAAGCTTAATTGTTCAATAAACTATTTATACAAATTACAATTTATAAGAAAAGATTTTTTTTTTAAATGATTTCAGCATAAACTTGTCTACAGTTGCGGTTAGGAAATCCATTAATAACAACAAAAAACACTAAGCAAATTATAGCAGTTAGCAATAACTTTTCATTGTTATAAATAAGGTGTAAGACCAGCTGCTGCTGTCTTATTTGAACATTTTATTTTAATGATTAATATTACAATTTGAAGGCAATTTGTTTGCATCTTAAGAAGGATGTACGAGCACTATAACTAAAATGTTAAGAGGTGGTTAATGCAGGCAGCTTAACAGATTAAGAAATAAGTTGTATTGTATGCCAGCCAAAAAGTTAGTGGTTAAGATTGATTAAAGGCCTAAGGTTTGCCTGTTAAATTAATTACTTTTATATTTTTACAATTTTAACTATAGAGTGCTTTTCAGAGGTTATGATCTTTATAATGGCAACACTGTTTTCTGTGACAGCTAATTTGACTATTTGCGGTTAGTTTGGTTTGCTCAATATACCCTTCACCACAGGTGGAATGGATATACATATATAAGTTTGACAATTCGTGTGTAATTTTTAATATTCTTTTCCGACCCTATAAAGTACATATATTCCGGATCCTTATTCATAGAGAGCGGTGTACAACTGTACGGCTGAGAGTGTATGTTCGGGTTGAAATCAACTTTGCCAGGGCATCAGAAGAGATATAGAAAATTTAAGTCCACCAATCTGCCAGGCATTGTTTCGAAAATTTCGCTAATGCATTTCAGCAACATTAGACCATTCCATTTGTGGCTAGGGGTAAAAAACCACGCCCATCAATATTATTTCACGTTGTTTTTATTTTTTTCGGTTGTCTTGATTCACTTTTGCTTTTTTTAAACCAAATATTATACCCCGACCAGTAGATCACATAGAGTGCACACAGATCTCGGGGGATCAATAACCTCCAGTGAGGGCCAATTTTTTTTGTTTTTAGGTTGGTAGAGTTTTCTGCTGTTATTTGTATTTAAGGCTTTTATAGAAAGCAATACACATAGAGGTAACCGATAGACCTACAGGGTGCCCACTGGGAATCAGGAGCAGTCAATAGGCACATTAGGGGTACAAATTGACATTTTGCTATAGTCTGGCCATTCTAATATAGATTGCAGCAAGTTCCTAAATTTTAAAAAAATTTTTCTGTAAAATTTTTACAAAAAACTTTGGATAAAATTTTTACAAAGAATTCTCGATAAAAATTTACCAAAAATATTTTTTTTTTATTTTTATAAAATATTCAATAATTATTTACATAAAATTTTCAAATAAATTTTTACAATAAAATTTAACAAAAAACTTTTTATTAAATTTTTACGAAAAAAATTTGACAAAAAAATTTTCATAAAACCAAAAAAACCAAAGATTTTTTAATAAATGTTTACAAACAAATTTCGAAAAAAAATTTTCTATAAAATTTTTACATAAATTTTCGATAAAATTTTAACAAAAACATTTCGATAAAAATTTTAACAAAAAGTTTTTTATGAAATTTTAACAAAAATTTTTTATACAATTTTGACTAAAATTTTTACCAAAAATTTTCGATAAAATTTTTACCAAAAATTTTCGATAAAATTTTTACCAAAAATTTTCGATAAAATTTTTACCAAAAATTTTCGATAAAATTTTTACCAAAAATTTTCGATAAAATTTTTACCAAAAATTTTAGATAAAATTTTTACCAAAAATTACCGATAAAATTTTTACCAAAAAATTTCGATAAAATTTTTACCAAAAATTTTCGATAAAATTTGTACCAAAAATTTTCGATAAAATTTGTACCAAAAATTTTCGATAAAATTTGTACCAAAAATTTTCGATAAAATTTGTACCAAAAATTTTCGATAAAATTTGTACCAAAAATTTTCGATAAAATTTGTACCAAAAATTTTCGATAAAATTTGTACCAAAAATTTTCGATAAAATTTGTACCAAAAATTTTCGATAAAATTTGTACCAAAAATTTTCGATAAAATTTTTACCAAAAAATTTCGATAAAATTTTTACCAAAAAGTTTCGATAAAATTTTTACAAAAAATTTTTGATAAAATTTGTACCAAAAATTTTCGATAAAATTTGTACCAAAAATTTTCGATAAAATTTGTACCAAAAATTTTCGATAAAATTTGTACCAAAAATTTTCGATAAAATTTGTACCAAAAATTTTCGATAAAATTTTTACCAAAAATTTTCGATAAAATTTTTACCAAAAATTTTCGATAAAATTTTTACCAAAAATTTTCGATAAAATTTTTACCAAAAATTTTCGATAAAATTTTTACCAAAAATTTTCGATAAAATTTTTACCAAAAATTTTCTATAAAATTTTTATCAAAAATTTTCGATAAAATTTTTACCAAAAAATATTTTTCGATAAAATTTTTACCAAAAAAAATTTTTCGATAAAATTTTTACCAAAAAAAATTTTTCGATAAAATTTTTACCAAAAAAAATTTTTCGATAAAATTTTTACCAAAAATTTTCGATAAAATTTTTACCAAAAATTTTCGATAAAATTTTTACCAAAAATTTTCGATAAAATTTTTACCAAAAAAAAAATTTTTCGATAAAATTTTTACCAAAAATTTTCGATAAAATTTTTACAATAAGTTTTCGATAAAATTTAAAAAAAAAATTTGCGATATTTTTTCCAAAAATTTTCGATAAAAATTTTACAATAAATTTTGGATAAAATTTTAAAAAAAATTTTCGATAAAATTTTTTCGAAAAATTATCTAAAAAATATTATAAAAAAATTTCGATATTAACAAAAAAATTTTCTATAAAATTAAAAAAAAAATTTGTTTAATTTTTACAGAAAAATTTTCATAAATAGACATCACTGTTTCTTATTACAGAGTCTCTAGTAATTAATAGCATTTGTCCAAGGATTAGTTCCCGCATAGCATCCACACTTTGCAAGTTTCCGCTAGCATAATATTCTTAAATTCATCGCAGAACCCTCGACGGTGCTATTTATTTTCATTGATTTTTTCTTTCATAATTCTTTATGCAATTTCTTGCTTAATTAATTAATTTCAGAAATATATATTTCAAAAGCACACAAATCCCTAAGCAAAAAGGAATATTCCAACCCAAAATAAAACAGAATTTATATGGTTTATTTACGAGTTTTTGTGGCCTCAACTGAAGGCAAATTAAGAAGAAGAAAAAATTATAAAAAAGCAAACGATAAATTAAAACACAAATTTCTTAATACTTTGTAAAATTAAAGCGAAGCGAAAAGAAAAAAAAAAAAGAAAATACAAATAAAGAAAGAGAACATTTTTGAGAAACAAAAAAAAAGAAAAGAAAAATATTTCACAATTTTTTCCTTTGGCTGTCATAATTTCATTAAATTATAATTATATAAGAAATATAACTTAAAAGAGATGTTGGTTGTTAAAAACTTGTGGAGCAGAGGGAAGCAAAAAAAAAAAAAAAAAAAAAAGAAAAGAAAATGAAAATGAAAAGAAGCAAAATATATTTTATATTTGAAGGATTTCTTTTATGAAGAAAACAAAATTAAGGAAAACTTATAAAACTTTAGTAAAACGCTCAAGACAGATAAAGTAAATAATAACTAAAGAAAAAGTAAGTTTTTATTTAACATAAAATGCACAATAAAAATATTAGGGAGAAGCATCAACTGGCTTAAAATGCTTTAATTAAAGAACTTCTTTTATAACTGAGTCATACTTAATAACAAAAAAAAAAAACAAAAAAAATTTACAGAAGGACAATAAGGATTCATAGAATAAATAACAAAAATAAAGCTTTATGATATAAATTCTATGATCACAGAAATTGAGTTTTTAGAAGCATATTTGCGTCATAAATACTGTGGAGGCCTGGATACATATGCGTAACATGGGTCATGTCCGTATAAAAATTATAAGAACATCATTAATTTCAAAAATACATGGGAGTAACAGGAAGTAAATCTTTTTGACATAAAATGTATATAGAATTTATTAAACGGATCCTTGGCTACGTTATTGCCATACAAAGTTGTGCGCTGTCGCCTAGTTTGAATAAGGTATTAGGCAAAATCTAATGACACCTTAGATTTCATTCAACAAAAATGTTCAAAGACCAAATGCTTCAATATTTTCTGTTCTAAAATAAAATATTTTAATTTTGAAAATTCATTGTATATTTAAATTTTTTATTTATATTTTTCTTGTATTTTCAACAAAATAATTAATTTATTTTATGCCAAATTACACAGAAATAAATTTAAATTATTACACATTTAAGAAAAGAACAAAAATAATTGCTTTGAAATCGCACAATCTATTCGAGGCAGGTGGTGAAAAAATGTTTAAATTTGATTTATTTATTAAAGGAAAATATTTAATAAAATTATTAATTTAACAAAAGAAATTATAATTTACGAATAATGAATTATTATTTAATAAAATTAAGAATTTAATTAATTAAATTATAGAAAATCAAAAGCGTCACTTTGCTACTAAAAAATGTAGTTTATAATTTTGGGGCGAAAAATAACTTTATATTTTTAGAATTACAAATTGCCTGGTGGCTTATTTGAATAAAAAATTTTGGTGCAAGAAGAAAACACATACAGGCAGAAAAAAAACATGTTCTCTGTAAAAATATATGGTTGCGAGGAACAACTTGTAGTTGTTGTGATTACAACAAACAAGTTTTTGTTACCATTTGATCATTAAATGATTACTACGCCAAAAGAAAAATTCAACATGGTAGATTTGAACTATACAATTTTCAAAACCGCAACCATAGTTTTATTAGTATTTCAACATAATATTGTATATATAACCATAATAATATTATAAACAAATTATGTAAAGATTATTATATTAATGTAGGGGGAATATCCAAGTAGAGCACGTGCATAACACAGTGCAACACGGAAAAAAATAACCATATACGGACACCACTACGTGATAAAAGACGAAAAAAAAGACCCCTGTCTCCCAGTTTTGCCCAAAGTCCTCCAGGTTTTTTTTATGGGCCCTCGAAGATGTGGGGCCTCGATGTCATTTTTGCAAAAAATGAATATTTACTCAAGCTCATATTTTGCAAACCGTTTGGAATTTTGATATACTCTCGGAGGCAAAGTTGTAGCTCTTGTTATAAAGAACAAAAATTGTGAACATATAAAATATAAAAAACTTCATCTTCAAGGTCAAAATCGCAAAAAACTTTTAAAAATTCACCTCAAAAGTGAAAAATTTCCCGGCTACCTAAACGGTGTTAAGAATCATTCCTAGGAAGTTCATATGTTCCAGAAAGTTGTTTATTGAGATCTTAGGTTCAATTTTGTAGTTGATTGTTTCCTTGAATTTTGAACGGTTTGCTACCTATGGACCTGAACAGGGGAAAAAAGGTAAAAAAAATTGAATTTTTTAAAGTTTCTTGCGATTTTGACCTTGAAGATGAAGTTTTTTTGATTTTATATGTTCACAATTTTTGTTCTCTATGACAAGAGCAATAACTTTGCCCCAGATAGTATATCAAAATTTCAAACGGTTTGCAAAATATGAGCTTGAGGAAATTATCATTTTTTTGCAAAAATGACATCGAGGCCCACATCTTTGAGGGCCCATAAAAAAAACCTGAAGGAATTTGGGCAAAACTGGGAGACAGGGGTCTTTTTTTTAGTCTTTTATGACGTAGTGATGTCCGTATATAGTTATTTTGCCATGACTTAAAAATTACAAAGTGTGTAATGGTTCCCTTTTCGCCACACTTCCGTCCCCTATGATTATAGGCAACCTTACTTTCTCTTGAGTCTCGTGCTACAACCAGCCTTTAATCTTGACCTTAGTTATTTCAGACTGTCGACTGGTTACTGACGGCCTATAAGACGACTGCTCGTATGTAACCACAGTACAAACAAATCATGTTTGGTTTTTTGAAGTTTTGTGTTTAGTTTTTTTTTTCAAATTATGAGATTATTATTTTAAGGTTTTTATAATAAAACATGTTGATATAATTTTATATTTATGTTTAAATTATTTCATAATAAAATTGAATATCTTACGATGTTATTTTTAAGTTAGACAATAATATGATTCTAGCACAACCATGTTATTATAGTACTAATAATATGATTTGACTATAACCATATAATTCAATTATAATATGTTGCTCTTAAATTATGGTTACCTCAATCATGTTTTTTCTTTGCGTGTAGACAAGACTGAAAAACCTCAAAAAGAATCATAAACCCTACAATTTGTTCAGGAATTCCATACATAAGAACTTTTGATTGCAACCAAAGGCGTGAGGCAGGATTTTTACAGCGGTTGTGAGACTTTTACTTATATGATTGTTTTATATGGTGGAAGGCTGTTAGAACAGCTAAGCATCTTGAAAAGACCCAGCTTTATGCATACCTGTGCATTTTAGGTATCTTTAGAAGTTCAGCTCATGTGGCATTGAACATAATTCTGCATCTACAGTAAAGGTTTTTTTTTAGCTGAAATGGTGTCGGATACACTTCTCCTAAGATTTTGTGAGTTAGAAATAGTGTCAGCAGATGACGCAAATATCTTGAATGAGTTATGTTTCAAGAGACCTTAGCTAATACTATGTCTTCGAACTGCATGGTTACTGGAATTTATAAGGCAACAACAACACCACCATTATCCCCTGATTGGGACTTGGGGTGGAGTCTGACGTACTATCTGAGGGCTATAAAGTTTTTACGGTTCGCTCGAAATTGAATATTGCCACAAGAGTGTGCCTATTTATAGGTTACAGACTTTCGAAGGTCGTATAGATTTTAGAATGACTACAGTGTGTTCCAGAACGAGATTTGAGCAGTTTTGAAAAGCCATAGTTTAAGCACTTAACTAAGTTTTTCATTTTTGCGGCTACCTAAGCGCTACCTAAACGGTGTTAAGAAGCATTCCTAGGAAGTTCATATGTTCTAGAAAGTTGTTTATTGATCTTAGGTTCATTTTTGTAGTTGATTGTTTCCTTGAATTTTGAAAGGTTTGCTACCTATTGACCTGAACAGGGGAAAAAAGTAAAAAAAAAATTGAATTTTTTAAAGTTTTTTGCGATTTTGACCTTGAAGATGAAGTTTGTTTGATTTTATATGTTCACAATTTTTGTTCTTTATGACAAGAGCTACAACTTTGCCTCAGAGAGTATATCAAAATTTCAAACGGTTTGCAAAATATGAGCTTGAGGAAATGATAATTTTTTTGCAAAAATGACATCGGGGCCCCACATCTTTGAGGGCCCATAGAAAAAAACTTGGAGGACTTTGGGCAAAACTGGGAGACAGGGGTCTTTTTTTTTTGGTCTTTTATGACTTAGTGGTGTCCGTATATGGTTATTTTGCCATGAATTAAAAAATTACACAGTGTGTTATTAATCATGAAGTGGCATAGAGTCAGGCTTTAAAGGGCCGTGATTGAAGCCCATAATTGAAGGACTAACCATCTGTCTTTTCTACTCCTATCCCTTTCCAAAGGAAGTAACACAGTTAATATAGGCACTAATTAATTGCCTGAGTGTTACTGCTTTTTAAAAAAAGAAGGAAATTATTGTAGATATAATAAAATAGTAACTCATTTCCTGTATATCTGTCCTTCTTTATTTCTGTTCGCATCACGTAACAACTACTGGATGGATTTTTCCATAATTTTGTGAGGAGGTACCTTAGTATCATGAATCCAATATAGTATACATTTTGCGCATAAATATCTTATTGCCAAGAGAAAGTGGAGAAAAGGCAGTGAAAGTACGCCACATTTTTTTTACCGATTTAAAGGTACTGCATACTTTAAGGTATCTTTTAGTTCTGAAAGGCGAATATTTTAAACACGGTTGCGCAACAGATGGCGCTGTCTTAAAATAATGAAAAAATAATTTTAAGGGGGATTTTTGAAACAAGGTTGCACAACAGATGGCACTGTTTTAAAATAAGCACAAAATATGAAATTAAATAAAATTGAATAAAATAGCCAATTGAATAGAATTTGTATTTGATTTGTATTTTTACTTTGTGGAATTATATTGTTATTCAAATATTTTAAACACCTTTTACAGCGCTTTACAATTATTTTTAGAATTTTAGAATTTTTTATAAATTTTAGAATATTATCCAGGGATGGGTACCTTTATATAAAGTAATTACGTAAAAGAAAATTTAGTGTAGATTAATTTCAAAGCAAAATTGATCAAGATATTGTCGGGACGCACACAACGTGTAAGGGCACAGCTAGTATTATATATTACAGTGTACTAACTAGCAAAACATAAAAAGACATATTGATTTCCGCTTATAGTTTTTACTTTAAACTTTTGTCCTTTATGTACAAAATTATTTCTTTTACTCATGTTCCACTGCATTAACACTTTTGCGATGAAAAAGTTTCTAAATGCATCGGAAAAAAAACTTGAAAAAAAAACTTGAAAAAAACCTACAAAGAGAGTATTTCAAGACACAACAAAAATAAAAGTTTAAGGTTTATGGTAATTTTTACTTTTCCATTTGTACACTTTCAGTGTCTTCTTCTTCTTCTTGTAACATTTTTAAGATTATTTTTAATTAAATGTTTAAGTAACAAAAGATAAACAAAATATTGAACATTATTAATTAATTAAAAGTTTTTCAATTCCGATACAATAAATAGGAAAGAAAAAAAAATATTTAAAAGTTAATAATAACAGAATGAAGAAAGGGGAAAATAGTAATTAGTGGAGTTTATTTACACCGGACCATAAATGCCAATAACTGGAACAATAAAGAGAGGGAGAGGAGTAAAATTGTTTAGATAACAAGAAAGACTGCAAAAGTTGCCTTCTCTAGACGAAGGAGGGCATAGCAAATTTGCAACGTAATATTGCTCCCCTTAACAGTTGTCTATTTATGGACTACTGTGGTATTTTTAGCGAGCTACGTCTAGCAGTCATTGAAAAAATTTTTAAAGTATAAAACATAATCCCAACCAGAAAGAAAGGCTTGATAAATATTATCGGACTATTAATTTCAAGAATAATAATTTTTGCAAAAAAAAACCGACTTCAAAACAGATAGAAGGGCACCAATTATAAACTAAAAATGTAAGAAGTAATCTGTAAGAATTAGATTTAAACCAAATAATAGATGCGCCAAAATAAGCGGAAAAAAGTAAAGACTATTTGAATGTCAAGCATCTACCTATTACTGTTCAAAATTTAAGCTATTTTCACCAGCATCCGTATTTTATGGGGACACCATTCAAGCCTCTGTCTATAACGGTTTCAAAGATAGGGTCACATAGATCAAATAACATCACCTATTCGGACACCCTTTAATTTGCAATTTTAAATTAAATACCTGTTGTTATAGAGAACTTGGCCACAAAGATTCTTTGTAAATATCAACTATCTGTCTATAACGGTTAAAAAGTGTAACTATATATATTAAGTTACATGAACTATTGGGACACCCTTTACATTTTAATTCCAAATATTTATACTTGTTATCATACCAGAGAAAGTAGTGGATATTCTGCCTAATTTTCAAGTGTTTGTGTTTAACGGTTCAAAAGATAGGGTCATATAGATCAAATTACGTAATTTATGGGGACACCCTTTAATTTCTAACTACAAATTGTATACTTGCTATAGTGGACTTTGCAATACAGGTTCCTTGTAAATTTCAGCTGTCTGTCTCTAACAGTTCAAAAGTTTGGCCACATACATAGAATTACATTAACTATTGGGACACCCTTTTATTTTCAAATTCAAATTTTATACTTTTTATTATAGCGGACTTAGCAATATAGATTCTTTTCAGCGATCTGTGTACAACTGTTCAAAACTATGGCCATATACATCAAATTAAATGAACTATTGGAGCACCCTTTTTAAATTTTGAATATTTATACATTTTATTATAACAATCATAGTAATCGACATTCTGTCAAATTTTGAAGATTTTGCCTATAACGGTTCAAAATATAGGCTCAAATAGGTCAAATTACGTCACCTATGGGGACACCCTTTAAATTTTAAATTTATGTTTTTTATTAATTCCTACTGTTGGGAGCTATAGAGACACGCAATTTTTTTAATTTGGTGCCCTTTACGGTTCTCAATACACGTAAAAAACATGTATGTTGTATGGGGACACCCTTTAATTTTTAATATAATAAACTGATTTTAAAATGGGACCAACCTGAAAGCATAACCTTTCAAATATAGACAAAAAATGTTAAAATCGGTTCAGAAATGGCGGAGTTCTGCGGTTACATACATAAAAAAAATTTGGTGCTGCGAATGTCCAATTCTTATTTTATTATCAATAGAACTGCAGACACCGAGACAATTAGTAGGCAGAAGGTAGTGTCTATGAGGTTCCATTATTTCTAGCAAGTCAACAATATAACTGATTTTCTTCATTTTAACGGTCGGGCTGTACATAGTATAGCATGGAATTGGTGGTTTCGTTGAAAGTTGAAGCAGCTAATAATTAACAATTCCCTTTTTAATCCCAACGAATACCTAACATAAACCACTTTACTTATAAACTAGCACACGACGTTGTGTGCGTCCTGACAAACATTTATTCGATTTTGCTTTAAAAGTAATCAACACCAAATTTTAAGACTCTTAATTCTAAAGTTTTATATAAAATTCTGAAATTCTAAAAATTATTGTAAAACTCTGTAAAAGGATGTGTGTAAAGATGAATACGTATTTAACTAGCAGAGACAAAACCCATTTTTTTTATTGGTAAAATATAGCAATGTGTGTGAAGTTAAATTTCGAAATTTAAATCTCGGACACAAACCAATTACGTTAACAGAGGTCTGTTAACATGCTAACACAGCGCTGTTAAGCATATAAATCCTGGGAGTATATCTTCCAAATGGAATTGTGACCACATTTTTGGACCAAATAAACCCAAAAAAATGTAGCGGGTGGCTACATTTAAAAAATTTGGATATGTCCCAAAATTTCTAAGTTTTTCACATATTAATATTTTAAGAATTTTTAAGGATAAATCTGAATTCCAGGCGAACGGTAAAAGATGGGCAGCTAAAAATTTGTAAAAATTTATATCAGAACTTGAATTTGAAAATTTACAAATTTGTAAAAATTTATATCAGAACTCCATTTTTAATTGAATTTAAGTACTAGGAATCCTAAAAGGATGTAATTCCTTTAAAATAGATCAATTTTTAGCTGTCCATCTTTTACCGTTCTCCTGGAATTCAGATTTATCCTTAAAAATTCTTAAAATATTAAAATGTGAAAAACTTAGAAATTTAGGGACATATCCAACATTTTTAAATTTTTATCGAAAATCAATAAAATAAGCCACCCGCTAAATTTTTTTTGGTTTATTTGGTCCAAAAATGTGGTCACAATTCCATTTGTAAGATATACTCCCAGGATTTATATGCTTAACAGCGCTATGTTAGCATGTTAACAGACCTCTGTTAACGTAATTGGTTTGTGTCTGAGATTTAAATTTCGAATTTTAACTTCACACACATAATATAGCATGCGATAAAAACGCTTTCCCATACATTTAGCACGTATTCTGCACAGATTTTCAGACTTTTTTAAAAAATATGGTTACTATTTCCAAATCCTTCCATCTCAGGAATTTAAATCTGGTGGAATCGGAAGATAATAGATCATACTAACAAACTGTGTTCACACTTTTTTACCAAAAGTATTTGTGAACATTTTTATAATATTTTGAAAATGTGACTTAGTGAAAATTTCTAGTATATGAGTTCTCTGACGGAAATAGCCACTGTTTCCAAACCCTTCCATTTCCAGGGAATCAAACCGGTATGAATAGAAAGATAATAGATCATACTTACAAACTGTGTTCACACTTTTTTCCAAAATTTTGTGAGGAGGTACCTTAGTATCTTGATTCAAACATGGGATACTTTTTTTCCGCAAACAAATATATTATTTCCAAGAGAAAGTTGAGAAAAACCAGTGAAAGTACGTTATTTTACCGATATGCATACTTTAAGGCGCATATTTTAGTAAGGTTGAGACCCTTTATATAAAGTAAGTACAGAAACCATAATTGAGGCACTGAAAAAGTAGGTGAGGGTCTTTGGTGTGGATTGCAAAATCGAACAAAATATTGTAAAGACGCTGACGAAGTGGCGAACACAGCAAGTTTTATAAAAAAAAATTTTTTTATGTGTTGGGGAAAAAGCTAGTTCCTATACGTATTTCTCTTGTTGCTTAGGCCAACTTTTTCCTATTTTTAGAAAAGTCAAAAAAATCACATTAACTTTTTTCACGAGCAACGAGTTACAAAAAAAAAATAATCTGAAATGTTTGAAACAATCCGGCGAGTTTAAGGGATATATAGGCAGCAACACTAGGTTTAGGAAAAAAAAAACGCGGATACTTTTTCTATGACCCAATATAAGGATTCGTGTTACATGGAAACCTATAACAGGTATCGCAAGGCCAATTTGAATAGTATTTTTTTTTATTACTATTACTTTGTAGGGCAGATACCAAAGCAGACCACTAACTTTATGGGTCCCTTTTTCACCTCCTTTGTTCTTCAATGATTTCTGGTATCAGACTGAAAATTTACGAATTTCTTACTTTAATTGAGTCTCAAGCTGTCACTAGCCTTTTACTCTCGACTGTAGTGATTTCAGATTGGCGACATTCTTCCTTATAACAGAGTCTAAGGTAATTGCTAAGATTTGCTTAACCATTTGTAGGCACCCAGAACTCCCGTGGTTTCCAATTGTCATTGCAGTACATTCTCAATACGCGGTTCACTCGGGGAAAATAGGGGCACCAGACGCTAGGGTTCCTGGAACCCAAATCTGGAAGAAAAGGTCTGTGAGTTAAATCACGGGTTCACGTCGAGGCCCGACCAGTGCCCAAACGACTGGTACCACGGGAATCGGTGGCCCCACAGAGACTCCCCTGTCTCTGTGACCGGTTATTGGTGAGGTCCCCTTCGGGGATACACGTGGTGGCTGTGGTTTAAGATCGATGTATGCAGGGTGGATGCATTGTTGATCAAAATGTGCTGTTGCATTCTCAACAGAAGGAGTTGGGTAGGCTCCAACCCCTTAAGCAAGAGGTTAGAACATGGGTCCAGGCTTGCCATGTTCTAAGAATTGCTACTCATTGTGACTGTGCGACACACCTGAATTACGTATATCGTGTCTCTTACACAGGGCACGTTATTGTAGGGTGCGCCGTTACTACACAGTGGGGGCGCTAGTCTACGTCTTCATTTCACTTGGTGTTTGGAGCACCGTGGGATAAAGCCACCGGGGCAGGAGCCTACGTTAATCTAGAACACATTTGCAGGCACCCAGATTATATGCAAGCTCCTTCTGGGTCTTACTGCCAACTTGTAGTGAAAAGTTCCAGAGTCTTTGATGGGAATCAAACCCACAAACCCTGACTGATATACTAGCACACTACCTACAAACCCTGACTGATATACCTACCCACTCTACCCACGGCGACACCCAACCCTAAAGACTTAAACAGTGCAGATAAAAAATAAAGTGGGATACACCCGGCACCATAACCAAGAGAGTACTTTCCTTCGCGGGGCACCATTTGTCAGAAATACAGCTGGGTACAGTGTGACAAATTATGGAAACCAATTATGGGTTGCTCATGAGACCAACTAAAAAGATGTGAAAAGCTAAAGTTCGTATATACTATTTGATGAACTATAGATAGGACTATGATTTTTCTTTATTTTTTTATTTTTTTTATACTCCCATATCACATTATTATTTTTATTTTATTATTATTTTTTTTTTTGTTTGCAATATCCTTTTCTTAATTAACACACATCCTTATCCTTTATTTTACTCTGCTTTACAGATTTAATTGCCATTTCGTTCATTGTAGTGGAAATTTTAACTCGACTCTCTGATTTTCATTACTTACGGCTGCTTTTTATATGCGAAATAAATTAAAACGTTAAGTACAGACTCTTTCACTTTGTTGTTCGGCTGTATGGTAGAAAAAGCCTTCGCTTGGAAATAAAAATATAATTGCGGTAAGTTTAAGTTTATTTGTATATTTTTGTGTGTGTGTATACATACGTTTTTTTTATGTACATACATACTTGCATACGATATGAGATTTTTTCTTTTATAAGTGTTAAATATGAATTTTATATCAATAATTAACTTCCCAGAAATGTGGTTTCATTATACTCGAATTGCTTTTTTATTAAGATTTTTTCATAAAATATTTTTCAAATAAAGTTGTAATGAAATACACAAATGGGGATTTTTGATAATATTTTTTTAACTGCGCCCGCCACTTCATCAGTGTCCTTACAATATATTGTACGATTTTGCTTTAAAAGTAAGCAACACCAAATTTTAAGACTTTTTCATTTTATAGAGCTTTAGTTATGCTTTATGTATTTTCTTTACATAGAGGTACCCATCCCCGGTTAATTACTCCGGAACAATGGTTTTATATAAAATTCTAAAATTTATATAAAATTTTAAAACAGTGTTTCAAATATTCCGCTGTCGAAAATAAAAGGTGAACCGAGGTACTAGGGTACCTCTTCATAAAATTTTATAAAAATTCATCTAGTAGTAGTTTTTAGAAGTACAAAGGTGAACAAAGGTTTTATATAAAATTCTAAAATTCTAAAACTATTATAGGGTTCTGTAAATAGTGTTTCAAATATCCCGGTGACAAAAATAAAAGGTGCTGCCAAGTTTGCAGTACCAATGAATAGCTTTCACTAATTTTCCTCTATTTTCTCCTAGAAATGCGATATTTTTCCGAGAAAAAAACATCCTATATTTGAACCAAGATACTAAGGTACCTCATTACAAAATTATATTAAAATTCATCTAGTAGTTTTCACATGATGCGAACACACACACAGACCTTTAAAAATTCCAAAAATTGCTGTGTTGTATTCCTTTTCGATTACTAACTAGCACTAGCAACAAAATTTTCACAAATTATTGCATGTACAGAAATGGTCCTGTTACAGATTTTTTTTTTTAATTTGTATAGATAAAGATTTAATTAAAAAATATATTTTTTATGATTTCCTTTCAATTATTACTACTGTTCATTATTTGCCTGTAATGATTTTTTTTTAATTTCATTTCATTATTTCCCTTTTTCCGGTATGAATTTTATTTTCAATTTATTTCTTTTGTAAATAAATTGTTTCAAATGCATTGAATTTTTATTTTATTTCAAATAACAATTAATTAAAAATTATTTATTTATTTATTGTATTGAGGGTTGGGCCTTCTGTATTACTACGATTTTAATAATATAAAAATTCGTGAGTGCTTTATTTGATTCATTGTTAAAGAAAAAAAAAAAACAGCCAGCAACGGAAGTCAATATAGAAAATACATTAAATAAATAAATTGTATTTCCATTTATTTAAATTTTTTTTCAAAGCTTCATTTATTGTAATTACTGGCTTTTTCAAAAATCCAATAGAGTTTAATAAATAATAAAATAAACTTTAAGCAACAAAAATTGATTAAAATTTTCCAAGCAAAAAAAAAAAAAGGTGCAATTAATTAAATAGAAAAAATAAAAAATAAAAGTAATAAACTAAAATACGAAACTGCTATAAAAAGCAGGCGTTTACACATAAATTTTTTATGCTTTAATATAAATTTTATTTAAAAACATATAAATTTATATATAAACTAACTGTGTCCACACACGTTGTATGCGTCCTGACAGTATTTTGTTCAAATTGGCTTTGAAAATAATTTATACCATATTTTAAGGCTCTTACGCATTTATTTTATATAAAGGTACCCATCCCTGGAAAAAATTCTAAAATTTATATAAAATTCTAAAAAATATTGTTAAGCTCTGTAAAAGTAAGAAAGGAAATGAGTTACTCATTTTTTTTAAACAGCGCCATCTGTTGCGCAACATTGTTTAAAACATACTGTTTTAAAAAATAAAAGATGCCTTAAAGTATGCAGTACCTTTAAATCGTTAAAAAAAATCGGCATACTTTTACTGCTTTTTTTCCACTTTCTCTTGGAAATAATTTATTGTTGTGGAAAAAAAGTGTCCTATATTGGTAAGGTACCTTCTCACAAAATTTTGCTAAAATCCATCTAGTAGTTTTCACATGATGCGAACACAAAAAAAGAAAGACAGACAGACAGACATGAAATGACTTACTTTGTTATAAATATAGATATAGATTAGGTTTGCTTTTATAATTAATTTATTTCATAATAAATGATTTAACCACAACCATATATTTCAATATGTTGCTTTTAGATTACGGTTACCGTAACCATGTTGTTTCTTTGCGTTGAGTTGCATGGAGCTTAGTCTGAGAAGTAGTAGTACTCGATGCTGCAGCAGTACATAGCTAAAGAGCTTCTATATGTTTCTATATTGACTACTTACAAATGAACCCATATATTTGTTATATTGATTGCGCTATCCAAATTGCGATTTAAGCTGAATGCGATGTTTCCATCGCCTAAACCCGCAGCCACATTACATATATCTTATCGACTATATCCCTTTTTTGATCAGCCCTGGTATCATATGGCCTGCTATGACCACAACGGCAGTCAGTAAAACTATATTTTAACCATTGAAATTGGTGGTGCATCATATGGCGTCATATCTCTTGATAGTATTTATCCAGCCATTCTTTGTATTCGGTAATGGGTTTCTTGGGAAAAAAACAAAATCCTTGTTTTCCATTTGCTTTACAGCTAACGAGGCTGTCTGCTCTCAATAGTTACCAACGAGAAACTAATATAAGCAGCTTGTTCAAAACTCGACAGTTCTTTTAAGGAGCAGTACTGCACGTTTTATAATCGTTTATACATGCAAACAAAAAAATATGGTTGACGTAACCATAACCTAAGAGCAACATATTATGGTTAAATGAAATGGTTGTAGTTAAAAAATTAAACGATTATAGTATGGTTAGAATATATAAAATTTCACATGGGAACATTTTTTAAAATAATTTTTTTTTTTATTTATTATTTTTATTAACCATTTCAGTTTTGCTAATTTATGACTCAATGAAATCGTCATATAGATTCAAATATAATATTCTCTTTTTATGGTAAATAATAATTAAGTATGTATACAATTTTGTAAAAAAAAAATAATTGAACAAATTTTACCACTTTTTCAATTATTTTTTTTAATAATTTTATTTTACTAATTATTTTTTTAAAACACAAATCAAACCCGATGAATAAAAACAAGTAATTTTGTTATATTCGGCCATGCCGAATATTATATACCTTTTTTTTCGAAAAATTTTTTTTAAATTTTTTGTAATTTTTTTTTTTATTTTTTGTAAATTTATTTTTAAAATTTTAATTAAAAATATTTTTAAATTTTTTTTTGAAAATTTTTTGTAAAAAAATTTGTCAAACCCGATGAATGAAAACAAGTAATGTTGTTATATTCGGCCATGCCGAATCTTATATACCTTTTTTTTCGCAAAATTTTTTTTAAACATTTTTTTTAAATTTTTTTTAAATTTTTTGTAAATTTTTTTTTAATTTTTTGTAAATTTATTTTTAAAATTTTAATTAAAAATATTTTGAAATTTTATTTGAAAATTTTTTGTAAAAAAATTTGTCAAACCCGCTGAATAAAAACAAGTAATGTTGTTATATTCAGCCATGCCGAATCTTATATACCTTTTTTTTTGAAAATTTTTTTGTAAACATTTTTTTAAAAATTTTTTTAAAATTTTTTGTAAAAATTTTTTTTTAATTTTTTGTAAATTTATTCCTTAAATTTTAATAAAAATATTTTGTAAATTTTTGGTAAAAAATTTTCGGAATTTTTTCTAAATATTTTTCTGAAAATTTTTTTAAAAAATTTTTGGAAAATTTTTGTAAATATTTTTCTGTAATTTTTTTAAAATTTTTTTAAGAATTCTGTTATGAAAAGGTTTTGTAAAAACAAGGAAATTTATGCTATCTATATTGCGATTTGCTTCAGTCTAACCATTACTAAAGCAAAAAATTAACCCTCCTAATGGGCCAATAGACTGTTTCTGGTTACCAGTAAGCTACCTCTATATGTAATGCTTTCTATAAAGGCCTTTAATACAAATCAAAGCAGAAAAAACGTACCATCCTAAAAATAAACACAAAATCGGCCGTCGCAGGGGGTTATTGATCCCCCGAGATCTATATACACTCCTTGCGACCTACCTGTTGTGATCTAATATTTATTTAACAAAAAAAGGCAAAAGAGAATCATTAAAATCGAAAAAATACGTGAAAAAATATAGGTGGGCGTGGTTTTTTTCCTATAGTCCCCAAATAAATAAACTGATATTGCTGAATTGCAATCCCAAAATTTTCGAAACTATTTCTGGCAGATCGGTGGGCTTAAATCGTTTGTATCTCATTTAGTGCCTTGGCAAATTACATTACTACCCGAACACGGACAGGCGGACATCGCTTAGTCACCTTTTCTATGTATAAGAATGCAGCATATATATATACTTTATGTGGTCGGAAATAAATATTGTAGAAATTACACTCGGAATGACAAACTTATACTTATATGCCCTTTCCACCTGTGGTGAAGTGTATATCAAACATTATTTGGTTACATATGAATAGAATTAACATATTTTGTTTATCATTAATATATTATGGTTAAAAATAATATATATAATTTTTGAATATTTAAAAAACAATGGTTGTGGTTTGAAGTTTACCAAAAATTGTATGGTTAAAACCAACCATATTGAATTTTTTTGGGTGTAGTAATCATTTAATGATGAAGCCCTAACTAAAACTTTTAAAGAATTTAAATTTTTTTCATCGCAACCGTACATTGTTATAGGGAATATATTGCGGTTCCTGTGACGATACCAATATCATATTTTTTCTTTGTGTGTAACCTTAAATTGTAAATATACAGTCGTTCAGTGGTGAAACAGCATTTTAAATTCATTTTAAGTTAAGTTACAAAAGCAGAATTTGGGAATTCTTAATTCCTATACAAAAGTATAGATCAAGTTTTAGGTCGTCACGGAGGCGAAAAACACCAAAAAAAAAATTATAATATTTTTAAATGAATTAATAATTATTCAGGCTCTTTATAATAAAGAACTTAAGCTTGAATAGTTATTAATTTATTTAAAATTAATAATTTTTTTTTATTAAAATTTTATATTTACAGGGGCTTCTTTCCAATTTAAATCTTCTCTAAATTGATTATGCCATATAAAAAAATATATGTCTCTTAATTTATAGCTGTTTAAGAGAAGGATTTTATTATTTTTCAAAGCTGCTTAATACGTTATGCAATAAATGTTTATTATTTAAATTTAATATTTTTTATTTGTAAGTATAAGTACGAGTATATGTATGTCAATATTTTTTTATGAGACCATTAACTTAACATTAGAAAGAGCAATAAAAATAATAATAAAACCAAAGAAAAAAAGTATCACTTAAAACATGCTAAAATGACTATTTCAGGCAATAAATATTGTCTCCAGCTTTTATGTACCATTTCAAAGTCCCTATAGACTTAATATGTGGCATAAAAATAAATTGAAAAACGTTAAAAACAAATTTCGAAATTAAAACCATTTAAACAAACTTTTGCAGCCATATCAATGAGAGAAATGAGCGGGACAAGAAAAAAAATATAAACACTGTTTCCAAGAAAAAAATATATTTCACAACTATAAATCTGCAAACTCTGCTTAGCAAATAATAGGCCACAAAAAAATTTTGCCAGCTAGAACAAAAAAAAAAATACAATAAAAATTTAAAATTATTATTTTTAAATTCTAAAGACCTTACGATTTCTTCTTACAAAATCAACTGTGTTGCTTGCTGATTCCCTAAAACTTCCTCCCAGACCTTACAAAAATCTCATAAAAATTTTAAATGTCAAATCAACCAATTTAACTGCCGAACGAACGAACACTCATCCAAATTGTTAATCCACTCCTTTAATAAATAAATGCTTTAAATAATTTTTCTTTTACATTTTTATATTTATTCTTATCAATAAGGCAGCAAACGAACAATACAACAAAAAATACAAAACATCTTCATAAATATTAATTTGGCACCATTGATTTCATATGCAAATTTCGTTGATTTTATTGTTACAATTTTTTATTTTTTATTTTTTTTTTTTTTTGGTTTTGAAAAGAGGAAACAGCCATACAAAATACGCAAATCAGAAGAACGCACACGCAAAGCAGCAGAGGGTTTCATTAATTATTCAATATGCAGTGGCAAAATTATTATAATAGTCACACAAAACAAAAAAGAAAAAAACACTGAGAAAAATATTTTTTCAACGTTTCTTATTTGTATTCCATTTATTGTTAATCTTGGGAAGAGGAACACGTATAAGGAATACAGACAAAAAATTAAACTAAAGTTATTCCCTTCGTATCCTTTGCAATTCTTCTTTATCTTTATTTCTGAGTGATAAGAGACAAGCTCTCCTATTTATAATTGAGCTCCTTACCCATAACTGAGCATACACTGTTAGAAAAATTAATCTTCAGATTAATGACACCGTGCCATCAGAGTCGTGGCATCAATGATATGAAAAATGTCACCATTAATTAATAAAAAGTGGCATCAATATAATTACAGAAGTAATCATAGAATTTTTTAGGTTTCAACATCACAAGGATGACACGTGTCATAGAGTAAAAAACGAATACAAAATGCACAGTATTGTTGTCAAACTGCATTAGTGCTCTAATGGTTTTTTTTTTCTATCAGCATAGAGCAATCATTAGGTTAAGATGAAGTAACCGCTTTTAAATAGCAGACAATACTAAAACATATTTTTTTTAATTTAGGGTCCCATTTCGCCTTTTTGCTTGTCGACTGATAGTTGTTTGGCACTCCTGCACTTTCTTTATAATTTTTCCTTAACTTAAGGTTCTCTTAAATTGCCACAATTCTTAACTTATACCTGTTTTTCTTAGTCGAATGTAAATTTGCAGTGTAGTCTAAGGTCTATGTCATAGTATAGTCTTGTCTATATCGAGCAGATTTGACAATCTGAGGCAATCAATGCCTCTGCTTTGTAACTGATATGAGAAGTTTATAACATGAAATTAGACTTATGCACATCATTTTGCATAGGATGGACTAGAGCTAATCATAAACTGTTTACATTTAAGTATTGAAGAATTTCATGTTTATCTGTACCCCGCTCTGTGTAATAGCTAAATTACACGATGACATTTTTCATGAAATCAGTTGCATGAAACCGGTTTTGTGCTGGCAAGAGGTGTAGAGAGGCAAGGAAAAACAAGAAAGTTCAAAAGAGAATTGAAGAAATTTCATGAAACGATTTCATGGTGTAAGTTACGTATAAGACATTTTGACTATAATAATTTCAAAAATAGAAGCACAGTCCGTTGTTTTGTAGTCCAGCCTGATCTTAAAACAATTTTTTAGTTCGTTCTCTGTTCCAACCTACAATTCTGATTTGCCTAAGTATGAAGTAGATCCAACACTTTGTTTGATCTTATATAAAATATAAAATCAACTTTATCATTTTATTGTTATCTATTCCATGCTCCTGTCTATTGACTAGTCCTGTATATTTTCTAGTCCTGTCTTTTGAATAGTTCTGTTTATTGACTAGTCCTACCTATTGAGTGGTCCTGCCTGTTGACTAGTCATATCCATTGATTAGGACTTATCACGTCCTTTGGCTAGTGCTGTCCATTGACTAGTCTTGTCTATTGACTAGCCCTGTCTATTGACTAGTTCTGTCTATTGAGTAGTCAGGTCCATTCATTAGTCCTGTCTATTAACTAGGCCTGTCTATTGACTAGTTTTGTCAATAGTCATGACTAATCATTTCTGTCTATTGACAGGACTAATCAATTAATGTTAATGAAGCCCTAACAAGTGAGTGCGAAACAGCATAAAATGAATTAAAAATTGATTAGTCATGTCTATTAGTAAGACCTGTCTATTGACTAGTCCTGTCTATTGACTTGTTCTGTCTATAGACAAGTCATGTCCATTGATTAGTAATGTCTATTAACTTTCCTTGTCTGTTGAGTAGTCCTTTCTATTGACTAGTCATGTCCATTGAGTAATCCTATCTATTGACTAGTCCTATATATTGACTAGTTTTGACTATTGACTAGTCATGTCTATTGACTAATAATATCTATCGACTAGTCATATCTATCGACTAGTCATGTCTATTCACTAGTCCTGTCTATTAGCTAGTCATTTCCATTGATTAGTCCTGTCTATTAACTTGCCTTGTCTGTTCAGTAGTCCTTTCTATTGACTAGACATGGCCATTGATTAGTCCTGTCTAATGACTAGCCCTATATATTGACTAGTTTTACCTATTGACTAGTCATGGCTATCGGCTAGTAATATCTATAGACTAGTAATATCTATCGACTAGTAATATCTATCGACTAGTCATATCTATCGACTAGTCATATCTATTGACTAGTCATGTCTATTGACTAGTCCTGTCTATTGATTAGTCATGTCTATTGACTAGTCCTGTCTATTGATTAGTCCTGTCTATTAACTTGCCTTGTCTGTTGAGTAGTCCTATTGACTAGATATGGCCATTGATTAGTCCTGTCTAATGACTAGCCCTATATATTGACTAGTCATGTCTATGGACTAGTCCCGTCTATTAACTACTCCTGTCTATTCACTAGTCATGTCCATTGTTTAGACTGTTTATTCATTAGTTCTGTCTATTGACTAGCCATGTCTATGGACTAGTCCTGTCTATTACCTACTCCTTTCTATTCACTAGTACTGTCTATTGACTAGTTATGTCCATAGATTGTCCTGTTTCTTGACTAGTCCTGTGTTGACAGGGCTATGTCTATTGACTATTCCTATCTATGGACTATGTCTATTGACTAGTTCAGTCTATTGTCTAGTCATGTCCATTTATTAGTCCTGTTTATTGACTAATTTTGACTAATGACTAGTTCTGTCTATTAACTAGTGCCGGTCTATAGATAGTCCTATCTATTGACTAGTCAGGTCTATCGAATAGTCCTGTCTACTGATTAGTTCTGACTACTCACTAGCCCTTTCTATTGACTATTTGTATCTATGGACTATTCGTCTATTGACTAGTCTAGACTAGAATTTAGTTCACGGCCTGTGTATTTTATGGTTAAGACTATAATCTTATATTAAGCAAATCACAAAATATATAATATATTTAGTCCAGATTCGATACTTTAGTTCTATCTATAGTATCGCCTTCATTCTAGTCTTATATAGTCTAAGTATAAGGTCTAGCATAAAGTCTAGTCTAGAGCAGACCTTATAGGCTGTATTGCTAGACACCAAATTTCGGGTGCATTGTTTAGTGCTTTATGCTAGGATATTTTCTAATTGAAGTCTAATGTTTAACAAGCAAAAGACGTGAGTATGAAGCAGCATAAAATTAAGTTATAAGTGTCTTAAATTTAATAAGTTGAGCGTAGAGTTTTAGCTTCAACTGACTACAATTTATACTGTCATAAAATATGCAAAACTAATTGTAGAGCAGATGCTATTGCTGGTCATACGAAACATTCCATAGTTTTTGAGTGTCTACGGCTCTTGCAAGTGGTGTTGTATTAAAAAAACCTTCACTAGTCCAGTGTACGTTCTTAAGTCTAGTATATAGTTCATCCATGGAATCTATTTTCGAGTCTAATCAAAAGCTTAGTTCACCTAGTCGAGTCTCTAGTCAAGTATGAAGTATTTTTTTATAATCTAAGCTATAGTTCAATGCTACAGCGTTATTTTTATTGAGGTGTAGTGATTGCTTGGCGGTCTAATATCTCAAGTTAAGTCTAAAGTCGATCTTACATTTGAATTATTAGTCTAGTGTTCGCAATAGTCCGAAACAAATTTTTATTATCTAATTTACATCCCCGGGGGTTCCAATTGTCACTGCAGGAATGGCAAATGCTTTCACGCGGTTCAATCGGGGAAAATAGGGGCTCCAGACGCTAGGGTTCCTAGAACCTAAATCTGGAAGAAAAGGTCTGTGTGTTAAAACATACGGTTTCTCTTCGAGGCCCGACCAGTGCCCAAAGGACTGGTACCACGGGAATCGGTAGCCTCACAGAGAGCCTATCCTCTCTGTGACCGGTTATTGGTGAGGTCCCCGCGGTGAGGTACGCGCGGTGGTTGTGGTTTAAGATCGATTTATGTAGGTATGGTGCAAGGTCGATCAAGTGTGCTGTTGTACTCTCAACAGACGGAGTTTGGATAGTCTCCAAACCCCTAAGCAAGAGGCTTTAATATGGATCTAAGCTTGCCTTGGATAAGGCTTGCCATATTATTATATAGTTTGCCACTCATTGTGACTGTATCACACCCAAAGTGCGATTGGTGGCAGTCGTATAGTGTTGTTATACTACACAATGGGGGCGCTAGTCTACGCTTAAATTTCACTCGGTGGTAAGACCACCGTGAGATTAGGCCAACTAGGCAGGTACTCACGTTAATCTTGTTCCACAATTATCTTATTTATTTACTGTGTATCATCTATAGATATTTTTTTTTGCTGGCTGGTGAAAACAAGAAATTAAATTAAATGTGTGAATATATTTTCACTTTCTTTTTGTTTTTTTTTGGTTTTGGTTTCTTCGCTAACAAATTGATTTTATTTTATGTTAATTTTTCTTCTTCGACACGCGATCATATATTTTAATATGTAAATGTTGATTATTTTATACCTAAAAATAATATTAATTTGAACCTAATTATACTAAAAGAGCAAAACTCCCACGTTTTACGTAGGAGGATTTGGCAAATGTATTCACTTTAGAAAATTGTAACGATTTAGCAAACACATTAACTCGTACATATTAGAAAAATGTGTAAAACATTTTTATATTATTTTGAGATTCAAATAGTTTATTTTAAATGTTTCGTATAAATTTTGATTTAATTTAATTCAATTTTCTTATGCTGTAACTCTCGTAATATAATTTATAGTTAATTATAGTGTAAAAAGCTGATTTGTATACAAATGATATGGATACTTGATATTGATACTTGAGTATGATTTCAAGTGTCGTAGATTTATTCATTAATTAAAATTATTTTATGCTTGACATAATCATAATTACGAACAAAGACACTGTCTTATGTTTGCGCTGTTGATAGAGGGCGTGTTAGAGACACTAGCTAGCAGTTGTCTTGTGAGTTTGGAATAAATTTTTAATAATTTTTTTTTCTATTTAAATAATAATCTCTAGTGGTGATTACATTTTCAATTTAATTGTATATAATTTATTACATAAACAAATTTGTTTTAATCTCAAAATTAATCTTTTAAGCGTTTATAAATATTTTTAATATGTGGGTTCCGTGTAACCCTGAAACGAAACAATTTTTATTTATTTAAAAAATATTTAAATTAATTAGTTGTGCATTGAGAAGTGAGTCTAGAAATGGGTGCTTTTCATAAGATTGTTTGTCTTAAGATTTAAATTAAAATGTTTGTAGTTGTAGTTGTAAACGTAGTATTCATGTGTTTTACGTGGGAGGCGTCCAACACAATCGCTTAAGTCATTTTAGAAAAATATAAAAAAAATTTTTGAAAATATGATTTATTATCTTGAAAGATTTTTTTTTTGGCCAGAAATATGTAAAATATTTGCCGACACTTAATTTTAATCTGTGTTAATAAATAAAAAAAAAATTAGACAGAAATATTTCCGAAAACGAATTTGAAGAGAGCAAAAATATATTAATTATATTAAATTAATTATATAATATTAAATATAAAAAATTATATTATGTGATTAGTATGACGCACACTGGGTTGAAATTGCTAAAAATGGCTCTTAATTCAGGCGTTAGAGATAGCCGTTATTTTTTCGTTTCGTAGTATTAAGTGGGTCATTACTACTTAAAAAAAATCTATTTTGAAAAAAAAAAATTTTTTTAAACGCCAGGGATTTTCGTTTGTCAGCTCATATGAATATTTAAATAGCTTTGGAAGCTCCATTTTCGAAGATAAATGAATGAAATTTTGGCAATTTGATTTTTTTTGAGTTTGTAACTCAACATACAAAAATTCAACGATATCGGTAAATGATCTCGTATAGCCCCCCTACAAAATTTTCCCGGAAATAGGCCATACTAATCTTTATTTATTAAAAAGTTTTTATTAATATAAATTTACATTTTATGTTTAATACTATTAGTCTTCATATTCGCTGTCACAAAAATAAATATCATCGGAATTATTTTCTTCAAAAATTTCAGATAATAATAGAAGCTCCAATACCTGGTGTGTAAAACGCTAATTAAAAATCTATATATCTTCATTGGACTTTTCACGAAAGCATTTCCATGAAAAATGTTCTCTGTATGATTTAAAATCTTTATTACGAGCTTCCTGTGCCACCTCCGATAACTGGCCAATAATAGGTAACAGTGCATTAGTTATAATATGCGGACCATGTATTAAAAATTTATGTAAAGTGGAAGACATGTTATACCATGGGTATTTTTCAACAAAGTATTTTGCAGTCGATATAAAATAATTCTTGCAAAAAAAACCGACTACAAAACAAATATATGCGCATCAATTCTTAACTAAAAATTTAAAAGGAAGTAATCTGTAAGAAATAGTACTCAAATCAAATTCTTTTATACTTGTTGCTCTAACGGACATAGTAACATACGTTCTGTACATTCAAATGTCTATCCATAACGGTTAAGCAGATACAGGCATATACGATAAATTACCTCAGATATGAGGACACCCTTTTTGTACACATATTATTACTGACACAGCAATAAAAGTAACGGTTCCAAAGATATGGTTCCAAAGATAGGTTAAACAATATCACCTAGGTGACACCCTTTAATGTTAAATTTTAAATTAAACACTTATTTTAAAGTACAGATTCTTTGTAAATTTCAAATGTCTGTCTAAAACGGTTCAAAAGTTTGGCCATTGCATCAATTTACATCACCTATTGAGACACCCTTTATAACTTTAAATATTTATAAATGTTATTATACGGGATATAGTAGTGGAGATTCTGTCTAATATTTAAGTGTTTGTCTATAACGGTGCAAAAGACAGGGCTAGATAGGTAAAATTTTATCAATTATGGGGACACCCTTTAGTTTCCAAATTTAAATTATATTATTGATGTTATAAAGGACTTAGATATACAGGTTCTTTGTAAATTTCAACCGTCTCTCTGTTACGGTTCAAAAGTTTTGCAATATACATCAAATTACATCAACTATTGGGACACCCTTTAACTTCTAATTATAAATATTTAATTTCTGATTATAAATATTGGACATTCTGTCCAATTTTCAAGTGATTGTCTACAATGGTTCAAATGGTTCATATATTTAAATTGACGTCACATATAGGGATACCCTTTAATTTTTAAGTTAATTTTTTTTTTATTTATTTCTGTTATTGGCAGCTATAGTGATATGCAGTTTTTTTAAATTTTAAGGTGCCCTTTACGGTTCATAATGCACGTAAAAAACACGTATGTTGTATGGGGACACCCTTTAATTTTCAAAATTCTGAACTTTTTTTAAATGGGACCAATCTGTAAGCATTTCCTTTCTAATAAAAAATAAATTTTTAAAATCGGTTCAGAAATGACTGAGTTCTGCGGGCACAAACATAAAAAAAATTCAGACGAATAGATAACCTTCTTTTTTTTTGAAGTCGGTTAAAAAACAAACCATTTACACGAATTTTTCTTTGATGTTTAAATAGAAAACAATTTGTTTTCCTTCTTAGAGCAAAAAAACCGAAAAAAGGTTTTTATATGATTTCTAAGTAGACATATCATAGAAAATTTCAAAAATTTTTTTTTACCCAACCTTCCCTAAACCGTTTAGGTAGCGCTTAGGTAGCCGGAAAATTTTTCACTTTTGCGGCTACCTAAGCGCTACCTAAACGGTGTTAAGAATCATTCCTAGGAAGTTCATATGTTCTAGAAAGTTGTTTATTGAGATCTTAGGTTCATTTTTGTAGTTGATTGTTTTCTTGAATTTTGAACGGTTTGCTACCTATGGACCTGAACAGGGGAAAAAAGGTAAAAAAAATTGAAATTTTTAAAGTTTTTTGCGATTTTGACCTTGAAGATGAAGTTTTTTTGATTTTATATGTTCACAATTTTTGTTCTTTATGACAAGAGCTACAACTTTTCCTCAGAGAGTATATCAAAATTCCAAACGGTTTGCAAAATATGAGCTTGAGTAAATGATCATTTTTTTTGCAAAAAAGACATCGAGGCCCCACATCTTTGAGGGCCCATAAAAAAAAACCTGGAGGACTTTGGGCAAAACTTGGAGACAGGGGTCTTTTTTTTTTGTTTTTTTTATGACGCAGTTGTGTCCGTATATGGTTATTTTGCCATGACTTAAAAAATTACACAGTGTGATATTTAATGCCGGCGGCTAAAAAAAGGTGATGAGTAAACTCATTAGAGTGATGCTAAAAAATGGGTTAAACCCAGCCTGCCCAAAATTCAATTACCCATCAAAATATGAAAATTAGCTGATTTGACATTATATGAAGAATGAACGCTTCAGAGAACACCATGACATGTCAGCGATTTTTAGTGCCGTTTTTTGCTGTTTCGGCTCCAGTGTTTGTGGTGCTAGCTTCTGTAGATACTAACGTCAGTGGTTCTTAGGTACATAAAAGAACCCAATTATGCAACAACTGCCTTCATTGAAGCCTTTTAGAATTTATTCTGGGTTGTAAATAAAAGCAAAATTTTTTATATATAGCAAAGCTATCTTTTAAGTCTTTAAATAAAGGCTTTAAAAAGCTGCTCTAATGGAAGAAAAAAAAAACTTAAAAATTTATCTAACATTAATCTATTATAATTTTACTCTTGTGGATGGGATGTACGTCCAAAAAAGTCCATTTGAAATGAAATAAAATTTTTTTTTCATATTTAATTCCCAAATTTATATATATTTATTTTAGGTTTTCAATTCAAATGGTTTTTGTATATTTTTTAGAGAGGACACCGAAGTAGACCACTAACTTTATGTGTCTCTTTTCTACTCCCTTCTTTCCTCAATGATTTCTCTTGGTCGACTATTAACTCACGATTACCTTACTTTCATTGAGTCTCGTGCTGTCACTAGCCTTTTAGTCTCGACTGCAGTGATTACAGACTCACGACTGATACATGTCGAAATTCTTCCTAATTACAAAGTCCATGGTAATTGCTAAGATTTGCCCCAGGCCCAACAAGGTCTTCACAGCAACTGCATTTAATATGTATCTGCCCATGGTGGTCCAAAGCCTTTATGTTAGCCAGTCTGCTAGACATCCAAACAAAATATTCTCTGCCGTCTTAGCACTATTTCTACACAGAAAAAAATAATTGCACCAATTAATGGTTTTAATTGGTTTCAGATACAAATGTAATTAAATTTTTAATAGAATCAATTATATTCTTAACTAGCTGTGCCCGGCACGTCGTGGGCTTTCTGGCATCATTTTGCTCGATTTTGTTTTGCAAGTATTCCACACCAATTGCAAGACTCTCAGTTTGTTTAGTGCCTCAGTTATGGTTTATGTATTTACTTTATATAAAGGTGACCATTCCTGGATAAAATTATAAAATTTATAAAAAAATTCTAAAAGTTATTGTAAAGCTAATTTTAATAAAACTTAATTGCACAAAGTAAAAATTCAAATTTTATTCAATTGGCTTCATCTGCTGCGCAGTTTTGTTTAAAATATACAACTTTCAAAAATAAAAGGTGCGCAACCGTGATTAAAAATATCCCAGTTTTAAACCGAAAATTTCAGAACCTTTAAACCGGTAATTGCCTACATTCATTGATTTTTCTCGACTTTCTCTGGGAACTGAGATATTGTTGCGGAAAAAAGTATCCCTTATTGGAATCGGCATCCAAAGGTACCTCCTCAGAAAATTTTGTTAATATCCATCCAGTAGTTTTTATGTGATGCGAACACAAAGAGAAAGATAGACAGACAGACAGAAAGACGGAAATGATTTACTATTTTATTATATGTATAGATTAAGAAAAAATAAAATAGTCTTTCAATTAAGCAAATAATGGAATCAATCGACAATTTAATTAAATTTGTATATAAAACTAATTGGAGCAAATTTGTTTTCTATGTAGGCACAGTCTGTCAATATATTTTTATCTTGAACTTGACCAGATAATACTTAAAATTTGCGTGACCTAACGCAGTTAACCATTTGTAGGCACCCAGATTATATTCAAGCACCTTCTTGGTCTGCCTGTCTATAGTGAAAAATACCAGAGTCTTTGGTGGGAATCGAACCCACAACCCGGGCTATTTATTAAGCAATGCTTTAAAGTTTTCATAGTTTCTTGTACACAAAAATTATAAAATGTTGGACTAATGACATCATGAATACTACCTTTCTTTTGGTTAATAATTCTAATTGGCTCATAATTGCCATTTTAATTGCAGTGTTGCCGTTTTTACATATTACATACATTTATTTGCACGCGATTATTTGCAAAAATTTTATGATTACAGATTTGGCAACCTTAACAGTGGGCGAAATATGTTATCCAATGGGAAATCAAGTGAATGGAATATCTATATTTATATTTTATCTATATTTATATTTTAATGATTTAAAAGTTTGCAAGCAAATGTACATAAATATACGAATTACTGATTTGATTTGAAAAAAGCATTTCAGTAGCGATTGTAGACAAGACACACATATATTAAGTAGGCGTAGTTCTTAACACACAACTAATCTTTTTATATTTTTCTAAAAGATTTATATGAATAACATTTAAAGCTCTTAAGTCACATGAAATCCTCTTCACTTGTCTGCTATGAGTTTAAAGATTTGTCTGAAAAATTTTTCTAAAGAAATATTTGAGTTTTTATTTAGAAATTTCAATTGACATTTGCTTCTTCTAAATTCCTATAAAAAAAATTTTTTTTTTGTTTATTTTGCAACCAAACAGTTTTGACCTTTGTTCTTTTCATCGTTTACAGTTTTACTAACATTTAAAGTTTATTCTTTTCTCTTTTTGCATGATTCTAATTGCTCATTTCTAACAGAGACTTATTTACTTTGTAATCCAAATAAAATAAAATCCACTTTATATTAATGAGGTTGTTAATTTCATATTTATTTATTTATTTTTATAGAATTTCTGCCTTTAGAGCGAGGTACTTTTGCCTTTATATTCGCCTCGAACTGTATAAAGTTCTTTTTTAAATAGAATACTCGTATTTATTCCTGTTTATACAAATAAATATATTCTATTTTTTTTTAATTTCTTTGTGGCACTTTTGGTTAGTTGTTTGTTGTACGTATGTATGTATGTATGTATTTATTTCTTCTTAACTTTGATGTAAAGTTAATTTGTAAGTCAAAAAGTTAATTTGCTTTCAACTTTAGCTCATTACTCTCTCTCCCTCTACAATAATGTTGCTGTAGTTTTTGTTCTTCTTTTCGACATGTATTACCATCTGTTTGTAGTTCTTATGCAACACACTTAAACAAAACTTTAAGTATCTCTATATGGTTTTTTTTATTTTTATTATGAGTGTGCATGTGTTTGCATATGTAATTTTATCTTTATTCATGCCATACTTAATACTCATACATATACTTTTTATAGTTTTTTATTTTAATTTCAAAATGCATTTAATTAGCGTAGTCTTTGTAATGTAGATGAATATTAACCTCATAAGAGTTTGAAACAAAAAAATAAAAAAATAAAATAAAAAATATATAATAAATTAAGACTGAATAAATTTTTAGCATTTCAACTAACGCAGCTAAAAGAATTTAACAGAAAAGTGTGGGAAGTTGTAAAATTATATATGTTTCACTAAGGCCTTAGATAATAAATTCAAAAATTCCAAACGCCAAATTCAAAAACAGAAGTGTTTAACATAGAATGGCTGAACACCAGAATCTTATTAAATTAAATGTAAAAAACTTTCGGCTCAACTTATTGTAAAGCACAACCAACATATGTTTATTATTTTAGCATAAAAACTTGTTTATACTTTAAGCTTTATATCATTTACAAAGCTTTAAAAGCTTGCATAAAAAAGTGTTTCTCAAAAGTACTATATAATTATTTTGTCAAATGTTATCGAAGTACTGGTTAATAATCTTATATTAAAACTTTTTCAAAGTTTATAAAAAAAGCTTTCCCTTAAACATCAATAATATATTTTCTTAATAACTGATGATTTTTTTATTAATCAAGAATTTTTTTCTATAATATTAAATAAGCTTTTTCTTAATAATTTTTCCTAAAAGCTATTAGCCCTTTGATTAGTCATTTTCATTAGTCAAGAGATTTTTTCTGTATTCCTAAAAATCTTTTTCCCGCTTCAAGTTTTGCAAAAGAATCTTATTTTAAAGCGTTTGCAAGTTTTTAAAAAAAATTTCCATAAAATTTTAATAATATATTTTCAAAATGCCTAATTAGTTTTTCATTAGTCAAGACAACACATGTTTATTATTTTAGCACAATATCGTATATAAAGCTTTAAGCTTTGTATAACTTATAAAGCTTTTTTTAAGAGTTTGAATAAGAAAGAGTTTCTCAAAAGTTTTCTAAAACTATTTTGTCAAAGGTGATCAAATCGGCGGTTAAGCCTTTGCAAAATAATCTTATTTTAAAGCTTTTTGAAAGCTTTTAAAAAGCCTTCCCTTAAACAATAATAATATATTCCCTTAATAACTGATGATTTTTTCATTAGTCAAGAATTCTTTTGTATATTATTAAAAAAGCTTTTTCTGAATAATCTTTCTTAAAAGCTTTTCAAAAGCCCCTATATATTTTTTTTCTTTTATTATTAAAAAAGTTTTTTCCCGTTTCCTTCTGTCAGCGCCTTTTATCTCTGGAACCCTAATAGGTACTCTGTTGAAATTTTCACAGGTGATGTATAGCTGTTGCCGCTATAGCAACAAATACTAAAACTGATAGGGTCTTTCGATAGAGAGGTGTTATTCACGAATATGTGCCTATTTCGTGATCTGTAGGTGGGATACACTTGAAATTTACAAACAGTAATTAAAACTTAGTCTACTATATAAACAGTATAAAAAATAAAACTATAAATTAAAGGGTGTTCCGATATTGGTGTGATTTGGATGTATAAGGCCTTAGTTTTGAGCCATAATAGGTAGATGCTTCAAATTTTCACAGAAGGTGTATAGCTATGGGCGCTACAGTAGCAAATACTATATATTATAGGGTGTTCCGATAGAGAGGTGTTATTTACGAATATGTGTTTTTTTCTTCAACTATAGGAAGAATACACTAAAAATATGCAAGCAGTAATTAAAATTTAGTACGCTATATAAACAAGTCTAAAAAATAAACTTAAAAATTGATAGTGGTGTGATATGCATGTATAAGGCCTAAGTTTTGAACCGTAATAGGTACACTCTTGAAATTTTCACAGAAGGTGTATAGCTGTGGCCGCTATAGCAACAAAAATTACCACTTATAGGGTGTTCCGATATAGAGGTTTTATTCATGAATATGTGTTTATATCTTGAACTGTAGGAGGCATACACTAAAAATTTACAAACTTAGTCCTCTTTATACAATACTAAACCTAAAAATATTAAACCTAAAAATTAACGGGTGTTCCGTTAGTGACGTGATTTTTATGTATATGGCATAGGTTTTGAATGATAATAGGTAGACTCTTGAAGTTTTTACAGGATGAGTATTACTATGGCCACTATAACAAATAGTAAAAATTAAAAGGTGTGCCGACAGTGGCATGATTTGCATGCATATGGACTAATTTTTTTAACCATAATAGATAGACTCTTGAAATTTTCAGAAATGGTGTATTGATATGACCCCTTTAAAAACAATAAAAATTTTAAGGGTTTTTCGACAGTGACGTGTTTTGCATGTATAACGACATATTTTTTTGAACCGTAATAACTAGACTCTTCCAGTTTATATAGAAGATATGTTGCCATGGCCGTTATGACAATTACTAAAAATTAAAGGGTGTTCTGACAGTCACATGTTTTTCACGTATAGTAACTTATTTTTTAATAGTAATAGGTAGAGTCTCGATATATTCATAGAAAGAGAATTGCCATGGCCGCCATAACAAATAACAAAATTAAAGGGTGTTCCCTCAGAGACATGATTTGTAAGTAAATAGCCTTATTTTTTGAACCATAATAGGTAGACTCTTTAAATGTTTACAGGGTTTTTAAAGGGTGTTCCATCAGTGACATGTTTTTCACGTATATTACCTTACTTTTTGAACCGCAATAGGGAGGCGCATGTATATTTCTAACAAAAAAATTATAACAAAAATTGCTAAAATTTAAAGGGTGTTCCAACAGTGATGCATTTCATAAGACATGAAAAAGTTAATAATTTGCATTTTTAAAGTTGTACTAAACATAGTACGGAACCCCAAGTGTGTGTGCACTTATTTTTTTAATTAAAAAAATGTTTGAAAAAAGTTTTGGTAAATAGTTTGAAAAAGCTTTTCTACAAACTCTTTTAAAACACATTATTATAATTTTTAAATACCATGAAAATTTAGGCTTAAAAAGCTGAATAGGCTTTATGAAAGCTTTAACTAAATAATAGTTTTCTACACTGATTTTTGGAAATCGTCAAAAAATCCTTTTAAGCAGTTTTTCCAATTTAAGAAGGACGATATTTTTTCGCCTGAACGGATGTACTTATTTAGGATGTTCTTTTATTATGTTTGAAACTAAAGGTTGCCCTAATAGCATTATGTTTTTTTGAAAGTCTTTCATTATTAAATTTATAAAAATTAATAAAATTTTAAAAAAACTATTTTCTAGGAAGTTTGAATTAAGGTTGACGAAAGCTTTTTAAAAAAGTGTTTTCCAAATTCTTGAAAAAACCTGCCTAGAATATTTAATGAACTTTTCGTTTAATAAAATTTTTTATAGAAAATTAAAAAAAGGAGATATGCTCTTAAAATGTATTTATAAAAAGCTCTTTATTATTTGTTAAACCAAATAAAGCCTTTACCAAGTTTTAAGTATTTTAAATTAATGGCTTCAATAAACTTTCAAGATCTTCTTATAATTTGCATGAAAAAAATATATAAAATCATTAATAAGATTTTTTATAGTTTAAATAATATATAAAGCTTTGATGAAAAGTATTATAGCTCTGTTTTATTAGTTAAAAAAGTTAATAAAAAATCTTAAATAGTTATTGTTATTATTTTTTTTAATGCAGACCCATTTCTATAAAGCTTTATTTAAGAGCCTTAAATTTAATATTTAAGTATGCAACAGTTCTACTGTAAACATTTATTTAACTGGCACAACTATATAACTAATAAACTTTTATTTGTTTAAGAAAACATACATTTTTTGCCAAAGAAACCAAAACGAACCTTTTTATCTCTAACAAAAACTATGCCATTAAATACTAAAATATATTCCCAAGTCTTAAAATCTTTTAAAAATAAAAATAAAATTTAATATCAAAAGCAATATATATTTTAAAACCGAGATTTATATAAATAAACAGTTATTGTCAAATTTTTATCTCTTAAAAATTTATTAGCAAAGATCTTAAGTAGAAGTAAGACAACATTTGGAAGAATAAAAAAAAAACTTCTCCTACGATGACTGGAAATAAATGCCGCAAAAGAAACAAAATAAAATAAAAAATTTAAGTTGAAATTATGAGGTAAAACTACACAACGATATGTAGCAGTTTTTTTAGAGACCATAAGCTAAAAGACAAAGTATGAAACTAAACGATATTATGTCACTACTAGAGTGTACAGCTACTACTCGTATATGAGGCACCACCACTAACGTTTCATTTTACCATGCAGCTTTTAATATCTCATACATATAATGGCTTAAAAGCATGAAAAAAAGATAACCAAAAAAATATAAGTTATGAAAAATGAACAGAACTTGGACAATTGAAAATTAAAATATTTAAGAAAAATAATTATTTGTTTAAAAAAAATATTTATTTTAATAAAATTTTGAGATCTGGCTACAAATTTGACAATTTATTTAAAAATTTTAATAAATTTTAATAATTTAATTTTAGTAATTTAATAATAATTATTTGATGAAAAATTATTTATTTAAAAAAAAATTTGAGATCTTGCTACAAATTTGGCAATTTATTTAAAAATTTTAATAAATTTAAAATAAGAATTTTTATTTCAACAGCAACAGAAAGTTTACTGCTATTTTATATTATGTATAGAATTAGTTGGGGTTCCCCTGTATTAGTCAAAATTAGGTTTTATAATTTTTTTGTATAATAACTATAAAAGAGCAACAAAAAACGAACCAAAACACAAATAGTCAAGTCAGCCACTAAACCATTCAAAACATGACTTCAAGTAAGACTTTATAATAACAAAACTGAGGTCATAATATAAAATGTTAATGATACCAGCTAGCGAGTATGTATGAATTTTGTTTGCGTTTATTTGCTTTTTCTTTTTTGTTTAAGAAACTTAAATTTTTCTTTTTATCGCAGAACATAATAAATAGAATCTAAACGACTGTAAATGTCAAATGTTATATTAAGTAAAAAAAAATATATATTTTTCTTGCAAGCTGATTGTTTGTTTTTTAATGTTTTACTAAAAAAAATATTACACTTTCACCTGAATAATTTTCGGGTGAAGCAGAAAATTAAATATTTTAACAAAAAGTCATTTATTAAAAAAAATCACTTTTTTCCACAAAATATAATTTTTATTTAAATAAGTGTTTCCTCAAAAAGTCACTATTTTATAAAAAACAAAAAAAAAATTTTATAGACTTAAAAAAATACTATAGTTTTACAAAATAATTTTTACCAAATATAATTTAATTATAATATAAGAATTTTTTATTTTTGTTTTTCCTAAAAAAAGTATTTTTTTTTCACCAAAATTCTTTTCTTTAAAACTTATTTTTTTAAACTTTGTTATAATTAATTATTATTAAGTTAAATATATAATATTTTTTTTACAATTTTTTTTTTTTTAACATTGTTATAATTATTATTAATAATAATTGTAATAATTATTAAGTTAAATATATAATATTTTTTTTTTGTACAATTTTTTTTTAACTTTGTTATAATTAATTATTATTAAGTTAAATAAATAATATTTTTTTTTGTACAAAACGTAACTTTTAATTTTTTTTTATTTTTTCACAAACTGTATCTTCACAAAAAAAAATAATTTTTCTTACAAAAAGTTATTTCTATTAAAAAGGTAAAAATGTTCCATTTTCCACAATAAAGTCACTTTTTCCACAAAAATTACTGATTATCTAAATTAGTTTTTTTCCAAAAAGGTTGCTTATTTACAAAAAGTATTTAAAAAAAATACTACATTTTTACAAAATACATCTTTTCGAAAAAATTATTTTTTTCCACAAAAAATGTAGTCACTTCCATCCACAAAATTTACTCATATATAAATTTTTTTCCCCAAAAGGTCTATGAAAAATAATTTTTCTTAGTCTTTAAAAAAAAAAATCTATTGTTACGAAATAAAACTTTTCTAAACAAGAATTTTTTCCCACATAAAATCTCTTCTTTAAAACTTAATTTTTTAACTTTGTTATAACTAGTTATTTATAATAAGTTTTTTATTAAATAAATAATATTTTTTTCAAAACGTAAATTTTTAAAATATTATTTTTTTTACTTTTTTCACAAAATATTAAAAAAAATATTTTTTTTTTTTTACAAAACTTTGTTTCGTTGAAAAAGCTAAAAATATCCATTATCCACAATAAAGTCACTGTTTTCCATAGAACTACTTATTATCTATTTTCCCAAAAAGTCGCTTATTTATAAAAAGTAATTTTTCTTATAGGTAGTCTTTTTCCAAAAAAAAAAAAAATAAATAAAAATAAATTAAATAAAACAATATATTTTTACAAAATATAACTTTTCTAATAAAGTATTTTTTTCACAAAAAATCTCTTCTTCAAAACTTTATTTTATAATTAAAAAAAAAAATATTTTTTGTGTTTTGCTTTTTTCATGAACTGTATTTTTATCACAAAAATTATTTTTTTACACAAAAATTTATTTTGTTTAAAAAGTTCAAAAAACCGTTTTTACTTTTTACATAAGAAAAGTCAAGTTAAAAAAAAAATTCAACTAAAAACAAGTAATTGTTGACCGTTGGGCGCTGCTCAGTTTCTTTGGTCATAAGAATGGTCTTTTATGTGTGTGATTATAATCGGAGCAAAAAATTCGTAAAAGCCAAAAGAAAACAAATCCAATATTGCCATACTACTAGAAGTGGTTCTGGCTGCCATAGTTGGCCATAGTTGGTCCGCGCTAAAATCATTGGTACTAACACGGTCAGACCTACGTAAAGTAAAAATTAAGACGACAAAAACGAAGAAAACCCAACTCAATATTAATCCTAAACAACTACCCCTTCCCGAAAAAAGCCCATCGCCAACCCCTTAAGCTCCGTAGGGTCGTCCTGCAATCCATTTATTTATTAATTTTTTATTAATTAAAATTAAATAAATTTACAAATTAATAATTGAATTAGAATAGCCAGACTAAAGGAAAAAAAAAACCTTTTAAAAACGTTTTTAAATATTGCCCATGCCCACCAAGGACTACATTGATGGTTCCTGGTTACCAGTGGCCGCCACCCTGTGTTTCTACTGCCACTTTTATGTTTATTGTGTTCTATAAAGGGCTTTAATAAAAATGAAAGCAGAGAAACCCTATCAACCTAAAATCAAACACAAAATCGTCCTCCCAGGAGGTTATTGCCACCCGATTTCTATATGCGATATATTGGTCCTCTTATAATATGTAGTGACCAAAATGCAAACAAAAATCATTATAAAAAAAAAAACAAACTGAAAAATGTGAAAAAATATAGGTAGGAGTGTTTGTTAGTCCGCAGCCTCGAATTGAACGGTCTGATGCTGCTGAATTGCAAAATTTTTGAAACTATGCCTGTCAGATTTTTGGCCTCAAATTTTTTGTATCTCTTCTGGTGTCTTGGGAAAGTTGATTTCAACCCAAACACAAACGGAAAACGCTAAATAATTATTGAAAAAATTACACACGGAATGACCTGTGGTGAAGGGTCTAAAAATACCCTGATTTTTCCTAAAATCACTTTCTAAAAAATTTATTTCTTTATTATTAATTAAAAGAAACTTTAAAATTAACGGTTACAAAAAAAATTGTTTCCTGTTTGTCCTTTATAATTTTTCAGTGAAAACTATTATTAAAAAAGATGTTAACAAAAAAATTTTATTAATGAATTTGTTGGCCCCGTGTGTGTAGACTTTTAAGCTTTTAGCTGCTAATAATGCCATAAAAATGTGAAAAGCCATTAGGAAAAAGAATTCCTGCAGGACTTTAGTAACTACAAGGACCTTAACGAAAAACAACAAAAATATGTATTAAAAAAACGAAAGCAAAATCATGCTGTGTTCATACACTAATTACGCACAACTTAACACGTTACTAAACTGTCGAAATGACAAAGCACACAGGAATAGCAAGCATGAGGATGACAGGAATAAAAGGAAAATCTTAAAACAAAAATGAAAATAATGAATAGAGAAAAGCAATAACACAGAATCTTAAACAATAATAATGTGATGTAACATTAGAAGCATGACCAAGTCAGAAATAGTACAAAAATATATAAAGATAAATAAGTGCAATGGTCATAGTCACTGGCACAGTGGGTCTGATATAACTACACATATAAAAATCACTAATTCATGTATAATGTTAAGCTTGTGATTTTATGATAAAACCTTAAATAAAATTTCAATATAAGTTTTGTATATCACATTGGCCCACTGTGTTTTAAAATTGCTAAAGCTGAGACTATACAATATTGTAAAGTTGCAGTATTTTGTAAACTATTGATTTTGTTGCTGCTGTTGTTAATTTGTTATTTAGCTAAAAGTGGTCTTGACAAGCTCCAGGTATTAAGCTGGATACATCATTTCTTTTGTTTTATTTCTAGCAAAAGTTGCTATCAAAAGGATAATGGCATTGCTATGATGACTGTCATGTGAGAACGCTATGGATGAGGAAGAATAAAAAAAACATTTTATGTTGCCCAAACTAAGATATCGCATATTCATTTGAAGGCACGCATTCTATATTTGCGTCATTAAAAGGCACCTTTAAGTCGAAGGTCTATACTAACAAGCGGGAAAGTCCACAATGCCAGACTCGCTATCCAGCGAAACGGAGCCGACATCATTTCCAAAATGACATATCCTTGTGGTAATTCGAGGATAGATTTTTTACACAGAAAAAAAATTTACCAATTATTGTTCAAAGATGCAAGATGCAGTGAATCGTGATTGGTGAAGAGGTTTAAGGGAAAACAACAGGTTTAAGGGAAAACTACAGTTTTAAGGGAAAACTAATAACTGGCACTAAACAAAAGCGTTGAGGTTACTTCAAAGACCTATCAGAGATTGTCATAAAAGTGTTAATCATTGCCATTAAAGTGAGAGTTCAACCTTTCAGAGAAAGTGTTAGAATTCAAATCATTTGGTAGTTCCCTTCCCCCTACACAGAAAAGATTTTTGCTCCAATTAAAGTTTTTAATTAGTCTCAGATAATAACTAAATAATTTTTTTAATTGACTGAATTTATATTATTTATTTAAATAAAATATTAATTCAATTAAATAAATAATTGAATTAATTAAAAAATTAATTAAAGTTGTATCTGTAACTAATTAAAAACTAATTAAATGGTGCAAAAATTTTTTTTTGTGTAAGGAGATAACACAAAATATTTTTATAATTATATACAATACTTACTGTGCCCACACATGTTGTGTGCGTCCTGACAATATTTTGTTAGACACTTCCTTGAAAGGAAACCCACACCAAATTTTAAGAATCTTACGTATTTACTTTGTATAAAGGTACCCATCGCTGGATAAAATTCTAAAATTTATATAAAATTCTAAAATTTTAAAAATTATTTTAAAGCTCTGTAAAAGGTCTTCAAATTATTTTAATAACAATGTAATTCCACAAAGTAAAAATACAACTCAAGTACAAATTTTATTCAGTTGGCTATTTGGCAATAAGTAGTTTATATTTTGTCATAAAACAGTGCCTTCTGTTGTGCAACCGTGTTTATAATATCCTGCTTTGAAGTCATATATTTTAATTATTTCAAAACAGCGACATTTGTTGCGCCACTACCGGCTTTAAAATATTTCGCTTTCAATTCATATTTTGTAATTATTTTAAATTTTGTAAAAACAGCGCCATCTATTGTTCAACCATGTTTAATATATCCCACTTTCAAAAGTAAAAGATGATGAGCAGTACCTAAAAAGATCGGCGTAATTTCTTGGCTTTGTCTCCAGTTTCTTTTGAAAATAAGATATTTTTGTGGAAAAAAATTATCTTATAGGAAAAATCCATCCAATAGTTTTTACGTGATCGCATCACGTAGTCAGACAGACAAATAGGAAAGATAGATAGTATATCAGTCTGCTAGTCTATCAGTCTGGTTCGATTCCTACCAAAGACACCAGTTCACCACAACAACTGAAGGTCTTCATTATTATGCTCGATAATTTAAGTTAGAATATAATTTGTGATTTTATTCGTAGAAAAAATATTCAGCCCAATTATGAATAACAATTCCCCGGGAAAATTTTCCCTTCTGCCATTCCTGCTATTATAAATTAAAATTTCCCGGGAATTTTTTCCCTTTTCTCTACCGAGGGGAAAAAGTATGTATGTATTATGGATATCAAAAAGGGGAAAATAAATGTCTGTTTTTGGGAGTTTTTTTCCTCATATATTTGAAGGGAGTTAGCGCCGAAATGTAAGTATTAAATTTATAAATATAAAACAATGATTTAAAATTTTTTTTAATGCTAAAAAATACAACTAGTCATCAGGTGCGACATTCGCTAACCTTAATTTAGAAGCATTCAGTTATAGGTAGTGGATTTTTTTAAGGGTGAGAAGCAAGGAATTCAGAGAATTTGCTAAAAGTGGTTGAGCCAAGAAAACCTAAAAATCTTTTCCGGTATCAAACTTCTGCAAAAATCCACTAAGTTTGTTAACAGGACTAACACTGAATTTCTTCTTGGTCTGAATAGAGGTAGGCGATAAACCCAAAGGGTGATCCCCCTAGGGATCAGGAGCAGTTAATAGGCACATTTGGGACACCCAAAGTGCTTTAGTCTGGCCATTCTAACGTAATATAGATTGCAGGAAGTTTTTAAATATTTTTTGTAAAATTTTCGTTAAATTTTGTTAAAATTTTTCCAAAAAAATTTTCAATATAATTTTTAAAAAAAATTTATAATAAAATTTTCAATAAAATTTTTAAAAAATTTTCAATTAAATTTTTAAAAAATTTTCAATAAAATTTTTAAGAAATTTTCAATAAAATTTTTAAAAATTTTTCAATAAAATTTTTACAAAAAAATTTTTCAATAAAATTTTTACAAAAAAATTTTCTATAAAATTTTTACAAAAAAAATTTTCTATAAAATTTTTACAAAAAAAATTTTCTATAAAATTTTTACAAAAAAAAATTTCTATAAAATTTTTACAAAAAAAATTTCTAAAAATTTTTACAAAAAAAATTTCTAAAAATTTTTGCAAAAAATTTCTAAAAATTTTTACAAAAAAAATTTTCTATAAAATTTTTACAAAAAAAAATTTCTATAAAATTTTTACAAACAAAATTTTCTCTAAAATTTCGATTGTTACAAATATTTTAAATAAAATTTTAAAAAAAGTGTCTATATCTTTATATTATTTTTGTAATAACGAAGTTGAAATCATAAAAGTAAAAACCGAATGTATATTGATGTGAAATTGGGAAATATAACAGAGTAAGTGAATATTTAACATTACTATGGTGAAGGGAATATAAGATTCGGTATGACCGAATATAGCACTCTTACTAATTTTTTTATTATTAAACTCGAAATAGAATGTCCAAAGCAAAACATGTGTTTCTGATTTCTCACTCCCTTTTTTGCTACTCCCAGGGAGATTAGAATAAAGTAGATTTTTCCCGGGAACAAAACATTGGGATGGGTAAAATTTCCCCGGGAATATTCATAATTGCGCTGATTTTCTCCAATTAAAGGTTATCCATTAAGGGTTTCAGATTAAAATTTAATTACATAATTATTTTATTTAATTATTTGTTTTGTTCTGTTTTGAACAAATATATATTTGATTCAATTAAAAAATTAATTGAAATTTATTTTTAAAACTAATTAAAACTTTTAATTGGTTCGAATTTTTTTTCTTTGTTTGCGTTGTAATATTTAATAAAAAAAAGTAACTAAATTATATTAAATTTGACCACTTCTTTCTTTATTATGCCACCTAGTCTGCTTTTCTTTATATATTTAATTCCCAGTCCCCTTATCTTTATGTTTATTTACATGCCTTTTAAAGCTTATCCTTATCTCTCTGTGTGTCGCTTTAATTAAATATTTATTTTAATTATAATTTATACTTTATTCTTTATTATAGTCGTTCAGAAAAAAAAAGACACTGATTAGTTGCAGTTTGTTTTCTATTTTAGATTTCAAACTTGTTTTTCAAATTAGTTTTGCTCGTAAATAGATAAATAAATAACTAATGTTTTGCATTAAGTTGACAAGCAAAAATTACACATTTCTCTGCTCTCGACATCGAATAAGTGACAATTAGTTTTAAAAATACCAGGATTTAAAATGATAAACGACGACGAACGAACCAACGAGTGGGTTGCAGCTTTTATTTGCTTCAAAGACTTGCAACTAAAAGAGTAATAATTAATGTCAAATAAACTAAAGTCAATATAGATTATATTGTTTGTTTTATTATATTGACTGACTTGTCTTATTGAAACTATCACGCGATTTTAAATGTAGTGAATAAAAAAAAAGAACTTTAACTGTTAATTGGGTGGGTGTTTTTTTTACTGTTTTGTTTGAATTTTAATTTGTTTGACAAGGTGACAATGATTTTAAGTTGATTTGGAAATCAAGAGAAAACAGTTGATAATGTAAGGTGACTTGTAAAGGGTTTGGATTGTAACCACAGAGTCACAAGAATAACTCAAATGTAAATAATTTATTTGTAAATTCTAAAGTGTTATTTCTTCCACAAGTGCTTAATAATAAATTCGCTGCAATTAATTTTTTAATTGGCCACACAACAGAGTTGTATGTGTGAGGGCGTCAACACTCGGTAAAACTGCTTAATAGTGGTTGTACGTATACGTCATCAATATTACAACCGGAAACATTCGACCACTTTACAGGTCGCATGGAGATGGGAAAAGTTCGAGTAAATAGAAATTTACCCGAATAGAGGAGCAGCAAATATATGACCAATAAAAGCTTCGTTACAACCAATCGACTGTAATGTACAGCTACATATGTTTAGTTAAACTTTTTCTCCCCAATTCTTTTAATTTGATGAAACCGCATGAAACCTTGCAAAGGGCAGATAGCTACAGCAAAAGAGAGATAAATGTTGAATGAATGGAAGATTCTTTCTCAGGAAGATAAAAAACATATGGAAAAATTTGCAATAATTTATCGAAAAGTTTTTTTGAAATATGATCATTGCTAACCGAAGTTTGGCTGAAGGAACAACAAATGGTAAATATTAAAAAAGTAAAAATATTCAACAAGAGGGAAGCTTAAGGTAGTGGTAGACTTCGTTCTCACCAACTGACGATTGATAATTGAATACAAGTTTTTTCGTATTCCTTTATCTGGGTTTGGTTGGTTAAATAGATGATGCTTACAACTAAAACACTACCCTAAGTAGATTAGATACAAGAGTGCTAATGACGGACGTGGCTGTCTAGGAAATGTGCATTCCGCTCCTGCTGGTGTCTAAATTTTCCCAATTTTTCTTTAATATTATCACCTAATTTGTAATTTAATTAATTCTTTCATAGAGAGAATAAAAAGGAACTTAAGCTTGATTATAAATTTCATTGTATGTAAAAAAATTTTATATATTTTATCGAAAATGTTATATAATTTTTTTTAATTTATCGAAAATTTCTTAAAAAAATTTTATCGAAAAATTTTCATATATTTTATCGAATATTTTATATATATTTTTTTTAATTTTATCGAAAAATTTTTATATTTTTTATCGAAAATTTTATATATTTTTTTTAATTTTTTAAAAATTTTGCCGAAAATTTTTCTTATTTCTTTTTAAATTCTATCGAAAAATTTTTATTTATAGAAATTTATCGAAAATTTATTTTCAAAATTTCATAGAAATTTTTATTTTTTTAAATTTTATCTAAAAATTTTTATATATTTTATCAAAAATTTGATTTAATTTTTTTTAATTATCGAAAATTTCTTGTAAAAATCTTACCTAAAATTTTATAAATATAAAATTTTACCTAAAATATTATATTTTTTTTCTAGAAAATTTTTTATATATTTTGTCGAAAATTTTATAAAATTTTTGTTTTTAATTAACCGAAAACATTTTGCTAAAATTTTATATAACTTTTTTTTTAATTTGATTGAACAATTTTTATATATTTTATAGAAAATTGTAAATATATTTTTTTTAATTTTATGTAGATTTTTTTAAATGTAATAGAAAATTTTTTATATTTTTTACCAAAAATTTTATATAATATTTTTTTAAAATTTATCGAAAGTTTTTTGTAAAAATTTTACGGAAAATTTTATATGATTTTTCTTTTATTTTACCGGGAATTTTTTATATGTTTTATCTAAAACTTAATATATATATATATTTTTTTAATTAATTGAAAATTTCTTGTTAAATATTAAATTTTTTTTATATTTAATTGAAAATTTCTTGTAAAAAATTTTATCGAAAATTTTTTTAAATGTTATCGGAAATTTTGTATATATTTTATCGAAAATATTATATAAATTGTTTTTGAATTTATCGAAAATTTCTTGGATAAATTTTATCGAAAATTTTATATAATTTTTTTTAATTTTATCGAAAATTTCTTATATAAATTTTACGGAAAATTTTATATAAATATTTTTTTAGTTTACCGAAAAGTTTTTATATATTTTTTCGAAAATTTTATATATATTTTTTTGAATTAATTGAAAATTTCGTGTTATAATTTTATCGAAAATTTAATATAATTTTAATATATTTTATATAAGTTTTTTGTTTTTAATTTGATTGATTTTTTTTTTTTCTAATTTAATCGAAAATTTTTTGTATACATTTTATTAAAAATTTCTTGTAAAAATTTTATCGAAAATTTTATTTAAATTTTTTTAAATGTTGTCGGAAATTTTTTATATATTTTATCAAAAATATTATATAAATTGTTTTTGAATGTATCGAAAATTTCTTGGAAAAATTTTACCGAAAATTTTATATATTTTTTTTTTTAAATTTTATCGAAAAATTTTTGTATATTTTAAAAAATATTTTATATATATTTTTTTTTAATTTTATCGATTTTTTTTTTTTCAATTTTATCTTGTAAAAATTGTACCGATAATTTTTGGGGGTTTTTGTTAATTTTCGGGTTTTTATCAAATTTTAAGTTTTGAATAGCAATTTCTGGAAAGAATTTTAACTTTTACATAAAATTTTTATGAAAATGTGGTGCATTAGTGAAATTTCGATTGTTTGGTGAAATTCTGATTTTATGGTAGTCTCTAGAGTACAACAAAGTACAGAACAACAAATAAAATATGTGAAAAGCATAAAGAAAATACGAGGCTGTCACTTTTTTGTAACCATAGCGCTATCATTTTTGGACCAATGGGGCCGAATTGCAATAGCAAAATTTTTTGAAACTATGATCTGACTGATTGGTATGCTTAAATTTTCTGTACCTTTTTGTGGGTGCCTTGGCGAAATCCATTTCAACTCGAAAACGTATAGATGAACGGATGAACGGACATTGCTTAATAAACTTCTTTATGTATAACGATGTAGAATATATATACTTCATAGGGTCCGAAATGAATATTGTAGAATTATACTCTCCACCTGTGGTGAAGGATATGAAAAGGATAAATGTTGAATTGGGAGTTTCTGTGTAAGTGGAATTAAAAACGTTTGCTTTACAATAATTTTTAGAAAATGTTTGAATTTTATCCAGGGTTGGGTACCTTTATATAAAGTAAATACGTAAAACTTTTAAAATTTGGTGTAGATTAACTTTCAAAGCAAAATCGAACAAAATATTGCCAGGACACACGCGACGTGTGTGAGCACAGCTAGTTTGTTAATAAACCTTTATAAGTTTTAATGGTTATTAATTTTAAGGCTTTCCTTGAATCAAAAAATAACGACAGAAATATATAAACCAACACTGTTAATTGAAACACTAAAAAACCTCCCTACAAATTATTCCCCATAATAAATCAATACAATTAAAAGGAGAAGGACTCTCTATTTCGCCAAGTTTCTTTCGAGTGTACATAATATTCAACCCCTCATAGCGACCATTTCTGCAACAGTTAATTTACTTCACTCTACTTTACTTTCATTTTATTTGTTTGCATTTAATTTAGCGTTTATTTATCCGTTAATGTAAATATTAACTTGATTTTACATTTTTGCACTAACTTCATGTAACCAGTTTCATTTTCATAACAACTCTACACTGTTTGTTAATTATTTATTTATTTGTTTATTTTGCCACTCACTTTTATATGCAAATAAGTCAGTCGCTACATCTACTATACATAATTAAACCAAGTATTTACAAAAAGGGTGGCGGTGGGGCGAAAAATCATCCTCACTCATCACTATTCAATTTTGATTGTATTTTGTCACCGCTTCTTTTGATAATCATCACAAAAACAGAAACAAAAATGAAATCAAATCAAATCAAATTTACTTTGTAGTGTTTTAATTAACGCTCCAATTGGCCAACAATATGACAGCGAAAAAGAGGAAACAATTAAGAAATCTAAAGTGACAAATATACAAACAAACGGCAAAAAATAAGAGATAAAAAATACAAATACTCGTATTTGGAGAGTCTGAAACTACTGTAAAAATACCATATTTATGGAAATTGAAATCGATTGTGAAATAAAAGAATGTCACAGTTGATTTGAATAACAGAGGTTTTGTGAAAAATTTATTTTACCAGTGAAGTGGTACAAAGGCGGTTTTTATGTGAAAAAATGTTTTTTTAATTGATTTTATTTGGCTTTTTGATGAAATAAGTGAATTTTTGGTGAAAAAGTGTAAAGATTTTCTTTTTCGAAAAAAAAAGAAAAGAAGCAATTTTTTGGTAAAAGAGATTTAATATATACTCGTATGTTGCAAAAGTATTTTTTTGTATCGAAAAAGTTACTTTCTGATAAAAAACAACTTTTTAGTAAAAAAGTGACTTTTTGGTGAAAAAGGGACTTTTTGGTGAAAAAGTGACTTTTTGGTGAAAAAGTGAATTTTTGGTGAAAAAGTGAATTTTTTATGTAAAAGTAAGGTTTTGATTAAAAAAAATGTCTCTCGCGTGAAAAAGTTTAGTTTTTGATAAAAAAAAGTAATTTTTTATTAAAAAAACTTGAATTTTGTGTGAAAACAGTTTGTGCCGAAACAGTGATTTTTTTGCGGAATAAAGTGATTGATTTTTGATGAACAATTTTTGGTAAAAAAAGTTACTTTTAATTGAAAAACTTTGTGATGAAAAAAGTTATTTTTTAAATTGATTTTTCGGTGTAAAAAGTGACTTTTTCCTAAAAAAAAAACAATGATTTTTGGATGATAATCTGACTTTTTGGTGAATAACGTCACCTTTTGGTATAAAAAAGGTGATGTTTTGGTAAAAAAGGTGATGTTTTGGAGAAAAAAGTGAATTTTTGATACAAAAAAATCCATTTTGGGTGATAAAGTTACCCTTTGATGAAAAATGTGAGTTTTTTAGTAAAAATCGTCACTTTTTAATGCAAAAAGACAGTTTTTGGTGGAGAAAAGTAATTTTTTTTTTAAGGGTTTTTAGGTTTAGGACTTCTTGCTACAACAAAATGATTTTTTGCTACATAATTTGACTTTTTGGTGAAAAAAGTCACTTTTTGATGAAAAAGTGAGCTTTTGGTTAAATAGTGATTTTTTGGTGAAAAAGTGAATTTTTGGTGAAATAATTGAGTTTTTGGTGAAAAAAGTGACCGTAGCAAAAAATTATTTTTTGCTTAAGAAAACCTGAATTTTTTTGATGAAAAAAGCGACTCTTTGAAAAAAGTGACTTTTTGATGAAAAACAGGCGAAATTTTGGTGAAAAATGTGCCTTTTTGAATAAAAAAAGTGACTTTTTGATAAAAAAAAAATGTTAGCTTCCGTGAAAAGGATATGAACAAATTAATTTTTTTGGTATAAAATTGACTTTTGTAAAAATGTGAATTTTTTTGTGAAAACAGTGAAGTTTTGGTAAAAAGGGGTATTTTTGGTAGAAAGTGATATTTTGTGAATTTTTGGTGAAAAAGTAACTTTTTGTTAGAGGTTACTTTTTGGTGAAATAGTGATTATATGGGAAAAAGTTATTTTTTGTTGCAAAATTAGTTTTTTGGTGAAAAATGTAACTTTTTGGTAAAAAAGTGATTTTTGGTAAAAAAAAGTATTTTTTTGGTGAAAAAGTATGTTATTCAAAAAAAAAAAATTACCTTTAGGTGAAAAATAAATTACTTTTACGTAAAAAACTGATTTTTTGTTAAAAAATGGCTTTTTGATGAATAAATTGACTATTTAATGAAATGTTATGTAGAAAAAAGTAGTTTTTTGGTGATAAAAGTGAATTTTGGTGAAAAAAAAAATTTTTTTTGGTTAAAAAATTCCTTTTTTTTAAAAAACTGACTTTTATTTAAAAAATTACTTTTTGTTAAAAAAATGACTTTTTTGTGAAAAAATTACTTTTTTGTGAAAAAATTACTTTTTATTAAAAAAGTGACTTACCTTTTGTTAAAAATGTGACTTCCTTTTTGTTAAAAAAGTGAAAAAAATACTTTTTGTAAAAAAATAACAAATTAAAAACGTGACATTTCATAAAAAATATGAACTTTGTAAAAAAAAAGTGAATTTATTTTTTTTTGTGAAAAAACTGTTAAAAAAATATTTTTAAGAAAAAGGGGTCGTTCCCCGGTGAAAAATGTAAACATTTATATAAAAAAAAAATATTTGTTGGTGATAAAAGCCTTATGAAAAAAAATCTTTTAGTCATAGAGTAAAATATAAATAAATTTAAGCCATAATTTGATAAATATTTTAACGATTTGTAATGTTTTTGATAAATTAGATATCCCTTGAAAAAGTCAACAAATAATTGACGAAACGTCGGGAAAAATGTAAAATAAATTGTTTTATTTACATTAAAGAAGTCAGGCCTTATTAGCTTATTTATTAAATAAAGAAACCAAGTAGCACTGGCCAAATATTCCAATAAGAAAATCAGTTTAGTTTGCATCGGCAGGCCTGTTTCGCTGCACTATCATGGATGCAAAGGAAATTGTCTCAACCGCCATGTTTTCTCACTGGAACAATGACTAAAATTTTGGTTTTGCAATGATGTCAAGCTTTGTTTTCTGAAAATCGCTTTCCAAATAATATTTTTCAGACTACATATTATGTTCCTTTCAATAAAATAAACAAATAAATAACTAAATCAGACGTTTTTTTTTTCGTTTCCTAAACAATTTTAGAAATGTCTCTTAATACATTCTTATGGAAAGGTATCGATATGTATAGGGATTGCAATGCAACTAAAATATAAATACATTCACATGTAGTCATACAAAATATTTAAACAGTGAATACAATAAATTAGTATTTTTTATTTGAAATTTAATTAAAAATCATTTTTTTTACTGACGTCTAAATAAAATTTATACGCCTGAATTGTTAATTGAAGTTCACTTGTATTGCTTGATTGTCAAAGCAATTAAGTTCATTTTTAATTAGTTTAATCTCATAAAAAAAAAGTAGTCATTGATTTTTTTAACTATATTAAGGGCATTCCCTAAACGAAAAAAAATGCATAAGATAGAAAAAAATGTGTTGAGCAAAAATTTTAGTTGTTTTTACTAATAGCAGTTATATCCCTAATATTACAAATACCAGTGCATTTCATTTAATTACAATTTTTTTTCTAACAATTTTTACATTTAGTATTAAAAAAACTAAAAGCATTTGTGCTATAAAACGAGGTTTTTTTAAGTTAAAATAAATGCTTGATTTTTATTCGATTAAATTGGGTATAAATTTAAATGTCTCCTGTATACAGTGGGGCAGAATCAAAATATTTCAATAATATATTAGCCACTAGTAAAGGCTAGGCCCTTAGGCAAAACTTTAGAAGCACATCTAAATATGGGCTTTCCCATATTTATCACACTTTTATCAGTTTATTTTACGAATTTATGTTATGTTACACACTGTGTAATTTTTTAAGTCACGGGAAAATAACCATATACGGACACGACCACGTGATAAAAGACCAAAAAAAAAAAAGACCCCTGTCTCCCAGTTTTGCCCAAAGTCCTCCAGGTTTTTTTTTATGGGCCCTTAAAAAATTCAATTTTTTTTTTACCTTTTTTCCCTGTTCAGGTCCATAGGTAGCAAATTGTTCAAAGTTCAAGGAAACAATCAACTACAAAAATGAACCTAAGATCTCAGTAAACAACTTTCTAGAACATACGAACTTCCTAGGAATGATTCTTAACACCGTTTAGGTAGCCCTTAGGTAGCCGCAAAAGTGAAAAATGAAGTGGATATGTAATTAGTCAACGAAAATTTAATAATAAAAAATCTACAAAATTAAGGTGATGAAAATTCCACAATTCCCAAAATAAAGACCAAAAATTCCAAAATTGGAATTTTATAGTCATTTGCCCTACATATGGGCTAGGGCTCATAAAACACTTTCAGCAATAATTAGGAGTATATATAGCTTTATTATAGCAGTCTTCATTTCCTATTCCAGTTTTGAAATTTTAGAAAATATAGGCTAAAGTCAAATTTACGATGAAATATAGGTCAAATTGGCCATCTTCTACAGGGTTGATCAATTTAACACGAAATTTCGTTTAAACCTACGTATATACATATTGTTAGCTGGCAGAAAATTATAAAATATTTTTATATTCCTAAGGAAATTTTTTTTTCTATTTAGAAAAACATTGATGTCCCTTTTTTAAGAATAAAATACATAATTTTTGGAATTTTCCTTTTTTTTGTTTTTTCCTTTGTCTAGTTTATAACCCAGAATATATATGTGACCCGGTATATGAAAAGGTGGCTTATGACTCCAAAAAAATTTTTCCACTTTTTTGTTGGTTTCGATAGTTTTTGAGACGCTCTTTCACGTGGTGAAAACTAGAAAGACCTAACTTGCTTAGAAGTGTACTAAAAATGTAAAGAAAGAAGAGAAAGAAAAAAGAGAAAATCCAGAATCAAGATAATAAATGGAATTGGTTTGTGCTTTGCATTGAAAAAAACATAGCTCTTTATATACACACACGAACTTATCTTATTTATTTTTTTTTTTGGCATTTTTTGGTTGCCTTTTGGGCATGACTGTTCATAATGCAAAAGAAAAACTACTAAGAAACTGACGAAATGCATTGTTTATCTTTAACAGCTAATTTTTCGAAATTTTGTTTTTGAGTCATAAGCCAACTTTTCATAGACCGGGTCACATATAGTCTTGAAATTTTTCCACAATATTTTTAATTTTGCTGGCGAAGTATGAGAAAAAATTAAAAATAAAAATTAGATGAAAATTGTACTCAATATTTTGAAAAAAAAAACAGTACCACTGTACCGAAAAAATTTAAATTTTAAATTGTTGATAACTCGCTCATTTTAAAAAAATTATTTTTAAATATTTTTTTAAAGCATCGTTTTGTTGATATTAACTATACGTTTAACACCATGCATAATTTTTAAAAATCAAACAAAAATTGAAGAAATGCCTACTGATGCGAGGTATCCAACTTTGAGACCACATGGTGCCACCCTTGACAAGTGGATGGTGTACAGTGTCAAAATATAAGCTCAGATGCTCCTTTGCTAAGCTGATATAAAATTTTGAATCAATTAGCTTAGCCCTTTACAAATGGCTGAGTTATTTCCAAAACATTTTGATTCTGCCCCCACTGTGCAGTGTAGTATGTTCGGTTGTAAATTAGTAATTAATTTTTTAAAAATCAAATTTTTACAAATAATAAATAGTTTAAAAAGAGAAATTTTTTAACAATGAAAGCTGATCACATTTTTCCAAAAATGTGATTTTTTCCTTATATGCAGGAGCATTTAATTAATTTTGAAAATTTTTATTCTAGTGTTTTTACATTTATTGCTGCTTCAATATTTTTTTTTGTAAATTTTATATTCTGAGGATTATTCAAAGTAAAAGCGACTTAAAATTTTCCATTAAGATTTCAAACTTCTTAGGAAAAGTGCATTTTTTGAGAATTAATGGATTTTAACTCCAAACTGCTATTACCGGTTCCATGTTCCAGGTACCAGGTACAATTTTTTCTTCTCTTAAGCCCGTAACAAAACAATAAAACATATTATAGCTTCCTTTAAAATTATGCATTTTTCTTTTTTTTTTCTTTTTAAGTCTAATTGAACGTTTCCCATTAAATTATTTCTCTTATTTATTTATGCATTTTTTTTAGTCTTACTAGCGAAATAATTTACATTTCCTTCCTATGCAAATAGGACTATGGCGAAAAAAAACCCACTTGTAAAAATCTGCATAGTTGGAAGAAAAAAAAAAGCACAGAATTTTGGTTTTTCCTTGGGTGGCCTAAAGAACTCTTTAAGAGAGAGCGAGAGAAAGAGAGAGAAAAGAAAAGAAAATAGAATAAAACTAAAAACCATCCTCATCCAACTATTTAAATGCTGGCCTTTTATATTCTTTCTCAACTATTGACATTGACATATGTTTGGTAATATTTTAAAATGAAAAAATTTTGCAAAACGTTCTTTGCTTTCTGCGCTAAAAATAAAATATGCAGTAGAGACGGAAAGCAAAAAAAAAAAAAATAAAAAAAATTAAGGAAATAAAATATTACTACCAAAAACTTCCACAAATTGGCGGCGTTTCTTTTTTTATTGTACAGCCACATATTACTTGCAAATAATTTAGGGATGGTCTTTAAAGAAAGAACAGTGAAAACGGTGCCTTTAAACAAATAAGTGCCCTTTTTTGTGAGGGATTACTTATTACTACATGTGAAGTAACTATTTAGTTCTTGAGTGATAGAGGCAGCGGTTTGATTTCTAACACTTTCTATGAAAGGGACTTCTAACTTCCATAGGCCAATATGGCAATATCCTATGAAGTGGCCTACTGTCACTTTCAGGCTACTCTTTTTAGAATCGTTCAGAACCATTCACAAGTCACTCACAATTCATTGACAAATCATGGGATGTGTACGGTGGTAACAGTTGTGACATAATTTCCATGGGTCAGGCACATTTTAGTGAAACAATATTTTGGGTGAATAAAATTTAAAAAGTGATTTTTTGCTAAAAAAAAGTGGCTATTTGCTAATAAAGCGGCCGAATCTTATACACCCTTCACCATAGATAGTAATGCTTGATATTGTGTTACCCCATTATGGTTCTTTCTATATTTTTTGTTAAGAATTTTTTTGAAATTTTTCGTAAATATTTATTAAATTTTTGTTTTAATTTTTTAAAAAATTTTTGTAAAATTTTTTTTCAGAATTTTTTTGAAAACATTTTGAAATTTTTTTATAAAATCTTTTTTTTGGAAAATTTTAGTAAAGTTGTTTGTAAAAAATATGTTTTTGATTATTTTTTTAATTTTTGGAAAATTTTTAGTAAAATAATTTTTAAAAATTTTGTTGATTATTTTTTTGGAAAATTTTAATAATTTTTTTTTTTGAAATATTTTTTGGAAAATTTTAATAAATTTTTTTTTTTTAATTTTTTGTAATAACTTTTGGGCACCTTTGGGATCTATTGACTACCTCTATATGTATTGCTTTCTATAAAGGTCTTTAATACAAATCAAAGCTCAAAAACCAACTTACCAACCTAAAAATAAACAAAAAATCGAGCTTCACAGGGGTTTATTGATACCTCTAGATCTGTATGCACTCCTAGTCCATTCACGGACTAATATTTATTTAACGGAAAAAAAAAGCAAAACTGAATCATTAAAACCTAAAAAACGTGAAAAAATATGAGTGGTCGTATGTTTTTTTCCCACAGCCTCCAAAGGAACGAAAAGCAATCCAAAAATTTTCGGAACTATGCCTGGCAGATTGGTGGGCTTAAATCTTATGTACCTTGTCTGGTGCCATGACATTTTAACTCGAACTCGAAGAGTTAAACAGACAGACAGAAGGACAGACGAACAAACGGACAAACAAACATCGCTTAATCAACTTTTCTATAGTCGGGAAGGTATATTGTAGAAATTACGCACGGAATGACAAATTTGTATATACTCTTTCCGCCTGTGGTGAAGGGTATGAAAAGGGACTTTTTGTGAGAAACATGACTTTTTGTAGGAAATTTGTGAAATACTTGATTTTGTAATGAAAAAGGTAATTTTTTTGCAAAAAAAAGTGACTTTTTGCAAGGAATAAGGGACTTTTTATAAAAAAAGTGACTTTTTGCAAGAAAATTGCCTATTTTATTATAAAAGTACCTTTTTGCGAAAAAAGCCTTTCTGCAATAAAAGTGACTTTTTATAAGAAAAGTAGTTTTTTTGCAAGAGTGCATTTTTGCGAGAAAAAATACTTTTTGCGAGAAAAGTGCCTTTTTGCAACAAAACTGCCTTTTTGCGAGAAAAGTGCCTTTTTGTAAAAAAAGTAAAGATTTTAACGAGAAAAGTATTTTTTTTTGCCTTTTTGTAAGAAAAGGACTTTTATGCGAGAAAAGTGCCTTTTTGCAAGAAAAGTGCCTTTTGAAAGAAAAGTACTTTTTGCGAGAAAAGTGACTTTTTATAAGAAAAGTACCTTTTTTGCAAGTAAAGAGACTTTTTGCGAGAAAAATGCCATTTTACGAGAAAAGTGCGTTTTTGCGAGAAAAGTGCCTTTTTGTAAGAAAAGTAATTTTTTTTGTTGAAAAGTAACTTTTTGCGTTTTTGTAAGGAAAGTATTTATTTGCTAGAAGAATGCGTTTTTACGAGAAAAGTAGCTTTTTGCGACATAAATGCCTTTTTGCGTGATAAGTGCCTTTTTGCAAGAATAAGGCACTTGCCAGAAAAGTGCCTTTTTATAAGACAAGTACTTATTTGCGAGAAAAGTTCCTATATAAAAGAAACGTGAATTTTTGAGAGAAAAGTGCCTTTTTATAAGACAAGTACCAGAAAAGTACCTTTTTGCGAGAAAAGTGCCTTTTTGCTAGGAAACGATATTATGCGTGAAAAGTTATCTTTTGAGAGAAAAGTACGTTATTGCGAAAAAGTTTTTCTTGGACTATTACTGGAAGAACTTAAAGGGTGTATTTTCATGAGTTTATTTAAGTTTACATTCAGGTACTATTAAACAGCAGCAAATTAAACAGAAGTCAAACAACAACTATTAGTTTTTGGGCTAAGGAAAATATTATGTTTTTTTTTTAAATACAGAAAAAAATATTTAAAATCTCGACAACCACTAGTGCGGCTGGTATAACAACAGAAAAAACCCACAAACAAGAATCAATGCTAAGTACTTTAAATAACTACCCAGCTACTACCCAGTCATAATACCAAGTTCTCTATGCTCTATGCAAAAAAAAACAAGTAAACGTATTTATTGTAAAAAAAACAAACAAACAAAAAGACCAAAATAAAAGTTAATGCTACACAAGTGTGCAATTTAAAAACCATTAAAAATGTACTTTAATTTTTACCGCAAAACAAAATACAAGTACGACTAACTGCCTGTCCGACAGCAGCACAAAAAAAAAAACATTGTCTACATAAAGTAAATAACGACAACAATTTATAATTAAAAAAAAAAAAATTACTGAGTGTTGATGATGATGATGCCTCTGCATGTGTTGAAGTAACGTGTCGTAAGGCAAACACAAATAAAAAATAAACCGAGCAGTACGGTAACAGGCAGATGAATTGAAATAAATTTTTTTAAGGTTCAATTTGAAATAAAATAGACTTAAAATTTATTGCCGAAAAGTTCAAGGTTATAAATACTTCCACAACTGCTGGTGGCAATAATGGACTCTGTAGTAATTTCTTCGCTTGTATTGTGATTTTAATTTTAATAATCCTTTTTTTGTTGTTGTTTTTCCTGGTAAAGTTATAAAATTAAATTTTTTTTTATATTTTTATGTTGTGTAAAAATATAGAAAAAAAAACCCTTTATTGCCTATAAAAATCAATAAAGTTGATAAAGTGCTTATAGCGGTAACAGATTTAATTTTTTTTTTTATGTTACATAACAGGATAATAAATTTTCTTTCTTTCTTATCTTAACTTTGCCTTTATTATTTATATATATTTTTCATTTTGTTTTTTTATTTTTTGTGAAATATTTTATGGATAAAAAAACTTTAACCCGCAAAAATGGCAATTTTATGGTTAAATGCGTAAATAGTTAAAACTTTTTTTTATTGATTTAAAATGGTTGGAGTAAAAAACAAAACTTATGAAAGTATAATCACTTATTCAAAGAATAAGAAAAAACTTTAAGTTCCTTTGAAACATATCATTTTACAAAATTCAATAGTACCACAGAACTATGCCTGAAACACGGTTAATTGATAACAAAACATAAAATATTATTTAGGCGAATTTATCTGGTTGGAAAGTTTCTTAACTTTGGAATTGATCGGTTCAACCGTAGAGTCCATTATTTTTTAAATATTTTTTTCCCTTCTTTTAATACTGATCAATAGTACCACAGAACTATGCCTCAAACACGGTTAATTGATAACAAAACATAAAATATTATTTAGGCGAATTTATCTGGTTGGAAAGTATGTTAATTTTGGAATTAATCAGTTCAACCGTAGAGTCCCTTATTTTTTAAATATTTTTTTCCCTTCTTTTAATACTGAACAAATTTTTTGCGCCAAGGCTTTAATTAGTTTTAAATTAAAGTTCAATTAAATTTTTAATTGATTCAAATATATAGGGTGATTAAAGTAGAGCTACTTTTTTCAATAGCCTTTTTTTTTGACAGATCAGGTGTGAGTCGTGTCATGCTGTCATGTTATTTTTGTTTAGTATTGTTTGGCATTTCATAATGGAAAGACTTACGCCTGAATCGCTTCGCTCTATGGGCTCTTGAAAAGTTCCAAGAAGATCCGACGTTTTCGAGACCCATTTCTGGTTCAATGGGTATGTAAACAAACAAAATTGCCGCATTTGGGACGAATAGCAACCTGAAGAGATTCAAGAGCTGCCAGTTCATCCAGAAAAATAAAAAGCTTGGTGTGGTTTGTGGGCCGGTGGAATCATCGCTCCATATTTTTTTAAAAATGATGCCGATGCAAACGTAACAGTCAATGGCAACCGTTATCGTGCCACGATAGCCGACTATTTGAGGCCTGCAATTGAAACTCGTGATCTCGGCGACATTTGGTTCCAGCAAGACGGCGCCACTTCTCACACATGGCATCAGTCAATGGATTTATAGAGAGAACATTTCGGTGAGCATATACATAATTTCACGTTTTGGGCCGGTCGGTTGTCCACCAAGATTGTGTGATATCACACCGTTAGACTTTTTCCTGTGGGGATATGTAAAGTCTAAAGTTTATGCGGACAAACCCGCTTCGATTCAGGCCTTGGAGGAAAACATGACGCCAGTTACCAGTCGAAATTCTCGAACGAGTCATAGAAAATTAGACTCAACGAATGGACCATCTGCGGCGTAGCAACGGCCAACATTTGATAGACATAATCTTCAAAAAATAAATGCCAAAGAATGTTCTCCATTAAGATTGAATTTTCTGTCTTTTTTCTTTGTTTAAAAAATAGATCACACCTTATAATTCATTAAATTAGAATAAAAAAATTTCCTAATTAAACAAATAATTGAATCAATTAATTATTTAATTAGATTTTAATCTAAGACCAATTTAAACCTTTAATTGGGGAAACAATTTTTGTCTGTGTTTAAAAAATTATAACCATACCCCCCTCCACCCTAAATTTTTTAATTCCTTTAATTTTAATATATTCTTAAATTTCTGTATTAAAATTTTCATTAATATAAATATTTATCTTTTTAAATTTTTTTTGCAGTTCAAGTTTACAACACTTTCGGATAACTAGCAACCAAGCAGTAGAAAATCGTACGTGAGTTTCTGATAATATAGTCGATTAAAATTTTTCTAGGATTTTTAACATTTTTTTGTATGTTTTATAACAGACAATTAACACTATGCTTTCACATATCAAACATTTGCACACACTCTCGAACACTTGAAACAATTTGAAGTCATCATCATCATCACCATAATCACCAGCATCAGCAGCAGCAGCTGCAGCCCAAACACCAGAACTTTGGAACTTTTTCTTTATTGTTCAAATTATTTGCCATATACTACGAGTATATCGTTCATATTTTAGAGATGCAAAAGTGTTGTGTTTCAAGTGGTTCTCTTTAGTGATGCATGATACTCATACAGTATATGCCATTAGCAAGGGAACGGGGTTTCAATTTTTTTCTTTGCACTAATAAAAAACACAGAAAAAATAAATAGAGTTTTTTAATGTTTTTAATTGCTGATGAATGATTTGTGTTGCATCTAGTTTTAGGAGAATTCTCTGTTAACGTGTAAATTTTCATACGAATGTATGCAGTTTTTTTATGTAACGTAACTGCGAGGTGTTATACTGTACAAAAAACAAAAAAACACACACACCCATACCAGTCTATAGTAGATTTATATTTAATGCTTTTTTATTAGGGTAGGGCAAATAAAAATTAGGAAATATAAAAAAAAATAATGCTGTGGTAAAAGGGGCATTAAATATGTATACAGTTTTGTAATATTTTTTGATTAAATTATTTAGTTAAAAAATTGTTTAAAAAAAACGGTTTTTCCTTTTTCAATTCAGCAATTTAAATCTAGGTTAAGGATTCCTCATGAGCCAAATTAAGCACTTAGCGAAATGGTTATAGAAACTAGCTAATCTCGTAGTAATCAATTTCAGAAAATTTGTAATTTGGGTTAATAGCACACTATTTATTAGAAATTAAAATTAGGAAAGTTTTAAAACCAAAATATAAATTATTACAGCATGAAACCAATTTTGTCAGCTTTCCAAAAATATTTTAAATTCGAGAGTCAAAGGTATAGTTTTCAAGTTCTACGTGTTTTTAAAAAATAACTTAATAAATAATATCAATCATACGCCTAAGTAAACTAATTTTATTTTTTAGAGAAATCTTATTTTTAGAAACATTTATTTGTTTTATAATTGCAATTTGTAGTCAAGAAAATTATGTAATCCACGTAATAATATAAAAAGGGAACTGCTCTAATCAAAAAAAAAAAAAAATGGTATTAATTAAATGAACCCTAAACAATTTTAGTGCTGATGATAATTTGATCTTTGATACAGGGTGAATTGGCAACTAAATGCCATCTGCATTAATGAAAATCTTAACCCCAGAAAAGAACTTTCCTTTAGCATCATGCCTTTTATTAAAACTGAGCTACTTTAGCGGTTGATAGTACAGATTTTCCTATCACTAGACTTGCAAAGAATTGACTATTTGTTATTTGAGATTTTGATGTGTAAGATTTTTTTTGTGTGGGGGTTTATGCCTTGGGGAAATGGGTTTTGAATGCTTCCACGATTTAAGGTCTCCCAATCGATTTTCCGAATCGCATTTAGAGTGTTTCCAGTGCTTAATGCTCATAATGATTTTTGTACTAAATTTTCCTATAGCTGTCCATAATAAGATAATTTTTAGTTTTAATATTTCATCAAACAAATGAATATCTGATAGAGACGTAATGGCGAAAGGCTCACTGCATATTCTACTGCAAATGAAATATAGATGTTTTTGTAAATGTAGTTCCAGATGGTTAAACCTCAGATTTAGATTTAGATTATAGGACGGACGCCAGCGCCAGACTTAAAAAAGTAAAAATATTGATCCATGTACCATCTCAAAAACAAATGCAGGAATGGATTTATTAGGTTAGATATGTGTTTACGTCTGAAAATTGTTTATTTAAACATTTATTTAAAATCGGGCGTTTAAAAAACTACACGTTATAAGACAGAAAAAGATTCTTGTGATTTTTCTATTAAAAATAATGATTTTATTTTCTTGTGATTTTTCTATAAAAAATTACTTTATTTTTTATGTTGAAAATACCTTCAATCTTTTCTAATTTAAAAAAAAAACAATATTGTTTTAACTAAGAGCAATGACTTTGCTTTTATAATGCTTAACCACATTTAAAAATTATGCATATCTAAAGAATTACTTGCATTTTCCAGCTTCTACCTATTAATTAATATTCATCATACGTTAGAGTGGAAAATCAAAACCATACACTATGACGTATGATTTACTCGAATTAAGTTGAAAGCGTTTGATTTCATATACCTTTTTACATGAGGTTTTGAAGATGTTAAGGATGTGTAAGAAGTTAGTTTATTATAAAACATTAACCAGTAACCTTACAAGTCCACGTTTATCCTAAGCACAATGTATTCTCTGCCTGACAGAAAGTCATTCAAAAATATTTTTCAAAAAAATCCAGGTTTAAATTTGATTTTTTTTCTTTCAGAAATTGTTGCAAAGACATCACTATTATTGGTCTATTAGGTATCCCTTGCGACAATATTCACATATGATTTATCAACAAATTCTCTTTTTTAGTCTGCAAAATATACGAAGTAACATTTTTTTTGCGTTAAGCGTATACTTAAATATTTAAAAACATAAATAAGTGTAACTTTACAGGAGAAGCTAAAATCATAATAGAAACTGTTACGAGTATATTCACAATGTAATTTATAATATACAAAAGCATGTAAAAGCGGTATTTTTTAAATTATCGCAATAAATTTATTTATTCATAAAATCTTTTTATGAATTGTGATACTTAATTTTTTACTTAAAAAGTTGCTGGGAACAAAATCTTACGGCTTAAATAAAGTCCATAATGTTAGCATTCGAAAATGTTTTTAATCGCGACCATATCTTATATACCTTCAAAGATATGATTATATTTATCGTAAAACCTCATTATTAATATCAATCATACGCCGCAGTATACACAATTTAAATTTTACTAAAAACCATTGTTTAGTAAACTTTCGATTAACGTTTTACACAGATACAGTTCAGCAAAAAACCTAATATTTCTTCGCATTTAACATGTTCTTAGAAAATAAGTACCTTACAGCATTATTACTCTAATGTATTTGCAACCTCCTTAATTTCCTTTTAAACCTAGCTGACATTCTAATGATTAATGGACATGTTAAACATTTAAAGGAAAATAAACTAGGATAAATTATAACAATAGCAACAACTTTTTCATTATTCACAGCATCAACATTGTCATCATCATTCTCATCATTACAACCTAATTCTCACTCTTTTTGCCCCCGAACTTATCACTTCAACGATTTACACTTTATCATTTAATATTAACGATATCTCAAACTTACATATGAAAAATACATACAATATATGTCAGTGTTTCTGAAAGACTAAACGAGTGATTTGATGATGATAACAATAGGTAGTTGGTGATATACATACATATATGTATATTCATGTAGCAGTGTTTGTATTAGTAGTGGTGAGAGTTGGAACAATAGTTTATTGCTAAAGTTGTCTTGGTTAATGTAGTAGATGAATGAATGCCCGTGTGATGTTTTGTAGTATTAGAAGGCTGTGGCACAGGGTAAGAGTAATAGTTCTTTGAGTTAGTTGCAAAATGAATAGATTGCTGAGAATGCTTAATATTAGAAAATCTAGTGGATATTTTGGTAATTAATTTTCTTTGTTGGGTTGTTTACTAACGCAAATTGGATTTGAAAAACTTGAATAAGTTGAAACGAAAAATTGTAAAATTAGTACCTTCGAGCTTGACTAATCTGAAATATCTTTAATTAAAAGAGCAGTTAATTGGCTGAGATTCGACAGAATATATATGTTAAGTCTATTCTGCTATAAATGACTATACAACTTCTAATTTTCTGTAAATTTATCTCTAAAAACGAGCTACTTCAATTTAGAAATCATGTGGGAGGGGAAAAAAATATTGTAAAATTTGTTAGTTCTCAAGCGGGGTTTTTTTTTTGCATATCCCAGTGGGACCCAAATGAATTGCAGCCTATGCACATCAACGTAATCTCCTTTTGTTGCCAAATATATTTGAAGTATTTTTTTATTTTTAAAAATTTTATTAAAAATTTGATGTCTTTTTCCCCGTTCTTTTTTTTCAGCTAAAAACGTAGAATTTATTTTCATTTTTTATTTCTTATTTCTAGCAAATAACCATGACGTTGATGAATTTGTGTACATTTCACACTTAATAAAACAAACATGCAATGTGGCAAATATTAAACATATTTTCTTGCTGGTGCTACATGCCAGCAAAAATTTATTGCTAACCCAACATAATATGGAAAGTTTTATAAACAAATGTACATTTAGTCATTTAGGAATCCAAATCTAAAAACATCTCACAACAACGCAAAAAAAAAGAAACAACAAAAAATATATATATAAAGAACTCTTTAACGTTAAACAAAAATAACAATGCTTTACTCGTCTACTGAACCATTTGACATCATGTTTAAGCTTTTTTGTTGGCATTTTTGACAGTGACAGAAATAAACCAGAAAACCTTAGCCAGCTTAACAGATAAAAACAACTTTATGATAGGACAGTTTATTGTATTAAATATGTATTTGCATTTACATTATGAATTAATGCTAATAAGGGAGGAGGAAGCTTAAATGAGAGAAGAAATTAAATTAACCAGTGAAAGGAATTTTTGTAAAAATCCAAATCTTAAAGGGGTTTTAACGCTTAAGCCACTAAAAAATAAAACAACACGATTTTAAGCATGAAATAAACACAGTTATTGTTCATAAGCTTAGAATGGAAACAGAGGAATTAAAGGCCCAGAATTTATGGAAGAAAGTTAAGGTTTTTTTGTGATAAAATTAAGGTTGTTTTTGATGTTTTAATTTTAAAATATATTATTAATTTTTTAGAAAAGGTGTAATATTTTTTTCTAAATACCCAACAATTAGGCAATATCTTGTACAGTTTCAGAACTAATGACATTTTTATACTTAAGCCTCTTAAATAATACTAATCATATGACAGAGTACATTTTTAGGGTTCCGTACACAAAGTGTAAAAACGAAACCCTATTGTTTTCGCTACAATGTCTGTCCGTCTGTCCGTCTGTCCGTCTGTCCGTATGTCCGTCTGTCCGTCTGTCCGTCTGTCATCGCCTTTTATCTCTGGAACCGTAATAGGTAGACTCTTGAAATTTTCACAGATGATGTATAGTTGTTGCCGCTATAGCAACAAATACTAAAACTTATAGGGTGTTTCAATAAAGAGGTGTTATTTACGAAAATGTGTTTATTTCTTGAACTGTAGGATGGATACACTTGAAATTTACAAACAGTTATTAAAACTTAGTTCACTATATAAACAAGTATAAAAAAATAAAACTAAAAATTAAAGGGCTTTCCGATAGTGGTGTGAAATGCATGTAGAAGGCATAAGTTTTGAACCATAATAGGTAGACTCTTGAAATTTTCACAGAAGGTATATAGCGATGGCCGCTATAACAACAAAAATTAAAACTTATAGGGTGTTCCGATAAAGAGGTGTTATTCACGAATATGTGTTTATTTCTTGAACTGTAGGAGGCATACACTAAAAATTTACAAACTGTGATAAAAATGTAGTTCGTCTTAAATACAAGTCTAAAAAATAAACCTAAAAATTAAAGGGTGTTCCAATAGTGGTGTTATTTTGATTTATAAGTCCTAAGTTTTGAATCATAATAAGTAGAATCTTGAAATTTTTACAGAAGGTGTATAATTTTGGCCGCTATAGCAACAAATATTAAAATTTATAGGGTGTTCAGATAGAGAGGTGTTATTTACAAATATGTGTTTATTTCTTGACCTGTAGGAGGCATACACGAAAAATATGTAAGCAGTAATTAAAACTTAGTTCGCTATATAAACAAGTATAAAAAAATAAACCTAAAAATTAAAGGGTGTTTCGATAGTAGTGTGATTTGCATGTATAAGGCCTAAGTTTTGAACCGTAATAGGTAGGCGCTTGAAATTTTCACAGAAAGTATATAACTGTTACCGCTATACTAGCAAATACTAAAACTTATAGGGTTTCCGATAGAGAGGTGTTATTCGCGAATATGTGCTTATTTCTTGAACTGTAGGATGAATTCACTAAAAATATGCAAGCACTAAATTAAAATTAGTTCGCTATATAAACAAGTCTGAAAAAAAAATAAACCTAAAAATTAAAGGGTGTTCCGATAGTGGAGTGATTTGCATGTATAAGGCCTAAGTTTTGAACCATAATATGTAGACTCTTGAAGATTTTACCAAAGGTGTATAACTATGGCCGCTATAGCTACAAATATTAAAACTTATAAGGTGTTCCGATAGAGAGGTGTTATTTACGAATATGTGTTTATTTCTTACAAACAGTATTTAAAACTTAGTTCGCTTTATAAACAAGCCAAAAAAAAAAATAAACCTAAAAATTAAAGGGTGTTCCGATAGTGGTGTGTGTATGTGTAAGGCCTAAGTTTTGGACTATAATAGGTAGACTCTTGAAAACTTTACCAAAAGTGTATAACTGTGGCCACAATAGCAAAAAATACTAAAACGTAGGGTGTTCCAAAAGAGACGTGTTATTTACGTTTATGTCTTTTTTTTGAGCTGTAAGAGGAAACCACTTACAATTTGCAGACTGTAATTAAAACTATGTTTGTTTTATAAACAAGTATACAAAAAAGAACTTAAATATTAAAGGGTGTTCCAATAGTGACGTGATTTCCATGTATATATCCTAAGTTTTGAATGAATAGGTGGAATCTTGAAATTTTTACAGGAGGTGTATAACTATGTCCACTATAACAAATAATAAAAATTAAAGGGTTTTCCGACAGTGACGTGATTTGCATGTATAAAGCCTTATTTCTTGAACCGTAACAGGTAGACTCTTGAAATTTTGTACAGATGTGTTGCCACGGCCGATATGACAATTACTAAAAACTAAAGGGTGTTCCGACAGTGACATGTTTTTCACTTATAGTGACTTATTTTTTATAGAAAGTAAGTTGCCATGGCCACTATAATGAATATTAAAATTAAAGGGTGTTCCGACAGTGACATGATTTTATACACCGTAATAGATACCCTCTTGAAATGTTTACAGTAGATGTGTTACCTCGGCCGCTATAACAAATACTTAAAATTGAAGTGTGTCCATTAGTAACGTGTTTTTCACGAATATTACCTTATTTTTTTAAACGCAATAGGTAGGCTCCTGATATTTTAATAGAAAGTGTATTACCATGGCCGCTATTAAATGAATTACATATTAAAATTTAAAGGGTGTTCTAATTATGATGCAATTTTTGCGAATATTACTTTAATTTTAAAATTTAAGGGTGTCCCATAAGACATAAAGAAATAAACAACTGGAATTTTTAAATTATACTGAACATAGTACGGAACCCTACGTGTGCGAGTCTAACTCGCACTTGACTAATTTATTTATATTATGTAATGAGTAAATAATTTGTAAAGTCACTAAATTAAATAAAAATTATCACATGGAACTACTTTACATTTAGATCTACCATTTTTTTAAATTATATTATCTACATATATTTAAGCTTTTGTGTACAAAGAAAAAAATATTTTCACCATAAATAAAATAAGTAAAATAAATAAAATAAATAAAATAAATAAAATAAATAAAATAAATAAAATAAATAAAATAAACAAAATAAATAAAATAAATAAAATAAATAAAATAAATAAAATAAATAAAATAAATAAAATAAATAAAATAAATAAAATAAATAAAATAAATAAAAAAATAAAATAAATAAAATAAAATAAATAAAATAAATAAAATAAATAAAATAAATAAAATAAATAAAATAAATAAAATAAATAAAATAAATAAAATAAATAAAATAAATAAAATAAATAAAATAAATAAAATAAATAAAATAAATAAATTAAATAAAATAAATAAAATTAATAAAAAAATAAAATAAATAAAATAAAATAAAATAAATAAAATAAATAAAATAAAATAAATAAAATAAATAAAATAAATAAAATAAATAAAATAAATAAAATAAACAAAATAAATAAAATAAATAAAATAAATAAAATAAATAAAAAAATAAAATAAATAAAATAAATAAAATAAAATAAAATAAATAAAATAAATAAAATAAATAAAATAAATAAAATAAATAAAATAAATAAAATAAATAAAATAAATAAAATAAATAAAATAAATAAAATAAATAAAATTAATAAAAAAATAAAATAAATAAAATAAAATAAATAAGTAAAATTAATAAAATTAATAAAACAAATAAAATAAATAAATATAATTTAGGCACCCTCGCTTTGGAGTATTGGAAAATGGAACATATAGCGTTTTTGGGGCTATGCGTCTATCATAAGGCTTTGTAACAGTAATCATATTAAAGACTGAATACAGCTTTTTAGGAAAGTAGTTCAGAGGTAAAGTTTCAGGCGGTATAAACAATAAACTTATTGGTCGCTACAGGCTTCCTCTTAAACCCACATGTCGTTGCTAACTATATCATCCAATTCACGCCAAAATAAGTTGGTTATCTCCGACCTAAAGTGATCGACTTTTAAGGTGATGGCCTGGAAATCTTCCTAAACTGTTGCTAGGTAAACCAGGCTTAGCTTTCTAAATCAATATGCTTTTATACGTTCAAATAGCTCGGCAAAGGTTAGATAAATTTTGCTCTTCATTATTATTCACACAGAATATTTGAGCGAAATTTACTACTGCTTGAATTGCTACCTTAGTGAAGCTTTTATTACAGTCATAATTTGGTTGAAGTATGCAAGAAACATTTTTGTCAGAGATTAAATTTATTAAATAAAACAAATAACTATTATAAATGCCAATGATAACGAAGAGATTTGAAAAAAAAACTGTATATTTATCTATATGTGACCGCTCACAGAGAAAGGGACCTAAGGGAAGGTTAAAGTGGCGGAAGCTTACAAGAACTCACGTTGACAGTTTCAGTTATAATCTGCAATTTCGTAGTCATAACAGGTTTGTTATCAGCATTTATATTCATAAAAATCGTTTAAAAAAATACAACGTTAAACGGCTCTTCTGTAAAATGTATTTTTTACACTTAAATCCTTTTATATTTGCTCGGTCATATATTTATACAATTCCTATTTAGTCAGCTACCTAAAATACTTTAAATTTTTATAAAAGGTGATTTGGTTTTTAAATTACAAGCATTTTCCCCTAAAACCTCTTAATTAATATCAATCATACGCCACAGTAAATACAATTTTTATTTGATTAAAATTTATGTAAAATCAAATGTTTTATTTTTATTTTTTTACACTTAAATTACATATATGAAGAAAAATAAATAAATGATAGCAACATGAACCAATACATTCTATGTAATTGTAAATTGGGCGTTTCTTTGCTAGACTTGTACCTACAAAGAAAAAATTTTTTTTAACAATTCTATCTTTCTTTTTCACTATTTAAATCTTAAAGAGTTAAATATTCCCTTGTCTTTCTTATTGGACTATAATCCCGAAAAAAATCCCGACATGATTTTAAATCAAACAACATACCCTTTTGTCAAAAAAAAATATATATATATAAAAATCCACGAAATATAACAAAAAATATGAATTGTATTGTAAGTTGTTTTTTTACTCAATGCATGTTTAATTTTAACGTTAAGCTACCGTGTGACATGCATACGTAATTCATATAACACAAAAAATAAATGAAGCAATATTTTTTTAATGAATAATCTTTATTCAGATTTTGGTTTTCATATTTTATACACACAAAAAAAAGAATAATAATAATAAAATAACCAAAAATTAAGCAAATGAGAATTTGTTGTGGATTTTTGTTTTTGTTGAAGTTGCAACAATAGTATCGGAAAATCTATTGTTGTTGCTGCTACTGCTGATGCTGTTCCAGCTATTATGGCTGATGCTTTATGAATCTTTTGTTGCCAATGATAATAATGACTGTGATTAAGTGTTGCTTACGACTTTACTCTATTGTTTAAGCTTTAAAATAGTATTACTGGCATATAAAAAAAACATATAAAAACATACAAAAATTAATGAATATAATGTAGTCATATCACGCCATATTGTGTGAGCGCAATCATATTTTTGTGTACATATTTTGTAAATTGTTCGTTAGCATTCTTAAGAATTTTTTGGTATTATTTTAAAGGCCTTAACGTAAAAAAAAGTCATCATCATTTATGCACACAACCAGTTTTGAAAGTCTCACTTAGGTCAGAAATATAGTATTTTAACATAATAGTGGCTGTATTCAGCCATTGTAAAGCTAAATTTGGAAATAAATTAATTTTTGCTTTAATGTTTAATTTTTGTTAGTTTAACCTCTTGTTTAAACATAATATATTTTATCTGAATTTTATTAAGTTTTTATTTCGAATTTAATAGCAATTTATTTTTTTATTTTCTATAGAACATTTTCTTATTAAAAATTACATAACTTTTAAATTATGTAATGGCTTAATTTAAGATTACAAAGGAAAGCTCAATTTATCGGCTTTAAAAAGAGGTAAAACAATTTTTTCGATTAAAAAAAGCCTTCTAGTTATGAGCAGTTTTCAATTTACATCCCGGTATTAATATCAATCATACGCCGTAGTATAACAAATTTAATCTTTCTTAAAATTATGTTTATTAAACTTAAGCGACAAATTATAAAAGTAAAGTAGCTTAAAATAATATTTGAAAGAACTAGCATTAGAGAGCAAATGAAGCTAACCGACGAAACTATTTGCACATACATGGTATGTAACCAAACCAACTTTTATCCTGCCACTTAATCCTTCTTTGATATTTTTTGTACAAAATGTTCGGGTTAGAGAAATCAACACTTTGGCAAAATATAACCTTTTAAACTTAATATAGTTTACATACAATTCAGGAGAGTGGTTAATCTGATACATTAATATAGAAATAGTTTTTTGAAAATTAAGAGTATTTTATTTATAAAAACTTTCTGCTAACTTTGCAGAGCCAATGACCTTTCTAAGGCAATGTAGATTGCTGAAGGTCCTAAGTTTTACAAAAAATGTCTGTAAAACTTTTTAAAAAAAACTTTTGATAAATTTAAAAAACAAAAAATATTTACAAAAAAATTTCGAATAAATTTTTACAAAAAAATTTCGATAAAATTTTTACAAAATATTTTCGATTAAATTTTTATTATTTTATTATATAAATAAAATTAAAAAAAAATTTCCATAAAATTTTTAAAAAATATTTTCGATAAAATTTACACAAAAAATTTTCGATAAAATTTTTACAAAACATAAAATTTAAAAAAAAAATTTTCTATAAAATTTTTACAAAAAAATTTTCGATAAAATTAAAAAAAAATAGGACAAAATTTTGGAAAAAAAAATCGATAAAATTTTTACAAAATAATTTCGATTAAAATTTTACAAAAAAAAAAATTTTCGATAAAATTTTTACAAAAAATTTTCGATAAAATTTTTACAAAAAATTTTCGATAAAATTTTTACAAAAAAAACTCGATAATTTTTTTTCTAATTTTCCAAAAATGTTTACAAAAAAATTGCGGTAAAATTTTGGAAAAAAAAAATGCGAGAAAATTTTTTGAAAATTTTTTAGATAAAATTTATAAAAAAAATTTTGGATAACATTTTTACCAAAAAATTTGGAAAAAATTTTTACAAATAATTTTCGTTAAAATTTTTAAAAAAAATTTTGATAAAATTTTCCATAAAATGTTTGCCAAAAATTTTCGATAAAAATTTGGAAAAAAATCGAGAAAATTATTACGATTAAAAAAGAATTTCGATAAAATTTTTACAAAAAAACTTTGATAAAATTTTTACAAAAAATTTTTGATAAAATTGTTACAAAATATTTTCGATTATATTTTTATTATTTTATTATTTTCTTATATAAATAATTTTAAAAAAAAATTCAATAAAATTTTTACAAAATATTTTCGATAAAATTTACACAAAAAATTTTCGATAAAATTTTTACAAAACAATTTCGATAAAATTTTCTATAAAATTTTTACAAAAAAATTACGATAAAATTTTGGAAAAATTAAATTCGATAAAATTTTTACAAAATAATTTCGATTAAAATTTAAAAAAAAAATATTTTCGATAAAATTTTTACAAAAAATTTTCGATAAAATTTTTACAAAAAACTCGATAATTTTTTTTTTTTTTTCCAAAAATGTTTACAAAAAATTGCGGTAAAATTTTGGAAAAAAATGCGAAAAAAATTTTAGAAAATTTTTTAGATAAAATTTATAAAAAAAAATTTTGGATAACATTTTTCCAAAAATATATGGATAAAATTTTTACAAAAAATTTTCGATAAAATTTTCCATAAAATGTTTGCAAAAAATTTTCGATAAAAATTTGGAAAAAAAATCGAGAAAATTATTTCGATTAAAAAAAAATTTCGATAAAATTTTTACAAAAAATTTTTGATAAATTTTCACAAAAAATTTTCGCTAAAATTTATGCAAAACAATACCGATGAAAATCTTGCAAAAAATATAAAAATATTGTATATCTTTATAGAATATTATTGAGAATTTGGGAACATAACAGAGTAAAGGATTTTTAGAATTATTATGGTGAAGGGTATATAAAATTCGGCATGGCCGAATGTAGCACTCTTACTAATATGTAGAAAATATTTTTTAACTTAAAAAGAATAAAGCGACCTAAAGCCTTATTTAAAAACTGCATTTGTATGTTAATAAACAGTTCGGCTAATAAAATTTAAATATTCATTGAATTATTTTTAAAATATTTTGATAATATTTATTATTTGCTATTTTGAAAATTATAATTTAATTTATTTATTAATAATTTTTATTTCCTGCTTCTTAATAATATAAAAATTATTTTGTGCTTGAAATATAGAATTAAAAACTTTAGAATCTGTTAAAAAGTCTATTAAAATTGAAATAAACTATTGTATGTCAAATGCTAATAACCTTAAGCCATATTTCTTCTATTTTTATTTTTTGATATTATTTTTTAATTATCTGAAATTCGTTCTCTATTATCATGTTTAATTTACCATGAAAAGTCATTTAGTTTAGTTTTAGTTATTTTTTTTTTTTTAATTTTTTTGTGTATCAAATCAATTCGATCTGGTTGGTTTAAAAACTAAAATTTTTAAATTAAAATTATCTGTTCTTGTTTGCCAATGGCCTTAACTTTAATGTTTTTTTTTTTTGTAATACAATATTTCATACGATCAGTGGACCATTTACTTTAAACTTTAGATGAAATGAAAAATCTATACATACAAAAAAACAGTAAGTTATTTCTTGTCTGTCTGTCTTTCTGTATATATTCGCATTACATAAAAACAAATGGATGAATTTTATCAAAATTTTTCGAGGAGGTACTTTAGTATCCTGATTCCAATATAGGATACTTTTTTTTTCGCAAAAATATCTTATTTTAAAGGGAAAGTGGATTAAAAGCAGTGAAAGTCCCTACGTAATTTTCCAAAAACTTTGTGAGGAGATACCTTAGTATCCTCATTCCAATAAAATATCTTTTTATTTGCAAGATAAAGTGGATAAATGGCAGCCGATTTTTGTTACCGATTTAAGGCTACTGCATACTTTAAGGCATCTTTTACTTTTGAAAGCGAAATATATAATAATAAACACGGTTTCGCAACAGATGGAGCTGTTCTAAAATAAAGACAAAATATGAATTACTTACTGCCAAATAGCCAATTGAATAAAATTTGTATTTAAATTGTATTTTATGAAATTACATTGTTATACCTTTTACAGAGCTTTACCCAGGGATGGGTACCTTTATATAAAGTAAGTACGTAAGAAATTAAAATTTAAACATTTAAAGCAAAATTTTGAATTTTTAAGGAATTGCGTAAAAATTGAATTAATAAAGCATATTCCACATTTAATTTAAAAAAAAAAAATAATGTTTAATTAAAGTAATAATGGAAAAAGGTATGACGATCCGGAAGATGAATTATTTTATTTCAAAACATCAAAAACCACTTGATAGATTTGATGTTGGCTACAATTTTTGTCAGTATTCGTTGGCTTTTTTCTTTAGCTGTTTAAGACTGTACAATTTTGTTAGCTACAATTGCCAGTTTTTAGCGTTGTGCTTTTTCTCTTAATTCTATTTGATTAGAATGCGTGATTTGTTGTGATGGTTTTTATTTAATAAAATTTGTATATTTCTTTAGTTGCATTCACTTTTTTATTTGCCAGTATCTATTCGTTTTAAGCTTTCCCTAAGTGAAAAATAAAAATGGAAAATTTGTTTCCCTATTTGTTTGGCTGGCTGGCAATTTGTAGATTTTAGTTTGAATGCTGCGTTCACAATTTAAATTTAATTTGTACATATACAAATATTTTATGATTCATAGAAAGAAATATAAAATGTTCCTCAATATCTTTGCTGCCATTTAATGTGTTTTTTCTTTGGTTTCAATATGACGTGTAATGTCGCTTTGGTTTTGTTTTTTGATGGCAACGAGGAATGTTGAAGGAAAAGGTTGGCGTTCGTGCATAATCCCCAGACATTTTTTTGTATTAGAAAATATTTGTTTTAACGTTAAAGTAGTAAGAACTCTATATTAGAACTTTATGTAACTGTCACTTTAATGGATAATAAGAGGGCAAAAGTTTGACAAATTACGACATAAAGGATTAATTTACAAGTTAAAGCGAATTTTTCTTAAAAATTTCTAAAATTTCTATAGGCTGTTAAAAAATTATTTGACTGGTCGTAAGCTTGCACCTAAAGAAGCAGCTTTTTATGATCGCTTTAGTCAATTAGATCCGAAGTACCTGAAGGAAGTATTTTTGAAATCATTTTATAGTTTTTTTACAGTCAGTTGTGCGAACTGGTAACCCAGTCCACATAGCGTCATTTACTGACAACACTGCTGTTCTAAACATTCATAAAAGTCCCCAATTAATGTCCAAAAAAAAAAAGAAAAATTATATATAGTATACCCTTTACCACAAGCTATGCAATATTGTCATTTCGTGTGTAATTTCTACAATATTAATTTCAGACTCCATAAAGTATATATTTTCTGTATCCTTTTATATATAGAGAAGTTGACTGAGCGATGTCCGTCTGTGTTCGGGTTGAAATCAACTTTGCCAAGAAACCAATATGTCAAGCATAGTTCTGAAAATTTCGCTAATGAAATTCAGCAACATCAAGCTGCGGGCAAAAAACCACGCCCACTTTTCACTTTTTACTTTTTTTCATTTCTTTCGTTTGTAATGATTATTTTTTGCTTTATTTTTTTTTTTAGTTAAATAAATATTATACCGCGACCTGTAGATCGCATGAAGTGCATATGGATCTGAGGAAATCAATAACCCCCTGGGACGGGCGATTTTAGTTTGTTTTTAGGGTTTTTTTACTTTGATTTTTATTAAGGCCTTTATAAAAAGCAATACACATAGAGGTAGCCGATAGACCCACAGGGTGCCCACGGGGAATCAGAAGCAATCAATGGGCACATTGGGGGTTCATATGACCCCCAAATGTGCTTTAATTTGACCATTCTAACGCTATATAGACTGCAGGAAGGTCCTAATTTTTACAAAACTTTTCTGTAAATTTTAACAAAATTTACAATTTTAAATTTTCGATAAAATTTTTACAAAAAATTTTAGATAAAATTTTCACAAAAAATTCTCGATAAAATTTTTACAATAAAATTTTCGATAAAATTTTCACAAAAATTGAGATTGAAAAAATTTTCGACAAAATTTTCACAAAACTTTTCTATAAATTTTGACAAAATTTTTACAAAAAGCTTTCAATTAAATTTTTACAAAAAAATTTTCAATAAAATTTTGATAAAATTTTCAATGAAATGAATGAAATTTCTATGAAATTTTTCCAAAAAAAAAATAATAAAAAAAAAAATTTAAAAAAAAATGTTCGATAATATTTTAACAATATTATTTGTAATAATGAAATTGAAAATCATAAAAGTAAAAATCGAATGAATATTAATGTGAAATTGGGAAACATTACATAGTGAGGGAATGTTTAACATTACTATGGTGAAGGTTATATAAGATTCGTCATGGCCGACTATAGCACACTTACTTGTTTTATTTACAATTGTGGTTAAAAAAGTGCTGAATAAAAATGGTTACACAAAATTGTACCCACATAAGGTTCACACTGCTTAGTTTTTTGCTTTCTTTAGCAACTTAAATATGAATTTTCTAACTTTTTTATTAAACTATTTAACATTTAAAGTAATTTTTACTAAATAAGCTCATAATTAATATTACTCATACGTTAAGAGTGACCCAAAATTTAAATATTCAAAATAATTGGAAAAAAAAAATTAAGAATTTAACACTTAAACTTAATTGTTTTAAAATAAATTGTTTAAAGGCCTTTCGATTTGTTAGTGCCTTAAATTTTTATTATCACAGACAACAAAAGCTGAATTTGTTTTTTAAGAAAATAATTTTATTATTTGAATTATATTTTAACCCTCGTGGTTTTACATATTTATTTGTTTTATATTTATGTTTGTTGGTATTTTTAGCAAAAAAAAGTTCGTTGTTGTTGTTGTTGTTTCACTTATATTTATATGATTTCTGTGTTAATCTCATAAAGGCACTGAGTGCAAATGCAACGTTTTACAAAACGTGTCCAATTGATTTGACATTCTGACAGATACGTTGTTTCTTTTTTTTCTTTTATCTTTTATTTAAGCTTAAAACGATCTATTGTTTAGCTGACTGCTGATATTGTCATTGTTGGTTTTGGTTTTAGTTTACATTTTATTACGATTATTTCATAGAACTTTTGGGAAAAAATGGCATCAAAAAACTCTATTATTTTAATATGATTTTGTTTCACGTTTTTTAGATTTTTTTACTTTTGGCTTTTAGGATACATTAGCTGTTTTTGAAAATAAAACAATAGCAAATAAAATTTTATATCAAAAACCTTTTTAACACAAAGTAGAGAAAAATTAAACCAAAGAAAAAATCATTCAGTCTTTGACATTTAATTTGTTGCAAAAGAAAAGTACAAATTTCTAAGCTGAAAAAGATACTGAGTGGCATTATTTCATGTTGAACATTGAAGAAAGATTTCAACAAAAAATATATATATAAATTTTATGCTTTAGGTTGAGTATCAGGATTAAGGTTATTGAATGTTTTGTTTTACTTATTCTAACTTTTTGGTGCATTTAACAAAATCTAAAAAAGTTGCAAAAAAAGAAACCGTTTTTTTTTTGTTTAAATTTAAAACGCTAATGATAAGAATATAGATTCTAAGCGACAATTCCTAGGTCCCTAATAATAAAGGTGAAGATGCTGAAGAATTATACTGGGTCTTTTTCTATCCCACTTAGTTTCTTAGTCATTGCCAGCTGTCGACCTTTTCTCATAATCTATTCTTCATTGTTTCTGGCCTTTAGGTTGATGTCGCTTATAGCTTACACGATTTAAATGTTCCTACCTTTATCACTGCTGTATAGTAAGTAACATACTGTAAGCTCTGCAATTTCAATATCATTTAAGGTATGGCCTTAAACCTAATCTTCCTTGATACTTATTTAGTTACGATAATTTTGAAAGTTGTTTCGAACCCTCTACATTGCAGTTGTCCAGATAAGAGTGATGCAATTTTGTCAAAGTATAGTTTACGCAATCATTCCTAATAGTTTCCTAATAGAAATACGCTTGAATCCACTTCCACCTCCACCTCTTAACATGTAAAGAGCACAACCATTGTAACATGTTTTTTTTAATTCTTAAATAGCCACAGGTATCTATGCAAGGTATTTTTGCCTTTCCACTAGGTTGGAATTGTCTCCTGATACACTTTACAAATTTTACCATTTTAAAAGTTCATACTGCAGTTCTACATCCCTTCCTGGTCTTGTAGGCCTTAAACTGTTGGTGGTTTCACCCCTAAGTCGACAAATGAAATAACACGCAGCGCCCTTATGCACACAGCGACACATAAGTAGCAATTTCAGCTTAATGGGTGTGAAAATCCTGTTTATCCCTCTTGTTCATTAGTTGGAATTAATCTAAACACCAATACGCTTTTGACGGCCAGTCTTGATATGTAGGCATATCAGCAATATCGTACGAATATCTTCCATTTTTCTCGATTCGGCATAAAATTACAAAGTCCACTAACGCTAACACCTTGCTGAGCTATACCAATTAACGGCCAAGGAGGCGTTGCCTAATATCCGTTTGGTATCTGTGTGTTTTGTCATTAGTTAGTTTTTGGCGATATTCAGGGATAATCCAAACGTGTTTGTGCGCTGTTTTGTTATTATGGAGACGTCAGAGGTGCCTTCAAATAAATTACCTTGAAAATGGTTAATGGATCATCGGCTTATATTATTCAGAGCTGTGCGATTTACTCAATATTTATTTATAGCAAACCCGACATAGCTGGCAAAGAAAATAGTTTTGTTGCAATGAACGGCTGCATGAATGCAGTCACTATGACAATAATGCATGAACTGCTACCCCTTGAAGTATATTCTTTTTAGAGCCTCGTTACTATTTTCTTATTCGAAGTTTGATGAAAGGGCTCGGTGGTAAGAAGTTTAGGTCAAACAAAGGGATCATCATTGAAACAAATTGGCAATGTGAAATCGTATTACTTGGAAAAAATAAATAAATTTGAAGACTCTGTACTAAATGTTGAAAAAGGTTATATAAAAGTTTGTCATTCCGTGTGTAATTTCTACAATATTTATTTCCGACCCAATAAAGTATAGATATTCTGCTTCCTTATATATAGAAAAGCTGATTAAGCGATAACCGTCTGTCCGCTTATCCGTCTCTCCGTTTGTTCGTCTGTCTCTTTGTCCGTCTGTCCGAATTCGGGTAGTAATGTCGTCTGCCAGGGCACCAGACACGATACAGAAGATTTAATCTGCCTGAAATAATTGCGAAAAGTTTGGGATTGTAATTCAGCAACATCAGATCATTCCATTGGAGGCTACGGGCAAAATATCTTCTATATTTTTTCACTTTTTTTAAATTTTTTTTTCTGTTTTAATGATTCTCTTTTGCTTTTTTTGTTAAATAAATATAAGACCGTGACATAATTTTTTACAAAAAATTAAAAAAAAAATCTTCCCAAAAATTTCTGAAAAAAATAATTACAATAAATTTAAAAAAAATTTAAAAAATCAATTTCCAAATAACATTTTTGGAAAAATTTTAATTATCAAAAATTAAAAAAAAAAATAAAAAGAAAAATTTTACAAAAAATTAAAAAAAACATTTTACGTAAAATAAAAAAAAAAATTACAATAAAGTTTCAAAAAAATTTTCAAAGAAACTTAAGAAGGTAACACAATATATAGCATTACTATGGTGAAGGCTATATAAAATTCGGCATGTCCAAATATAGCATACTTATTTGTTAAATAAATATTTTTTCCAAAAAATATCCAAAAACTGAAATATTAAATTGCCCTAGCACTTATTTTGCCTTGAAATATTCTGGGTGTTTTTGTTAAGAAAAAATATAATGTGTGTTAAGATAACTACGTCGAGTTAAATACGTTTTTGCAAAAAATATAGCATGAGACAAAAAAGTTTTCCCATACATTTAGTACGTAATCTGCACAGATTTTCGGATTTTTTTTAAGAAAATTGGTTACTGTTTCCAAACCTTTTTAGCTCAGGCAATAGGAAGACAATAGATCATAGTAACAAACTGTGTTCACACTTTTAACTAAAAATATTTGTATGAACACAATTTGCTAGTATGATCTATTATCTTCATATTCCACCAGGTTTGATTGCCTGAGAGGGAAGCGTTTGGTAGCAATAACCATATTTCTTAAAAAAGTCCAAAAATCTGTGCAAAAAAATGTAAGGGAAAACTTTTTTATCGCATGCTATATTTTTTCAAAATATAATATTTACTATTACTTTTTAGCTCATATGGAGCTCAGTTCATTTCAAATATTTGTTCTTTTTTTGATTTTGGTTAGATTAACTTTAATCCATAAAAAAAATAAATTTTAGTTTCCGACATTCGCCGTCCATTTCAACTAAATTCAGTGTTTCACACCATTCAGTTCAAAATATTCTGAAGACCCTGACTACTTCCAAGAGAGTGTATTTGTACTAGTGTGTATTACGAACTAGCGCTTTCACCGTTTGAGAACATTTCAGTCTATGGTGTCTTGTGTTGTCCTAAAGTTTTGGCATAAATTTTTTAATTAGACACAGCGGTCTGTTTCGCATAATGTTGTTTATAGTCTATTTAAATCATTGGGAATATAAAAAGAGACTTTTTTTTAACAGTTTATCTTCTATGTGTGTGTGTGTGTGTGTGTGTTCTAAATATGCAAAAAAGCAAAATGTGCTCATTCATAATGCTTCAATGAACAGCAGTTGTTGAAGTAGCTGCTGTGCTGATACTGTGAACATTATTTACCAAAAAAAAAAAAAAAATATCGTAATGAAGATGGTAGGCAGCAAAATATAGAGAGAAAAAAAATCACAAATACAACAGAAATAACATAAAAATTGTTAAGCGTAGCAAACTGAAAATTATTTATGATTATTTACCGTACAACACAACACATTCAGTGAGTTTGACGGTGATGATGATGATGATGATGTTGATGACTACCACTGCTACTGGCACGACGGTAGTGATGGAGTAGATTTTAATGTTGTTGGCTCTTGTACCATAATCTTAATGTTGCTTGCTACACACGTCGTCAGCAAAGAACAAAAAAATATTTTATTTTTCTTTTTTCTAAATCTTTAAATTGCTAGAGCGGTGGATAAAGGTGTATATGGCCTGTTATGTGACCTGTTAGAATTGATGGCCTTGCACGCACATTTTAGCCCACTGATATAAAAATGAAATAAAAAACACCAAAAGCCTATCTATTCCACTTCACCATAATGGTGCATTGTAGTGCATCAATTGAAATTTTCGCACAAACGAATGATTAGAACACATAGAGAACAAGAGGAACGCATTAAAATGAAACCGTTCGTTCACAACATGAGCACACACGTATGACGAGTATATGCATGTATGTATGTATGTCTCCTGTAACCACATTTGGACAGGTAGAGCAACAGAAATATTTTAGGCGAATCTATGGTTTTACCAACTTCTCTTTCCCCTCCACTCCTGCTGCTGCTTGCTGGCTGATGCAACTAAAATATTTGCCTCATCATCATCAACAACGTACACATGAACGAATCCATAATAAACCAAATTTACCGCAATGAAGATACATTAGTAGACCGACATTGATGCAGATGCACTCTCATATATAAACGCTTATAGTTTTATTTACAGCCATAAACATAGTTCAGAGGTTTAGCAAATATTTGAAAAATTTCAATTAAAACAACTGAAAATACATTAATGTGAAACAAGTAAAATTTAATTTTACAGAATGTTGCCAAAATCGTTTAGATGGAGAATGAAAATAATTTAAATTACAGTTTAGTTAATCAGAAAATAAGGTCGTCAGATGTTGACTATTGTTAGAATGGTACAATCTGGTGAAGGCTACGTAAAGTATATCTGCTTCTGCTAGAAAAGGTAAAGGTGGACTCTGAAATTGTATGCGAACTTGAATCAAGACAAAGACTTGATAATGGTACAGTGGAAACTACAATCTTTCAAGGCTTTACCATCCTTGGGAATAGACAACTTGCTTGACGTTTAAGGAGGATTGAAGCAGACAAAGGAATAATTTACTTAAATACAACCGAAGTTTATTAAGATGATGGATGCTTCGGTGGGCTTGTAGAGAGTGTGCTAGCCTAGCAGTTCGAGGTTGTGGGTTCGATTCCCAGCAAAGACTCTGGAGTTTTTCACTAGTAGTTGGCGGAGAGACGAAGAGGGAGCTTTGTTATAATGTAAGCCCCTACAAATGGTTAACTGCGTTAGTGACAGGTCACGGACTCTCAAATATTATCTGGCCGGTAAAATTTGCCCAAAAAATTTCGATAATTTTTTTCAAAAAAAAGTCAGCAAAATTTTTACAAAAAAAAATTCTATAAAATTTTTCAAAAAAATTTAAAATTTTTTATTTAAAATTTTTACAACAAATAATTTACCAAAAAATGTAACAAAATTTGTATAAAAAAATTTCTATAAAATTTTTCAATAAAATTTCTACAAAAAAAAATTTCAATATAATTTTTTACAAAAAAAAAAAAAAAAATGATTAAAATTTTTACAAAAATTTTTAATAAAATTTTTACAAAAAAAAATTAATAAAATTTTAACAAACAACTTTAGATAAAATTTTTCCAAAAAATATTTCGATAAAATTATTGCAAAAAATTTCATTAAAATTTTTATAAAAAAAATTCAATAACATTTTTATAAAAAAATTTCAATAAAATTTTTATAAAAATAAGGCAATAAAATTTTTACAAAAAAAATTCAATAAAATTTTTACAAAAAAATTTCCATAAAATTTAAAAAAAAATTTCAATAAAATTTTAACAAAATTTTTACAAAAAAATTTCAATAAAATTTTAACAAAAAGCTTTTGATGAAATTTTTCAAAAATATTTCGATGAAATTTTAACAAAAAATTTCCTAAAATTTTTCCAAAAATTTTTAACAAAATTTTAATAAAATTTTTACAAAAAAATTTTCTGTAAAAGTAAAAACCGAATGTATATTATTGTGAAACATAACAGAGTAAGGAAATATTTAACATTACTATGGCTAATGGTTTATAAGATTCGGCATGTCCGAATATAGCACTCTTACCTGTTAGTCTATAGTTTGGTTTATAATTAAGCCTATGGTCGTGAATATAACCTCTAGTTACTTAGACTGATGACAAGAGCTACCATTATACTTATAACGTACTACATTTTGAAAAAAAAAACAATAATCTCAAAACTTGTGACTAGAAAAAGTCTGGTCACTTTATCCTGGTCTTTTGTAGCCTACTCTAACGTTAAGTTTATCGTTTTTTCTTTAAGTGACAACTATTTTTTGGTGAATTTTTTTCCATATTTTAAATAAATTTCCCTCAAGTCATTTTGTAAATTTTTTTATCCTTTTATATTGGTTAGAGAAGACATATTAAATTGCTACCAAATCCCCTCAAGATTTTCATTTTCTAGCTTCAACAATGTATACATGGTGACATTTAAAACTGCCTGACAATCATTTTGCTGTTTCATTAAAAAAAAGAAAAAAAAAACATTTGCTTTCTCAACAATTTCTTTTAAAAATTGAAGTTGCGTGTGGAAAATGAAAAACGAAGGGTTAAAGAAAATCCATTAAAATACACTTCTGTATTGACAAATTCTATACAGATTTTTCTGGTTTTTCACTTTGGTGTTTTCTGTTTTTTTTTTTTTGTTTGCGAATGAAATGTTCTATTATTGGGAAAGACATGATGTGAAAAATGGCAAAAGAATGAAAAGAAATTTATTATTGCGTATTTTGAAAAAAAAACTGAAAAAATAAAATAAATAAGAATAAAAATTTAAGAGATTCAAGATAAACATTTTACTTAAATTGCCTTTAATAAAGAGTCCCAGCACTTTAGTTATTATTTTATTGCAAATACTTTAATTTATTTCAAATTACTCTGTCAACCATTTATTTCGTTGTGAAACGTACTCATTTAATGCCCCCTCTGTTTGTCGTCACCATCTCACTTGTCATCATACATTATTCTTATACACAGTCATATGATGATTGTGATTATTAAATGTTTTTAATTAAATGCAATTTTATAATTGTCTAATTTTGTCATAATCATACCAAAGAACGCACAGACACAGACCTCTTCAACCGCAACGATGAAGAGAGAAAAAAAATAAAAATAAAAATGAAAATAATTGCAACTCAATTGAATGCAACATACAGTAACGACAGCATGCAATACAATACAATGCAGTACAATACAATATAATACGATTTCAGACAATGACAAGTAGCAACAGCAACAATTTGAGATTGTATTTAATTTAAAATTGACAATTGTACGAAAATTAAATATAAAACAATTTTTTTTCTTTTTTGGTTTTTTTTTGCATTTCAAATAAAAGCTGGGAGTGATATTGAGTTTTTCAAAGGCTTGACAACAATGACGACAAATAAAACATGAACGACAGTTGCTATTTAACCACTTAAAAATGTTATTTAAAAATCTGAAATGTTAAAGGGTTTAATATAGACTAGACAGCATAAGAAAATGTGTCTTAAGCCCGCGTTTTGTAAAGGGCTGTAATATACTATAGAACAGCCTACATTATAGACTACACTAGGCTTTAGATTACTGTTGGACTAGACTTAAGGCTTAAAGTTTTCTAAAAACTCGTTGCAAAGCTTATTGCTTGTCTGCAGAAAACGCCCAGAGTCTTTGGCGGAACCCCAACCCACACCTACTAGACATAAACTAGTGTCTATGTAGGCACTTAAAGGCTATGTACTAGAAAAGACTAGAGACCTGGCTACTATAACATAAACCAGAGGTACAAATTAAATTCTATGCCAGACTACAGACTAGAAAATTGATTCTAGTAATACAGTTCTTACCTTTATAGAGAATTTAGAGAACATACTGATATTCTGCTTAAAAACTGAAAATAGCAAATATGCCGACATTACAGTATATAATAGACTAAAGAAAATACTAAGATAAAGATAACACTAGCTGCAAGGCTGCTGTTTTGCCTGCAGAAAACAGCGAGAGTTTTGGAGGACAATACCTAACAGTTTATGGAGACATTCAACCTAGAGACTTGACTTAACTACTATACTATAAACCAAAAATACGAATTGATATCATCCAAGACTATAGGCAGCATAATAGATTCAGAGAGAATATCTGCACTATAGCAGCTATTGGCTTTGTGAGAATTTAGAGTAAATATGGGCCCATCGTTTAGCAAATGCAGAATATAGCAAACATTTGGAGCTTTATTGTAATCCGAATAGAACACTGAAGACTAACCTTAAAACAAGACCAGTTCTTTTCAAAACAACAATCTTGAAGATAATGTACATTTGAGAAAATTAAAAAAGGTCGGAATAAACCCTCAGTTATACAGAGAAATGTGCCTCCTTTATACACAAATCAACAAGCTGCTGAGTGCTGTCAATGAAACTAGAGCAATTTTGAAAGGACAGCATTGTTTTCGAAATAATATATTCGGCCATCCTGGATTTTATATACCCTTCACCACAGTAATGCTAAATATTCTCTTACTCTGTTATGTTCCAATTTCACAATATTATGCATTCTGTTTTTGTTAAAATGTTATAGAAAATTTTTTGTAAAATTTTGAAAAATTTTATAAAAATTTTTTTTAAAAATTTTGTAAAAATTTTACTGAAAATTTTTTGTAAAAATTTTACCGAAATTTTTTTGTAAATATTAATTATTATAATTAATATAATATAAAATTTTATCGAAAATTTTTCGTAAAAATTTTATCGAAAATTTTACGTACAAAATTTTATCGAAAAGTTTTCGTACAAAATTTTATCGAAAATTTTTCGTACAAAATTTTATCGAAAATTTTTCGTACAAAATTTTATCGAAAATTTTTCGTACAAAATTTTTTATACAAAATTTTATCGAAAATTTGTTGTAAAAATTTTATCAAACATTTTTTGTAATAATTTTATCGAAAATTTTTTGTAAAACTATTATCGAAAATTTTTTGTAAAAATTTTATCGAAAATTTTTTGTAAAAATTTTATCGAAAATTTTTTGTAAAATTGTATCGAAAATTTTTTGTAAAAATTAAATCGAAAATTTTTTGTAAAAATTTTATCGAAAATTTTTTTGTAAAAATTTTATCGAAAATTTTTTGTAAAAATTTTATCGAAAATTTTTTGTAAAAATTTTATCGACAATTTTTTGTAAAAATTTTATCGACAATTTTTTGTAAAAATTTTATCGACAATTTTTTGTAAAAATTTTATCGACAATTTTTTGTAAAAATTTTATCGAAATTTTTTGTAACAATTTTATCGTAATTTCTTTGTAAAAATTTTATCAAAATTTGTTTTGTAAAAATTTTATCGAAACTTTTTGTTAAAATTTTATCGAAAATTTTTTGTAAAAATTGTATTGAAAAATTTTTTTTTAAATTTTATCAAAAATTTTTTGTAAAAATTTTATCGTAAATTTTGTGTAAAAATTTTATCGAAAATTTTTTTTAAAAATACCTTGTCATGATGATCGTCAACCTCTTGAACTTTGAAGGTAGGCCTTGGCTTCTGGATGATATCTTACAACGGCAACCGCGCTTTACTTATGGAGGAATTAAGCGCAGCTAGGAAAATCATAGCGATAGTCTTACTAGCGAAAACTTAGTGATCTAGTGATTGCGGCTCCCGCTAGTGATTGTGGCTCTCGCTATTGTAAGTAGTCTGGATCAACAAAAGCCTGACATTGTGCAGAAAATCTTGAAATAAATTGTTCCTCAAACTTATGGAGTGACAGGGCAGAGCCCTTTATACATAGAGGATACGAAGATAAATTAAAAGGAGGCGAAAATGAGTGGCAATAGCGGGATGTGATATTGTCGGAAAGTGGAGTCACGCTTGATTTTCAATAGGAATGAAGTTTACATCCAGCTTTGCAAAAAAGTATTGGTCTGTTTGTAGACTAGGCAACAGACAGCACTAAATAAAACAGTATAAATCAAACCGAACTATAGACTAGACTATCAATTTTAACAATAAACTAGACTATAATTTACATTGTAGGCTAGATTAAACAGAAAGAATTATTTGGATCAATTAAAGGCTTTAATTACTTTTAAATTAAAATTCTATTAATTTTTTAATTGATATAAATATATATATTTTTTCAAAAGGGACCACAAAAATTACTAATTAAACAATTAATTGAATGAATTAATTATTTAATTAAATTTTAATCTGAATCCAGTTAATAAAATAAATAATAATTGGCAAGTATTTTTTCTTCTATGTATAGACTAACTATAAACTAGACTTTGGACTATGTTTACACTATCACCTTACCTTTGTAAAAGACTGGTGAGCAGACTGTAGGCTATTGTATAGTCTAGACTGAAGTCCACTCTATCATATATATCAAACTAAACTATAAATCAAACTTGGTAATTCATCATTCTCAGAATGATGAATTTTCCTTTTGTTATTTTCAGTTTATGCAGTTTATTTTTGCCTTCAGTGTGAACATAACACTTAATTTAATAACTTAGCTTTGCCCCAAAATCTATAAAAATAACCAAATTTATTTAAAAAAAAAAAAAGACCTTTTAAATATTTAGAGGCCCTCTAAAAAACAAAAAAAAAAAAAAAACACTCAAAAGCACAAAGCAAATTAACAAAAAACATGTTCATGCAACATTGGGTTTCATTTAATGGCCATTTGGTCAGTAATACAACAGTGCAGCACGTTTTATATGCAGTCATTAATGTCTGGGTATATATAAATTATTTTCTCTATTTATTTATTTATTTTGCTTTTTGGACAGGGGGTACCATTGAGGAATCAAAACGAACGAGCATTCAATCATTCATTTACTACACTTTTATACAAAAGTGTGTGTAGTCAGCAGCTAACCGGCCAGTCAGTCATTCAGTTCAGTTCATTCCCTTAGTAACACACATATGCCTGAACGACTTTTAGAGACAGATCAACCATAAAGCTGCCTCATCAGTTTAATTGAAGCTTCATCGTCGTCGTCATCGTCATCGTCGTCGTCGCCATCGTCTCCGTAGTCATCATTAAATGCTCTGTACGTTATTTCAAATTAAGTGCACACTTTAAATTGATGATGACTATGACGGCGACGGCAAAAACAGTACAGTGCTACAAAACCCAGTACAATTGCAATTATGCCTTTTACGTGTTGGCGTCGTAATGACTCTTAGGAGACTATATTCCATTCGTTGGTTGGTTGGTTGGTTGTATTGCTTCAACAATTTGTTTGTTATTTGGTGATATTGTATGCAGTCAAAATAATATTGTTGCCGTTGTTGCATTGCTGTTGGTGGACATTACGTGTACATTATGCTAAATTGTATCATTGCGAAATTTTTAGAGTGTGAGTTATAGTAAACGAACAAAATATACTTATGTACAAATAAGACTATAGTGAAACTAATAGCCCATGGGGTACTTTGATTTTTATCATTTGTATTTAATACGAGAGTCGGTAGTGGAAGATAGATGTTGTATATTGGTTGTTGCAAAAAAACGACTCTAGCCATGTTGGGTCGATTTTTATAATACTGCTAAATTACAAAATTAATAACCCAGTGAATTTATTGCACAAATATACTATACGAAAAGCTTGGAGACGCCTCTCATTAACCACATTTGTTATGCAATTTTTTATTTTCTTGCAAATTTATATACATTTTCTGTATTAGTTAGAAAGAAAATCGAAAAAGTTGGTAAAGATCAGCTGGGTGCGTATGATTAATATTAGTTTAAAAAATTTTCTTCTTACTCTTGTCACAGCAAGATTCCGGAAAATTATTTAACAGATTTTTTAATTAAAAACTTAAGAAAATCCTTTATAGCCATGTTGGGCCGAGTTTTTATAAAACTGCTAAATTATAAAATCAATAACATAGTGATTATTATTATTATTGTACAACTAAACTATAGGAAATTTTTGAATGATCCTTCCTGCAATTATTAAACACATTTGTTATGAAATTTTCTCATTTTGTTGTAAATTTATATTTTATGTATTAGTTAGAAAGAATATCAAAAATGTTTCTAAAGCTCAGTCGGTTGCGTATGATTAATATTAATTTTGCAAATTTTTCTTTGCGCTCTAGTAACAGCAATATTTAGGAAAATTATTTAACAGATTTCTGAAAATAGATGAATAAAAATCAAAGCTTTCAGCTTCTTTAAAAAGGTCGATAGCATTGAGTTTAAAGTTAAACAATTTAACGTTAAAAAATTTAACGTTAAATAATTTAAAATTAAAAAAATAACTAAACCATTTTCCCTGAACCTTTTTAGAAGCCTTAAGTAAGACCTGCATATTTTTTTTTTAATGGATGAAATCTTATTTATTGTAAAAAAAATGACTTTAAATTTATCTGCCATTGTTCGCTGGGTTACAAGCACTTAGATTGTTCGCGCTGGAGGCTAGATAACACTAAAACTAAAGTGACAAAAACATATTCGATAGAAAATAAAACCAAAATACCCATTATGGATGCAACGTATGTATGTGGCTGTTATATCCAGCTACTACTTGTATTTGAAAGTGTAATAAACAAATGAAATTTCATTATACAAAATTGACTCAAAAATAAAATAGGAAAAAAAAAAATAGGAAAATCTACTGTAAACTAATGAAGATATTTATTTAATGGAATTTGCAATTTTGTAGCAGGAAGAAAAACACATTTTTAAACCTAAGGCAAGAAGAATCAAATTTAAATTTAATTTGGATAAATGCAAGCAAGAAATTAGATTTCGGTTCGCAGCTGCAATTATAGAAACTTTATTAAGTAGCAACATTAGGAACTATATTAGGTAGTAAGGGGAAATAAAACTTTAAGCCTGGCAAACAATTTAAAAGAATTATGCATTATTATTTTAAAAACTACTTCAACAGTTGTCTTTTAAGTTGCTGGTTGCAGTTTAACAGTTAAATTCATAAGCCATAAAATAAACAAGTCAAGTCTTTTATTTCATAATAAATTTTTAAAATTTTATTATTAATTTATCTGGGTGCGTATGATTAATAATAATTATGGTAATTTTTTTATATTTGCCTCTATAACATAAGTAAAAGCATTGTTACTTAAGGGTTTTTGCTACGAAATTAAAGATAACACTTGAGAAATTGCAGCAGACGTAAAAATTCTTTAGAAATGTTAACGAATTGCATCGAAATTGAAGTGAAACAAACAGTAATTAAAAACAAATTATATAAAAATTATATAAAAAATACATAAAAATTTTATGCAATTTAATTTCATTTAAACTGTTCTATAATTGAGAATTAATAATTTTTTAAACTTAAATTCTTTATCTCTTTAGACTAAAAAATTTTACATATAAATATTTTTTTTTTATTTTAAAATGTATAAAGGCTTTAAAGACTTAGTTTCAGTTTCTAAACAATTTCAATCTAAGCAGGCACAAGATTTATAAATAGAATCATAAATAGGATAGGTTGAAAATATTAATCGTTCTAAAGTGGTATTAGACTCATTATTAAAACTTGCCAATAGCTAAAGTTAGGATTTTATTGGAGCGATTAGTAGTTTTTTGTTATAATAAGTATGTCTCGGTAGTATAACTTGCCTTTGAAATACTTGATAGTTACATGTTCTTTTTAACTTGCCTATAATAACGAAAAACTACTTATCTCTCCGATAAAATCCTAACTTTTGCTATTATCAAGTTATAATAATGGGACTTAAACGTTTGAACAAAAATACTAGGGTGACGTATGATTAATATTAATTAAACAAACTTTTTTGCTTATTCGACTATAAATCGAAAACTGATCGTGATTTCTATAAACTTTAAACGCACTATAACAGATAACATATGCGTTTAGTCGAAAACAATATCTTGCGGTTACAAGCATAACAAAAGTTTAAAAATCAAACAACAAAACTTGGAAAAAAAATAATTTAAAAAATTATATTTTTCTTTTTTCGCTTTCATACACTCTTGCTACATTGTTTAATCCCAAATACTTTCAATTCTTAATGTTTCTTATTTCTAATATAACAATTTATCAAATATGTCAACAATGTTGAGAAATTTATTTTCCCTTTAAGACATTTATTATTATGACATTCACAATCTTTATTGTATTAAACACTCAAAGTAGTTAAACAAAAACTAAATGGAATATAATATTATAAAGCATCAAATATTTCAACTTGTTGAAAATTTATTGAATTAAGTTACACACAGTTTCTGTAATTAGATGCGTCTAAGTAATCAATGAAATTATCGTATAAATTGTCTTCTCAAAATATTTTAATTACAACAGACGCGAAAATCGTTTGTCAATACTATTTTGCGAACATGTTAGATGTGAAATTATATTTGTTTTGTGAAATGTCAATAGTATAACTATACGAGGGCAGATCGTATATAGGATTTAAATGATTTGTTCGTATGATTTATTATTTATAACTTAACTACAAACCCAGTGGAACTTTAGATTTTCGTTTCGCAGTACAGTGCTTCAGTTATGGATTATGTATTTATATGACTTAAAAATTACAATCAATGATATAAAAAAAAATCTGCTATTAATATAGACTTTATTTATTTTAGATTTCAGCAAGAGGTATTTCCGAATTTTTTTGTTTGGAGAAGTTTAGATATTTTGTAAATTTGATGTTAATTTTTAATTTAATTTAATTTAGTTACAACTTTTTATTGTCTTTAGCTAGTCTATATAGCGTGTACTTCTCTTTTATATCCGGTTTTTATGTTATACATACACTTCAAGTCTCTGATTACACAGTGCAACACGTGAAAAGTGAAAAATGTTTGCGGCTACCTAAGCGCTACCTAAACGGTGTTAAGAATCATTCCTAGGAAGTTGATATGTTCTAGAAAGTTGTTTATTGAGATCTTAGGTTCATTTTTGTAGTTGATTGTTTCCTTGAATTTTGAAGGGTTTGCTACCTATGGACCTGAACAGGGGAAAAAAGGTAAAAAAAATTGAATTTTTTAAAGTTTTTTGCGATTTTGAACTTGAAGATGAAGTTTTTTGATTTTATTTGTTCACAATTTTTGTTCCTTATAACAAGAGCTACAACTTTGCCTCAGAGAGTATATCAAATTTCCAAACGGTTTGCAAAATATGAGCTTGACTAAATAATCATTTTTTGCAAAAATGACATCGAGGCCCCACATCTTTGAGGGCCCATAAAAAAAACCTGGTGGACTTTGGGCAAAACTGGGAGACAGTCTTTTATCACGTAGTGGTGTCCGTATATGGTTATTTTGCCATGACTTAAAAAATTACACAGTGTGTTAGTTTATCTTAAACATGCGGGTGGTCATGTCATTTTGTCACGGATAGATATTTTGACGCACAATGTAACGACAAAAATATGGAACGTGGTCTGATGTGAACCAAATTTTTCACAGTCCCTTAGCTATCGTCATTAAGATAAAATATATAAAATAAGGTATTTACGCCCACTATCACGCCTCCTGCCCATACAAAGGAGTTTTGAGTTTCTTAAATTGGTCCAACTGAGTTCGTTATTAGTTATTATAAAGCGAAAAATTCGCACAACAAGGGAAACCGAAAAGTAGCTGTTCAACCCGAATGGGTTAAAAAGCCTTTTTTCTTTATTTATAAATATTTATGTACATACAAATATAACTTTTTTGGAAACATCACGCTATATACACTGCAAATGCAGTAAAAAAGTATATTAAATAGCCAATTTTTGCATTAGTTAATATGAGTCCAAACTCTCTAAACTGAATATAATAGAAACCTTTGGGGGTTGGTTAGTTCACTTAAGCTTTATGCTTGAAAAAGGTTGGAAAATATTTATTATCGAATTTTGCTAAACAAACGTATGCTCTGACTAGGCGACTACGTCAACCAACTAAATTGTCGCATCTGGGAAATGAAAAAAAAAAATGTGCGTGAAGTGATTGCATCCATAGAGAGTAGCAGTTTTGTGGGGATTTTGGATTTCACCAATGTTTTTTTTTTTTTTTTGGCAAATACTGTTATAAACGACATTCTAGTTAAAGGTATAATATAGCCACTATAGCTGATTTTTTTATGGCTTGAAAAGCAAGATATGAATGCGGATAATAATTGATTTTAACAGAATGGCGTACCATGTCACACACCACATATCAAATATCCAATCGTTTGCGCACTAAATTCGGTAATCGTTATTATTATCCATCGTAATAATTTCAATAGGCCTTTTCGTAGCTGCAATTTGATCACTTTACGTTACTTCTTGTGGGGTGTCGTTAAATACTAATGCTATACGTTGGCGTAAAGAAACCATTCTAGTGGTGCAATACCCTCTCCAGACATGCCCCGCTCCCCCCAATTTTTCTTAAATTCCATTGTATATAATTCAGATTTTCATTAAATAAATGTTTTCAGTAAAAATGGAGTTTACTCAGTAACAGTAATAGAAACTGCCAACAGACTATTCGAAAATATATGAGTGACAGGCTATAAACTACTGCATAGTCGGATGACATAGTCATACGAAAAAAATTTATTTTAATAAATAATTGGAATACTTGTCTATATCTATACATATAATAGAACTAAAATAGGACCATTTTTGATAATATTGTTGCTGTAACACATAGTAACAGAAATGGCATACAAAAAAAACAGTTTTTAGCATTTTTCTTCCGTCTATCGTGTTCGTGTTCGCATCACGTTAAAACTAATATATGAATTTTAATAAAATTTTGTATGGCGATGCTTTGGTATCTTGTTTCAAATATAGGATACTTTTTTTCTGCAAAAATATCTCATTTCCTGTAAATAGTAATAGAGAAAAGGTAGTAAAGGTACGTATTCTGCCGATTTAAGAGCACTGCAAACTTGCCAGCACCCTTTATTTTCGTCAACGACATATTTAGTGTTCCAAATATGTACTCTATAATAATTTTAGAATTTCATATAGATTTTAGAGTTTTATCCAGGGATGGGTAACTCTATATAAAGAAAATACATAAACCATAACTGAAGCACTATAAAAGAATGAGTCTTAAAATTTGGGAGTGGATTAATTTCAAAGCAAAATCGGACAAAATGTTGTCAGGGCGCCTACGATGTGGCAGTCACAGCTAGTTTGTAATAAAGCCATAATATACCAAAAGAAATTACGTTCAGTTTGTTTTATTGAACTTAAAAAAACACATATTTGGACATCCCAGTATACCATATTCATGTTTATCATATTTTTTTTTGTTTGATGTCTACTCTGGTTTGCTTTTCTCAGTTTTGTTTTCTTTAGTATTTTTCCTTCAAATAACCTCTCCTTTTGTTGCCAATAGCAACTATTTATTTAATACTTATTGGCTTTTAACACCTTCCATCTATTTTGAAGAAGTTGCTTAGGTATTTTTCTTAGCACTAAAGAAATAAAATCAGAAATTGTTAATTAAACGCATACTTATACATATTTATTTATATACATTTAAGTGTATTTAGCGCCACCTTGAATTTAGTATTCTTAAAGAGAGTCAGCCGTTAATCAAATACAATGTGTAGCGAAATAAAAATATAAAAATATTTTTTTTTTTTATTTTTCTTTTAATGTTAGTAAATTAATCGCTTTTTTAATGCAAAACAGAAATCACTGATTCCCTCAAAGCAGGCCCGATTACATTTAGTCACTGTTTTTACAGTGGATTTTCTTTAAGAGCATCACACCATCACCATCACCATCACAAGAAAATCCTGTGCGAATCAGAAAAAAATAAATAAAAACATTTATAGCATTAGAGAAGCAAAAATAATCTCCTCTTAGAGAGTTTAAGCCTCTACTTGATTTTTCTTCTTTGATTTTTCTTTTTTTTTTTTTTTTGTTCTTTTGTAGATTTTACAAGGATTTTGTTTCCCTTAAGTTGTGTAGTTATTTCAAAGTGCTTGTTGCCTGGTTGCTTAAGCTGCCAGGAAACAAAATGAACAGTTTAGTTATATTACATCAACTCTACGTAATTCTGGAAAATGCTTTTCATTTCTATTTCTATATTTATTTTATTTTTTTGTCTCGGAGTTAAAATCGTAATCATTATTGTGCAAACAAATCACGTAACTTGCCCGCGCTTAACGTTTGGAATGCGTAAAACAAACAATTGCTAAAGCGGCACGTCGTATTACGTTGCTGTGTTTTTTTTAGATTTTCCTGTTCAAAGATCTGTGTAGAATCTGTTTTTTTTTCACATTTCTAGCACAATCGTATCTGTTTTTGGCGTTTTTTGTTTTTGTTTTTTTTTTTATATTTATTTTTATTTAAGGTTTTAGGTTGTAGTGTTGTTTATTGCGTTGGTATGAACGTAATTCCAGCACGTTGGTAAGCAACAAAATTTATAAAATATTTTCTATATTTGTGTAAGTTGTAAAGAAAAGCTTGTTTTCTTAGAAAGGTAAAGGTATAAAGAAGATATCAAACGAATAATAAATACCCTACTCTTAACATTAATTTTCCTTTTTAGGAAAAATATTTTTATTTTCATCTAAGAAAGTTATATTTATTTATTTTTTGTTCATTTATTTATTTATTATATTTTGAAATATATGAACAGTATTACCTATTAATACTGTAATATTTTTATATATTTTTTTATCAAGTATAAAAAGTATAAAAAGTTCACTTTATTGTCCAAAATTAGCATATCAAACACATACATATTATAAATCCCAGCCTTGGAGGTTGTCAAGTACAGTTTGTAGTTAATTACACATCCAATTGAGCAATTATATTTAAAATATTTGGAATTTTTCAATAAAAATTATATTAACTATTTACATTACATGTAATTTGTAATTAAAAAATTTCAATTAAAAATTATAAGTAATTGTAATTGAAAATATTTAATTATAATTACAATTATATAAAATTATATTAACTATTTTTAATTTTAATTGAGATTGTTTTTAAATTCACATTACACGTAATTTGTAATTAAAAAATTTCAATTATAATTTACTGAAAATTTTTAATTAAAAAATTCCAATTAAAAATTATAAGTAATTGTAATTGAAAATATTTAATTATAATTACAAGTAATTTTTAATTTAATTATAATTACATGTAATTTAATTTATAACTGAATTCTGTTCAATTACAAGTAATGATTATTGCCTAAATACAATTACTTGTAATTTGTAATTAAAAATTCCAAGTAAAAATTATATGTAATTGTAATTGAAAAAATTCAATTATAACTAAGTGTAATTTTGTTCAATTACAAGTAATGATTATTGTCTAAATACAATTACTTGTAATTTATAAATAAAAATTTCCAATTACAATTACATGTAATGTGTAATTGAAAATTTTCAATTACAATTACGTTTAGTCGCTTATTTAAATTACAATTACGTGCAATGTGTAATTGAGAATATGCAATGACTCATTACGTTTAGTCGCTTATTTAAATTACAATTACGTGCAATGTGTAATTGAGAATATGCAATGACTCATTACGTTTAGTCGCTTATTTAAATTACAATTACGTGCAATGTGTAATTGAGAATATGCAATGACTCATTACCTTTAATTTTAAGTGTAATTGAAATGTAATTGCATTCTCCGATATCTGATAAATTCATATAATCCTTATATGGCAAAAAGTTTTATATTATGACCAGCTTTGCCCACCCACGTTTTTTGCATCCTGAATACATTTTTTCGATTTTGCTTTAAAAGTAATCCACACCAAATTTTAGGACTCTTATATATTTACTTTATATAAAGGTACCCATCCCTGGATAAAATTCTAAAATTTATATAAATTTCTAAAATACCGAAAATTAGTGTAAAGCTCTTGAAAAGGTGTTTAAAATATTTTTATAACAATGCAATTCCACAAAGTCAAAATACAAATCAAATACGAATTTTATTCAAATGGCTATTTGGCTGTAAGTAATTCATATTTTGTCATTATTATTTTAAAACAGCGCCATCTGTTGAGCGTATTTAAAATATCCCGCTTTCAATTCAGATTTTGACATTATTTTAAAATTCTGCGCCATCTGTTGCCCAATCGTGTTGAAAATATACCGCTTTTTAAAAATAAAAGGTGCCTTAAAGTATGCAGTAACTTTAAATCAGTGAAATCGGCGTACTTTCACTGCTTTTTCTTCACTATCTCTTGGAAATAAGATATTTTTGCGGAAAGAGACTATCCTATATTGAAATCAGGATACTAGGGTACCTCCTCAGAAAATTTTGTTAAAATCCATCTAGTAGTTTTTAAGTGATAAGAGCGTATGGAGACAGAGAAACACACATGAAATAAGTTACTATTTTTTATATGTATAGATGTCATATTAAGCCGAAGATCGAGCATAGGAGTATTCTAGATCTTGTTAGTAACGAGTTTAAAGAGACTCAAATGCCGACGGATTACATGAGTAGAAGAAAGGCAGTCGAAAGGCTGCATAGGACAGTCATTGCGGAAGGCATTATACAAAATAAGTATATGAAGAACGACATCAACGACATCGTTCTCGCATTGACGGCAGGGTAAGGCTAGGTGTATATTCTACTGAGTTCAACTTGTCCTATAGTTTGCATCTGGGAAAGTAATTGTTCATTTATTGCTTGGTTTGCTACACGAACTGGATTATCTGCTGGAAGGTCGAGTGTTTAAAAGAAATGTTCTTATTACACTAGACAATCTGTCGTTAATTAAACACAAGAGGCAAGTGATCGTGTACTGCAAAGTAGTGATGGGATGTGTTCTAAAACTAAATAGATGTGCCTGAGTGAATATAATGATTATTAGGTGGTTAAAAGGACATAAAGGCACATCTAGAGAAAAGAAGCAGCAAACAAACTAGCAAAAAGGACAATGTTTGTGAATTTCTGAGGACCACAACCCAGAGTTGTGATAGGGAATAGTGCGAATTAAGGTCCTACTATGGTAACACTTATTAAACCTGAAAAGATGCAGGGATGCTACCGCATGTAAACAAGCTTGAATGGTGATCAAAGAGTTTAATGGCAGCCAGGCAGTAATGTGCTTTGGTAAAATATGGGTTTTTTCAAAATAATTTACTGGGTTAGTGACAGGTCAGGGAAACTTCCAATATCATCTGGCCAATACAAAAGCCGAAAAAGATAATACTTTTAACTGTGCCTGGGGGGGTTTGAACTGAATTGGTAGCTCATATTGTGTGTCAATGCCTAGAAATAAGGGCAGATACTTTTTAATGTAAATGCTATTGAGGATATAAGCCTTAGAAAAATGCTAGTAATTCGAAGAGATTCCATGATGAGAAAGAATGCCGACAGTGTGTAGGTCCAGTACTGGCTAGCATAATGATTAGGAACATGCGAGTATAATTTTTATAAATGTGTGAATGCCACGTAGGATCTAAGGCTGAGAAAAATGCTAGAAATTTCAAAAGACAAACGACAGGAAACAGTGGATAGTCTGAAATCACTTCAGAAGTACACTACCCTTTAAAACGAAACGAATTACTCCAAATCGGGTATCTGAAATCAGTTCGAAAAGCGAACAAAAAAAAAAGCGGTCTACTTCTATACCTCCCCTACATTAATAAGAAATGATGATCTTATTATAATAATATGTACTTGCCTGCTTGCTTAAAAATATATTCAAATAATCTAAGCAGTTGGACTACCACAAGAAAGGTTTTGAGTCATTGTTCTAAAAATATTTAAATCAAAGAGTAAAAATTTTTTTATTTTCAAATCTTGAAATTCTTAAAATTTTCATTTCTTATGTTTTTTATGGATTACAACGATTCCATCTAGTCAGCCAGAGTCTATGGAGGGCAATATGGTCCATTGTGACACCTTTTAATATTCTCATGTCCTTGTGTCTCTCACATTTTTATGTAGCAAAAGCGTCTAGTTAATTCCATGCTACTGGGTAACTGCTTAACATGGAAATAACCAGCCTTAGCCCCTATTAGTAGGTCAGGTAGTAGGTAATAAGAATGACGCCGCTAATCAGCTAATCAGCCAGCGTCCTTGTATGTTCTCCTGTATGTCCTAAACATTCCATTCCTAAGGGGAGCTAAAAAGTAATCCAAGACAATATTAGTTTCAACTCATGATCAAATTATCTATTTAGCCACCGAGTAATCCAAATGAAATAGATAAACTTTTCTGTTTTCTTCCTCAGTTTCATCAGTTTCATCATTTTCAATTTTTTTTTTTGGGTTGCTTTTGTGTAAGTGTTTGTAAGAATTGATATGTATTTTAATTTTTAAACATCATGTCCCACTGTTTGGCTTCACCGAAATATTTTCTTCTTATTATAGAATTGCATTTGGGTTTGCAAAAGTAGCTTTAGTTTGACAATAAAAATAAAGTCGTAAGAAGAAACATCCATCCTATACACATTGCAATAAACACATCAGATTTAGAAAATTGCAGAAAATTAGAAAATGTCGCATTAATTTCTATTTAAGAAAAGAAATCCTCTTAAAATGGATTTGAAGAAAAGTTGGGTTTAACAGAAACACCAATAAGTTTTCTATTAAGAATTAGGAATTAAAAAAAAATACTACAAACTAGCAAAGAAAATCCCATGAAAAACATACATCAGGTTTATCTCCTAATGCTTCTTTTTCGTATTTAGTTTTAAAGAAATTAATTTAAAATGACAATTAATTTTAAAATAAATTCCAAAAAAAAAAAAAAAACATCAACAAGTGGGGTGGCTGCTGAACCTTTTGTGGAACACTTGGGTGACAAAAACTAACTTTAAAAATAAATACCTCAAGACAGCTACTGGTCATTTTTTTAATAAAAAAAAATTTTATTAAAAAAGACTTTAAAATACAAAAGCTTTTTGTGTTGTGTGAATTTGTTTAATGACATTTGGAGTAGTTGTGCTTTTTCTTTTTCTTTATAAAGTTGGCCAACCACAAAGTAATCACCACCACAATTTATAGCCAAGACATAACGCAACACAATAAAAAACACACACATGTTTTATGTGTTTTTAATGCTTGAAATTCACAAGTATTTTTTACTGTATTTTTATACTTTTTAATGCTTTTCAGTCATTATTTTACATTCACAGTTCTAAATCATGACCACAAAATATTTTAAACCAAATTAATTTTATGCTAAAAAAACAAAAAAAAAAAAATGCGGCTTAGTATTGCTGTAAAAAAAACTCCTAAATACCACACAAGTTGAGCGTTTGACCACAAATTGTATAGGAAAAACAAAAATATTTTTACCTGCCCAAAAAAGTAGAATGACCATTAAGCGCAGTTTGGGAGACAGGGTCTTACAGAAAGGTTTAAATAGTTTTAGAACTAAGCAATGGAGCCTAAAAGACCTTTAAGTTATAAAGGGTGTGTTTTATAGAGGTATAGAACTTTAAGTTGGCATTACTTTTCAAGATGGCGACCGACTTAATAGCTGTCAAGTGATTTATTCTCAGTTTGGTTTGACAATTCATCATGAATAGACTCACGCCTGAACAACGCTTGCAAATAGTGCAATTTTATTTAGAAAATAATGGTTCTGTGCAGAAAACGTATCGCGCGAATTTTGTTTAGCGCTGAAACGCACTTCTGGTTGAATGGCTACGTCAACAAACAAAACTGCCGCATTTGGAGTGAAGGTAATCCTCTAGTGTATGTCGAAACACCATTTCATCCAGATAAACTGACTGTTTGGTTCTCTTCATGGGCTGGTGGAATCATTGCTCCGTACTTTTTCAAAAACGATGGTGGCCAGAACGTTACAGTCAATGGTGATCGGTATAGAGCCATGATTACTAACTTTTTCATTCCTGAATTGAATAGCCATGATGTCCAGGAGATGTGTTTCGAACAAGACGGCCCAACATGTCACACAGCTCGTGCCACAATAGATTTATGGAAAGACACGTTTGGTGACCGCATAATTTCACGTTTTGGGCCTGTGAATTGGCCTTCAAGATCTTGTGATTTAACACCGCTAGACTACTTTCTATGTAAAGTCATTGGTCTATGCGGATAAGCCTCAAACGCTTGACCATTTGGAAGACAACATTCGCCGTGTTATCGCCGATATACGGCCACAAATGTTGCAAACAGTTATCGAAAATTGGACGTCCAGATTGGACTACATCCGCGCCAGCCGTGGTGGTCATAAGCCAGAAATCATATTTAAAATGCAATGCCACTAGATTATCTTTCGGATAAATAAAATTCATGTCAATCGAATAATCCATCGTTGGTTTATTGCAACTTAAAGCTATATATAAAAAATACCCTTTAGATTCAGTGTAGAGTGGTGTGGAGTCTACAAGACTCAGTTTTCAATTCTGCCAAAAATTATTCCCCTTTAAAAAACCTTTCATTTTCGGTCAAAATTAATGAAAACTTAATTAAATTATAATTAATATCTAAACAAGAAAGAGTGCTAAATGTACTCTTAGCTTGCAACCCAGGTTGGACTAGGTTGAAGAGAGTAGTGCCAGTTTGTGCCAGATACCTCCTCTAATAGATTTATTGTTCACGGTGATTCGCGAAGATAGAATTTCCCTGCAAGAAAGCTCAAAAACTAATCTTTAAATAGGCTTCATCATAAAGCCATTCAATTCTCATATTGAATCTGACTACATCATCTGACTCATTCTCTAACCCATCGTTCACCCAGTCAGTCTTTTTTTTTGCAATTTAGGGATATAACAGATAATATACTTCACAGCTTTTAGTTCTTCTCTGTTATCGCAAAATCTGCAAGAATCTGTTATACGTATAACAGCCCTGAGTTGGTCTTTCTATTGTCCAGTCTGGGCCACATGGCCGTGAAATTGTGCAATTCTCCTTACTTCTCCCTAACTAAGTTGTATCTAAAATGAACCTATTGACGTCCTTTATGACTTCCTTTTCCTTGCCCTTCCGTCCTCAATAGTTATATGCCTCCGACCTGTAATTTATCTTACTTTCATTTATCTCTGGAACGGTAATAGGTAGATTCTTGAAATTTTCACAGAGGGTAATTGAGGATAACTGTAGCAACAAATACTAAAAAATAGAGGGTGTTGCGAAAGTGACGTGTTATTTAGGGTTATGTCTTTATTTCTTGACCTCTAGGCAGCAACCACTTATAATTTACACTCAGTAATTAAAACTTTACTCGCTTTATAAGCAAGTATATAAAATTAAATCTAAAGATTAAAGGGTGTTCCGCTAGTGACGTGATTTACATGTTTGTGATCTAAATTTTGAACCATAATAGATAGACTCTTGAAATTTTCACAAATGGTTTATTACTATGATCCATATAAAAAATAGTAAAAATTAAAGGGTTTTCCGATAGTGACATGATTTGCATGTATTAGGCGTTTTTTGTTGAACATTAACAGGTAGACTGTTGAAATTTGTACAGAAGATGTGTTGCCACGGCCCCTATCACAAGTACTAAAAATTAAAACGTGTTCCGACAGTGACATGACACATAAGGGTGCCCAATAAGATATGAAAAAATTAACAATGAATTTTAAAAGTTGTACTATATATAGTAGGGAACCCTACGTGTGTGTGTGTCTAACTCGCTCTTGGCTTATTTATTCCATTTCGATTGCTATCTGCACGCACCAGTAATAAAATTTTCAACAAATATTTTATGTACTGAATTTGTCCTGTTACAGTTTTATTATATGTATAGATGTGTATATAATTTTTTAACCTTATAAACACTTAATCTTACCCCACCTTCGTTTTTGGTAGTCTGAAATGCTCTACTCTATAATACAAATAATTCTTGCAAAAAAAAACCGACTTCAAAACAGATAGAAGGGCACCAATTTTAAACTAAAAATGTAAGAACTAATCTATAAGAATTAGATTTAAATCAAATAAAATATGCGCCAAAATTAGAGGGAAAAGAAGTAAAGACTATGTGAATGTCAAGCCTCTCCCTATTACTGTTCAAAAGTTAAGCTATTTTTACCAGCATCCGTCTTTTATGCGGACACCATTCAAGCCTCTGTTTATAACGATTTCAAAGATAGGGTCACGTAGATCAAATAACATTTCATATTGGGACACCCTTTAATTTACAATTTTAAATTAAAGACCTGTTGGTGTAAAGGACTTGGTCACAAAGATTCTTTGTAAATTTCAACTGTCTGTCTATTACGGTTTAAAAGTTTGGCCATATATATCAAGTTACATCAACTATTGGAACACCCTTTACATTATAATTCCAAATATTTAAACTTGTTATTATACCAGAGAAAGTAGTGGACATTCTGCCTAATTTTCAAGTGTTTGTCAAGTGATAGCGCCATATAGATCAAATTACATAATTTATGGGGACACCCTTTAATTTCTAAATTCAAATTGTATATTTGCTACAGTGGACTTTGGAATACAGGTTTCTGGAAAATTTCAGCTGTCTGTCTATAACAGTTAAAAAGTTTAACCACATACATAGAATTACATTAACTATTGGGACACCCTTTTAGTTCCAAATTCAAATTTTATACTTTTTGTTATAGCTGCAACTTAGCAATATAGGCTCTTTGTAAATTTCAGCGGTCTGTGTACAACTGTTCAAAAGTATGGCCATATACATAAAATTAAATGAACTATTGGAGCACCCTTTAATTTAATAAATTTTAAATATTTATACATTTTATTATAACGGTCATAGTAATCGACATTCTGTAAAATTTTCAAGGTTTTGTCTATAACGGTTCAAAATTTAGGCATATATAGGTCAAATTACGGCACCTATGGGGACACCCTTTAAATTTTAAATTTATTTTTTTATTAATTTCTGCCGTTGGGAGCTATAGCGACACGCTATTTTTTAAAATTTTAATTTGGTGCCCTTTACGGTTCTTAATACACGTAAAAAACATGTATGTTGTATGGGGACACCCTTTAATTTTTAATATAATGAACTGAAATTTTAAAATCGGTTCAGAAATGGCTGAGTTCTGCGGTTACATACATAAAAAAAAGCAACATTCAGACGAATTGATAACCTCCTTCCTTTTTGAAGTCTGTTAAAAGTACAGCCGATTGCTCCGGGTTGAACCTGACTGCTTTGCTAGTTGCTAACTAAAAATATATTTGCGTATTTTTTCTTTTCTTTGGAATATTTTTGTATATAAATATTTAAGTTATAAGTATGTAAGAGTAAAATTTTATAGAATAAAGTTATAGTTTTCTATTTAAGCGCTTACATACTGAAGTTTTTAATTTCATTTAAAATAACAGCCCTTTTTATATAACTTTTTCCTTAAGCTAGCAAAACGCTGAATTGTTTAAAAACACAATAATTGTAATTAAGCCAAAAAGTAAATACAGAAAGTAAAAGAACTATTCCTGTTAGTAACAACAGCATACAACTCTATACAAAAAAACTATCTGCAACTGCTAGAACCCAACTATGCCGCAAATGTGCGTGCGATGGATACATAATTTCTTCTATTCATTTAAATTTATTTAATTTTTTTTTCCTACTCTTGTCTTAAATGTTCTTCATCTTGTTCGGGAGTTTTTACTCTGCGAACATTGTTCTGATTTTATGTTAAACAGGAAGTAAGTAACTTTTGCTGCGTGATCTAATTGTTATGCAACACGCCGTTTCGTTGCTTAACTCCAAAGAGGGTGCTTCAAAATGCAAATATGGTAAGAAGGACAGAATGCTTCTTTTGGGCCATCATAATATCATGTTGCTTTTGCCTTAACTGAATATTTAAGGCTTTTTTCTCTTTTCTCTCTTGCGGTGTGCATTTCTATAATTTTATTTTCTATTTTTTTTCTTTTTCAATTTTCTTTTAACTCGAATCTATTAAATCAAATCAAGTTAAATTAATAAAAAAATAAAAAATAAAAAAACTGGGTTTATTTTCAACGACACGCACGAACTGCAGCAGAAATAAGCGTAAAGTATTTTTTTAAATTAAAAAAAAAAGTATTTTAGAATTTGTAGAGAAATAAAAAAAAAATTTAAAAACATGATTTGCATAAATACTTTTAATATCTTAAATCAAAATGCGTGGTACAAGCATTTAAGGATATTTAGGATGTGGCAAAAGAATCTTTGTATGCAACTGTAACAAATCACCTGTTCATGTTTTGAAAACATTTTGCTAAAAACTCATTTTTATAATTCTGGAATGTCAAATAAAGGCTAATATGATCCCAGAATAGGCAGGTCCAAATAATTGGTGATTCCAGTAGAGATACTTTTTTCAATAGCCTTTTGGTGAAAGATCACGTATGTGTCGTGTCATGCTGTCGTTATTTTTGTTTAGTATTGTTTGGCATTTCATAATGGAAAGACTTACGCCTTAATCGCTTCACTCTATGGGCTCTTGAAAAGTTCCAAGAAGATCTAAATTTTGTTTAGCGATGAGACCCATTTCTGGCTCAATGGGTATGTAAACAAACAAAATTGCCGCATTTGGGACGCGAAGAGCAAACGGAAAAGATTCAAGAGCTGCCACTTCATCGAGAAAAAATAACGGTTTGGTGTGGTTTGTGGGTCGGTGGAATCATCGGTCCATATTTCTTTAGAAATGATGCCGGTGCGAACGTAACTGTTAATCGCGTCCGTTATGGTGCCATGATAACCGACTATTTGATGCCTGAAATTGAAGCTCGTGATCTCGGCGACGTTTGGTTTCAGCAAGACGGCGGCGCCACTTCTCACACATCGCATCAATAAATGGATTTATTGAGAGAAAATTTCGGTGAGCACATAATTTCAGGTTTTGGGCCGGTCGATTGGCCACCAAGATCGTGTGATATCACACCGTTAGACTTTTTCCTGTGGGGATATGTAAAGCGCTTCGATTCAGGCCTTGGAGGAAAACATTACGCGTGTCATTCGCCAGTTACCAGTCGAAATGCTTGAAGGAGTCATCGAAAATTGGACTCAACGGATGGACCATCTGCGACGTAGCAACGGCCAACATTTGATAGACATAATCTTCAAAAAATAAATGCCAAAGAATGGTCTTTCAAATGATAATAAACATTCTCCATTAAATTTGAATTTTCTGTGTTTCTTTCGTTAAAAAAGAAGGGAACCTCGAAATGGATCGATCACGTATTACAAGTATGTTTTTAAAAATTACATAAAATTAAATAAATTTGGCGTGTGCCCGCCATATCATAGGCGCCTTAATAATGCTTTTGTTCGATTGTGCTTTGAAAGTAATCCACACCAAATTTGAAGATTCTTTGTGTCTTTATAGTGCTTCAGTTATGGTTTATATATTTTCTGTATATGGAGGTACCCATCCCTGGATACAATTCTAAAATTTATATAAAATTCTAAATTGTAGAGTTCTGTATATGTGACCCGGCCTATGACTCAAAAAAAATTTTTCACTTTTTGTTGTTGTTGTTGCATTGTTTATCTTTAACAGTTAATTTTTCGAAATTTTTGTTTTTGAGTCATAAGCCACCTTTTCACTTTTCATAGAGCGGGTCACATATAGTGTTTAAAATATTACGCTGATAAAAATACAATATGGTGTCGTGTTTGCAGTGACTTTAAATCGGTAAAATTGCATATTTTGACTATTTTTTCTCTCTTATTTTTTTTTTCGAAATGTTATATTTTTGCCAAAAAAAAAGTATCCTATATTGGAACCAAGAGTCCCAGGTGCCTCCTTACAAAATTTTATTAAAATTCCTCCACTAGTTTTTACGTGATGCGAACACATACAGACAAAAATTCTAAAAATTTTTATTTTGTACTCCATTTTGATTACCATCTGCAGCAGCAACAAAATTAAAAAAAAAAATCATATTTCATATACAGAAAAAGTCCGGTTACAGTTTTATTATATTTATAGATAAACAAATGATTCTATTATTTATGGAACACGATTTTATTAATGTGGCTGTTTTCAGTTGGCGATTTATGGTTCTAACTCACGAATAGTATCGGAGCTATTATATTAGTCTTTAGAGTATGGAGCATTTCTGAATTATTCCCCTAATAATCGGTCTGTAACAGCATCCCACAAAAAAAAGAGTATACTGGGGTCAAATCGCAGTCAGAGGCGACCCATGGTAATCACCAAAATGGTTGATAACTTAATTGTTTTTTTAAGTTGTGTAACATGTTGCGCCATACTGCTGAAACTAGAGATTATTCAATTACTTAGCTTCCATTTTAGGCTATAAAATTTTCGAAGTCATGGCACTCTAATGCTTGCCGTTGACTTAAATGGAGTTTTCAGCAGCAATTAATCATCATCATCAATTTGTTGCGAGCGATAGCAAGCCAGCCTCCTGAACGTTTTGAACAAACTTGTATACAGCATTCTCAATGACTGTTGCATTTTCGGCACTTACTTAGGAAATTAGTTTGCAATATTTCACATCGCTATTCAAGCGTATAGCGAATCATTTTGATACTATGCTACGATGTATTAGAGATACTAACTTGCTGAAATAATTTTCTAACACATCAGCCCAGTGAGATCGTTCTTCACTTTAGTATAACCAATAGATATACTAAATAAGGGTTTGCATCCTTTGAACTTGCCTCGCTCTCATCTACTGCTCCTTATGATTATCCTGGTAATTGTGTGTTTACGCTCACCAAGCTTATTTAGAGATTTCATAAGCTAATGCTCAAGATCAAGATCCTTAGCGCAACCGGGCTGAACGCCACCAGATTCTTCTACTGAACAAACGTTTGCCTGGACGATCTATTAATGTGTAGGATGCTAACTGTGACGTTAAATAAATGATTTTGCCCTTTGCGAATAGGAAATGAGTAAAACAAGGTATTTGGGGTTTCGTAACCAAAACAACCGTTTAAAAAATGCTCTTAGGACTGTCTGTCTGCCATAGAGCGGTAACCCGACCCATAATCTTACCTAGTGCTAGGCTAGTATTGTAGCAACTGATACAAAGACAGCACATTAAGGCTGGATTTAAAACCTATTATTGAGTAAAGTAACAATATTTATTAACCCCTTTCCTAGGCCTTCGTCATGTTAAAGTTATAGGTCCCCTTTATAGTGTTACTTATCACTGATGCACTAGCATGCGACAAGTCAAATGTTTGTTCCATTTCTCCTAATGAAGCATTCGATTTAATAATAATGGTGCTTTTCACTTCAAAATTACCAAGATAAACCCACTATTTCTTCTAGATAATCACAATTGTTTTTTTTATAGGAGGGATACCGAAGCAGACCACTAACTTCGTGGGTCCTTAACTATAGGGTCACCACAGCATCTCCATTTAATATGTTTTAATTTAACTTGGCAAGATAATGCTTAACAGTTCGTGACCTGTCACTAATGCATAAAACCCTTTGTAGACACCCTGATTATATCCAAGCTCCTTCTTGGTCTTCCGGTCAACTTGTAGTGAAAAAATCCAGAAGTTTTTGTTGTAATCGAACCCACAACACCGGACTTATAGACTAGCACACTAACTACTAGCATACCGAGACACCCCTAGAAGGTAATCACTAAGACGCTAAGAAATAAAAAAAAATTTCCACAAAAATTCAATAAAAATTCGTTTAAAAACCCTAAAGAATTATTTTCTTTGCGGTTCAAAATTAAAAAGAAATTGAATATTTTTTTATATCATAAGCCATTAATGCCGTGATTTAAAGTTAAGAAGAAAATTATATTTTTCTCCCCCAAAACAAGAAATGGTTTTCAATAACACACTGTGTGATTTTTTAGGTCATGGCAAAATAACCATATAAAAAAACACCTATACGTCATAAAAGACCAAAAAAAAAAGACCCCTGTCTCCCAGTTTTGCCCAAAGTCCTCCAGTTTTTTTTATGGGCCCTCAAAGATGTGGGGCCTCGATGTAATTTTTGCAAAAAAATGATCATTTACTAAAGCTCATATTTTGCAAACCGTTTGGAATTTTGATATACTCTCTGAGGCAAAGTTGTAGCTCTTGTCATAAAGAACAAAAATTGTGAACATATAAAATCAAAAAAACTTCATCTTCAAGGTCAAAATCGCAAAAAACTTCAAAAAATTAATTTTTTTTTACCTTTTTTCCCCTGTTTAGGTCCATAGGTAGCAAACCGTTCAAAATTCAATTAAATGATCATTTTTTTGCAAAAATGACATCAAGGCCCCACATCTTTGAGGGCCCATAAAAAAAACCTGGAGGACTTTGGGCAAAACTGGGAGACAGGGGTCTTTTTTTTTGGTCTTTTATCACGTAGTGGTGTCCGTATATGGTTATTTTTTTCCGTGTTGCCCTGTGTAATCATACCGATATGGCATTTAACCCTTTTATTTCATTACATGTGACAGTGATGCAATTCATCCTGTTTAGAAATGCTCTTACGGTGTTTACGCTTCATGACCGAGAACGTGATAAATTTTTAGCTTGAAATTATAAAATATTTAGTTCAATCTCCCCCTGTTCTTCTAAGAAATGGTCGTAAGGGTGATTAATTGCATTTTCTAGAAAATTTTTCGCAATAGAAAATCACACATAGAAAGCCAAGTGACGCGTTTAATAATAATAAAAGACAACACAATTTTAAATAAAATAATAAAAAACCTGTTCTGATGAAATTAGGAGGCATTAAGCTTGTCCTAAGCTATTACCTCAAAAATCTAAACTTGTAAATCCATAAAAAAACTAAATATTGAACGTTTCAATAGATATTTTTTAAGATTTTTTTATGCATTTTTGAGCCATTGCGATTTCAACTGCAGTATTTCCCGTTTTTACATGAACACTTCTTTATTACACATGCGACTGACTTCTAATACATAAGAATTCTTTAAAAATAAAATATAAAAACTTTTATTTTCAGCGAATTTGTGCAAAAATGCACTTAAACATAAAACTAAAACTTTTAAATAAGCTTTCAACGGTCACAATCCTAATATCGCAAATACAGAGGAATTTCTTAAGAAAACAAAAAGTTGTACCACTAAAATTACAATTAAAATACAACAAAACAATTCTATTTCGGCAAAATAGTTCACACTCGAACATTCATATTATTAGGAGATTTTCCAACCCCCCAACCTGCTGCAGGCATGTGCTTGCCAATATATTTCCCATTCGAAACTGTAACTAACGCATGACATGAATTTCAGTCGTTTTGTATTCAATGGTTGGTTGTTTAGCTTTTCTCATTAAAATTGTCGATCATTTCTAAAAATTTTAGCTGCAAATAAGCCAGCCGACATACAGAAAAGGAATTGCGTGGTCAAACCCTCTTGTTGATCAAGTGCGATATGTAAGTTAATGCCTAACTTACTCAACGACTTCTATCATCTTTTAAAAAGTTCTTAAACTGCTCGTGTTTATATTTAAAAAAGAAAATATTTTAAGTTGGCCTGAGCCATTTGAAGCCGGAGCTCTCCAAGGTAGTATTTTGTGACCCGTTTGATACTTGCTGAAAAACTTCGGATATGTCTATTAGCAACCTATTCCACATAACGACATCTACTGACGACACGGCTTTTCTAAGCATTCACAAAAGCTCCCAAATAAAATCCAGATATCTACAGCATCATATATGTACATCATTTAGAGATGTGGTTGAACAAAAAACATATTCTATTCGAATAAATATCCTAATGTTCCCACATAACTTTTACGCTTTTACATAGAACTCATGCCCTTCTTTTCGAATAAATGGCATAATTACACCTCAGCACTCAAAGGTCAAATAACTTGGCATAGATCTTGATCGCCGCTTAATCTGAGAAACTATCAATCAAATTAAAGCGAAATTGACACAGATAAAGCTAAAAGCACATTAATTGGCAGATTGGTTGGTAGAAATTTAACTTTACACAGAAAAAATTTTGAGCATCAATTATTGGTTTTAATTAGTTTAAAATTAATTTTTATCATTTCAATTAATTTTTTTATTGATTCAAATATATATTTGCTTAAAACAGAACAAGAACTGTCCTAATTAAACAAATAATTGAATCAATTAATTAATTAATAAAATTATAATCTGAAATCAATTAAAATCTTTAATTTTTGGAATTTTTTTTTAAACAAATAATTAAATCATTTAATTATTTAATAAAATTTTAATCTTTAATTTGTGAAAAAAGATTTTTTTTCTATGTAAACTTAGATTGTAAATTTTTATTGTACAAATCGTTCCTTAAACCAATATGATGTTATGGGATTCAGGTATGGAGCACTGCCTCAGCTTCAAATTTAGAGGTGCCAAAATAAAATTTTACGAATGATTTAAGTCGCATCCTGGTATATAAAAAAAAAACTCGAACATTTATAAAGATCTAAACATTTCATTAATTGCTGATTAAATAGTGAAACATGCGAAACAACGTTTTTGAAAGGGATAGAAACGCATCTAACCAAATGCGCTGGCTCGAAACATCCTTCATGATCGTGGTTACATTCGACTAAAAAGAAAGAATCTTGCCGAACTTCAGAAGAAGAGCAAGGGTGCCTCGGTGGATTGGTAGGTAGTGTGCTAGTCTATCAGTCCAGGGTTGTGGGTTGGATTCCCACCAAAAATTCTGGAACTTTTCACTACAAGTTGGCCGAAAGACTAAGAAGAATAAATTGGGTGCCAACAAATGGTTAACTGCGTTAATGACGGTTACGGACTGTTAAGTAGTTAAAAATCGAGGTATAACGTTGCTTGCCTGGCTTTTGACCACGGGCAGACACATATTAAATGGAGGTGCTGAGGAGACCTCAGCTTTATTTATTTTTTATTTATTTATTTATTTATTTATTTATTCTGATTACAAGCCTTAAAGGCCAACTTAATCTAGATTTATATGGTTTAATAAATTTAAGCAAGCTTTAAGCAAATGTTAGCAATTAAAATAGACTCTATGATGAGGAAGAATGTTAACATGTATCAGTCGCCAATCTGACATCACTACAGTCGAGAGTAAAAGAGGCTAGTGACAACACGAGACTCAATGAAAGTAAGGTAATCGTAAATTTACAGTCGGATATTAGAAATCATTGAGGACCGAAGAAGGTTGAAAAGGGACCCTTAACATTAAGGCTATGCTTCGGTATCCCTCCTACAAAATAATATTAAAAATAATATCAGCAACTTTGAAACCTACAATTTTATTGTTTGGCACTGGCTGGACTTTACAAGTGTATTTTGATTTTACTTTTTACTTAAAATATGAATACTTCTTGTTAGTTTTAATTCTTTAAAAGTATAATAAAAAAATTATGAAAAAAAATCACAAATAGATTTGTTAGAGATCTATTTTGTGTGATTTTTTTCATCACACAAAATTCCCCAAAAAACATCAAAAATTCACAGGAGAAATTCATATTTCACTAAGAATGTTTTATCAGCGCCAGCAAAATATTCTGTTCGATAATAAAATCTTTTTAAAGATAACAAATGAATTGTTTTAAAATTTTATTTTCGTTTCAAAAAAAAAAAAATAAAACAAAAGAAAAAGAAAAACAAATCTTGTATCTTTTTCATGACACACGATAACTTCGTGGAAAACACACTTGAGGGAAATCAACAAAAATTGCTTTGGAATTGTGGTTTGTTTTCCGTTGCCTTTTTGTTATTATTTTTCTCTTTCTTTCTTTCCTTGATGCCAATTTAGTTCTGTGCAAAAATTTCTGGGTGCAAGTTGTAGGATGAACAAATTGATGTGTCAGCTAAGGAGCACAAAAAAAAAGCGATGGTTTTGTTTGATACTCTCAGCAGTGTTTTTAAATTTCTTATAGAAGCTGCTTTATTTTGTTAAGCGAGTTTTGTTTTTTCACAACATTTTCGATGGGCAATTTATATTGTTTTAGCCTTCTCTGCTCGTTGGAAATTCAACTAAATTTCACAGAGGTCGTGCACTCAAGGAGATGGTAATAGAGGTTTTTAAAACAAGTTGGAAAATTGGGGATTTACAGTATATTTTTTTTTTATTATTTAAACTGCAGACTTGATTAGTTAACAAGAAAAAAATTAATCTCTTATAGTTTGTGTGTTTATAGGCCCTTTGCTTGTTTTCGGTAATTTTGCTTTTTTCATTTTAACTTTTTTATTTTTGCAAAATCGGCTAAATTGAGAGGGGCAGAGTCATATTTTATTGCCTTTCATTTCTTTACAGAATTTTACAACGCAAAAATTTAAACTTTACTTAATTAAAGGATTCTTTTCTCTGTCTCTATTTTGTTTAATATGGAATTTGTCTATCGCCGCTGCTTCTACAAAAAGACTTAAGTGAAATATTTGACATTTTTAATTTGATCGTATTTTAATTAAGCGACAATAGTGAAACATTACGTGCCTTTGGTGGCAGTCTAACGGATAAATATTTTTTTGTAATTAAAAATAATAAGGAATAATATTATTATGAGGTTGGAGTTTATGGTCTTTTTGTCTTAGAGCTTTTGCTGAGTGATCTTAGACGTAATTTTCATTCTGATTTCCAATCTGTACTTCTGTACTAGATTCATTCTATCGCATTTAGTTTTTATTGTTGGGACAGCTGACAGCTGTATGTAGAATTAGCTATACGACCGGTACCTCACGCAGACAACTTACCACAGTTGGAATCACCAGCGAAGATTCATAAAGTTATCAAGACTGTGAGAATAAAGAATTCAAAAACACGAAGGAAATAAAATTTCAGACAGACAGTAAATTTGATGGACCTCATTTTATAATTCAAAAACTAGTGCGCAATTTATTTTTATTATCCAAAAGGCAGAGCGAAATTTTATGATCACGATTAAAGGGTGGGAAATAGCCAAATACAATCGATCTCGCCACTACGAATTTAAATTATATTTTTCTCACTGCTGTCCTTTTTCAGCCTTTGGTCGATTCAAAAATTTGCAGATTTCTGCTGGACAATAAAAAGGCCATACTTTTCCTTTTCATTGGTTCTGAATACGCGAGAAAATCCTAAGTAACTAACCATTTTTAAATTTATATAGCCTTCACCACAGGTGATAAGGATATATATAAGTTTGTCATTCCTTGTGTAATTTGTACAATATTTATTTTCGACCCCATAAAGTATTATGGATCCATATATATAGAGAAGTTGATAAAGCGATGTCCGTCTATGTTTGGCTTGAAATCAACTGAGCCAAGGCACCAGAATAGATATAGAAAATTTAAACCCACCAATCTACCAGGCATAGTTTCGAAAATTTCACTAATCCAGTAATATGGGACCATTAAATACGATACTTCGGGCAAAAAATCGCGACCGCCTATATTTTCTCACGTTGTTTTTATTGTTTTTTCGGTTGTAATGATTTTCTTTTGTTTTTTTTTCTGTTAAATAAATATCAATAATCCCCTGCGAGGGGCGATTTTTGTTTGTTTTTAGGTTGGTAGGTGTTTTCTGCTTTGATTTGAATTAAGGCTCTTATAGAAAGCAATACACATAGAAAAGTCAATAGGCACATTATGGGGGTTAATATGACTCCCAATGTGATTTTTTCTCACCATTCTAGATAGATTTTCGATAAAATTTTTACAAAAAATTTCGATAAAACTTTTGCAACAAAATTTCGATAAATTTTTTGCAAAATATTTGATATTATTTGTACAAAAAATTTCCATCAAATTTATACAAAAAATTTTCATTAAAATTTTACAAAAAATTTTCGTAAAATTTTTACAAGAAAATTTCGACAAAATTTCTACCAAAAAATTTTCGAATAAATTTTTAAACAAATTTTTTTTGGTAAAATTTTTTAATAAATTTTTACCCCAAATTTTTATAAAATGTTAACAAAAATTTTTCAATAAAAATTTTCAATAAAATTTAAAAAAAAAATTTCTAATAAAATTAAAAAAAAAAAATTTGTAAAATTTTTACAAGAAAATTTCGATAAAATTTGTGCAAAAAAATTTTTGATAAATTTTTTGATTTTTACCAAAAATTTTTGATACAATTTTTACAAAAAATTTTCGGTATAATTTTTACAAACAATTTTCGATATAATTTTTACAAAAAATTTTCGATATAATTTTTAAAACAAAATAAAAATTCTCCAAAAAAATTTTCGATAAAATTTTCACAAAAAAATTTCGATTAAGTTTTTAACCAAATTTTCAACCAAATTTTTTTAAAAAATTTTTGAATTAATTTTTACCCCAAATTTTTTAAAAAATTTTTACCTATATCAATAAAAATTTACAAAAAATGTTCAATAAAATTAAAAAAAAAAAAAATCCAATAAAAAAAATTTTCGTAAAATTTTTACAAGAAAATTTCGATAAAATTTTTACAAAAAATAATTTTTATAAGTTTTTTGATTTTTACCAAAAATTTTTGATACAATTTTTACAAAAAATTTTCGATATAATTTTTACAAAATATTTTCGATATAATTTTTAAAAAAAATTTTCGATATAATTTTTAAAACAAAATTTCCAGCAAATTTTTACAAAATAATTTCGATAAAATTTTTGCAAAATATTTGCTATTATATTTTACAAAAAATTTTCGATAAAATTTTACAAAAAATTTTTGATAAAATTTTACAAAAAGTTTTCAATAAAATTTTGCAAAACCTTTTCGTGAAATTTTTAGAAGAAAACTTCGATAAAATTTGTCCAAAAAAATTTTCGATAAAATTTTCAATAAAATTTTTACAAAAAAAATTTCGATTAAATTTTTACAAAAAATGTTGAATAAATTTTTTACCAAAAATTTTCGATAAAATTTTTACAAAAAAATCTATATCTTTTTATTATATTTGTAATAATGAGGTAAAAGGAAAAACCGAATGTATATTATTGTGAAATTGGGAACATAAAAGTGTAGGGGAATATTTGGCCTAGCCGAATATAGCACTCTTGTTTAATTTACGATTTACTTATATGCTGAAACCCCCGTGAACCCCAATTTTATCCTAAGAAAAATATATAGCAAAAAATGCAGATTTGGAATCCGCGTAAAAAATATCCAGATATCACCCAGAAACATTTCTAGGACAGAAAAAAAAATTGTTTTTTGTTGACCAGTGTATTTGCTCTCGTTTTCATGAATGTAAAATTGAACATCTTTAAAATTTATCTAAAATATATTGATTTGATTTAAATACATCATCTTTCTAAACTCAGCTTTAGTGTGTTTTCGAAACGATAGTAATATATATTTTATACGCTTCACCACTGGTGGAAAGCATATGCATATTTTTTTTAATTTCATCAATATTAATTTCCGGTGCCATATTATTATTTTTAAACAATAGGCCCTAAGTACCGCGACACTAGGAAAAAAACTTAAATTTAAATTGTTAAAGAAAAATGATTAAATTCAAATAATTATTTTTTGTTAATAAAAAATTAAGGATTTAAAAGAAAATAAAAGAAAACAAAATAAAATAAAATAAAAATTTCTGTTAACGAGTTTAGTTTCATTTTTAATATATTAGGAGTAATACAATGTTACTGTCGAGGTGAATGCACGATATTTTCAAATATTTTTGGAATTTTTTATAAGCAAAACTGTTTTAATTACAAAAAAAACCTGCAGAAAACAGTAACCCCTGTGGGGATATTTTCGGAATTATTTATTTCATAATGAAACCATAAAACTTAAAGAACCTTCTAAACTATAACAATCTCAAGAAACTTTGACACTTTTACCGCTTTTTAGCATTTCCTTAATTGCCATTCATGAAACCTTTAAAAAGTTTTCAAGTTTAATATGCAAATATGAGTAAAATTACTTTTAATTTTTTGTTTAAAAATTTTTCCCAACTAAATCACAAATCTTCCTTTAACTTTATGTTCAGTTAAACAGACTTCCTCCAAACCTCTATTTAAATTTTCCTAGGTTTTCATATCATTTAAATAATTTTTTTTTTCACAAAATATGGTCGTATTAAAAATATTTCCACTCAGTTGAGTATGACAGAAAATAGAAAGAAAAAAATAAGCAAAGAATTGTCTTAATGGAATTTTATTTTCTAGAGAATCAACTTAATGAATGTTCGCTTACATCTCCAGCCGCCTCAACTCCAAACGTTTAACACAATTCAAATGTCATATTTTTAAAATGTGTGTAAGAGACACAAAGTTTCTTGTCTTGAATGACATTTTCAAAAGTTGGCTGATTTTTGTTGCGTGAGATTATAAGTTTAATATGTCATCATAGATCATCTTAACTTCTAGCAATTTCAAATAAATAAAAAACTTTTCTTTAAAGTTGTAGCAGTTGGTTTTACTGCGAACATTTAAGAATTAAATGAGACATTAACCTCCAGGTAGTGGATAGGGAGGGAGGGGTAGGCTGTGAATTACTGAAAACAAAGGTATTTTATGTGGCATAAAATAATAAGAAAAAAAAAAGTTTGTAAATCTTATAATTATTTCATAAAACTCGTTTAATCCCAGGGCCATAATAAATATTACAGAATTGTGTTGTTAGAGAAACAAGAACTTTAAATTTTGGGAAAATATGTATTTATTTTTTTGTTAAATGTTACAATACAATTATAAATTATATTTTAACTTTGCACTTATTGTAGAGCCTTTGATGGGAATCGAACCCGCAATCCTCACACTAACTACTAGCCCAGCGGGGTACCCGGTAAGATAAACACTTGGAAGTCATGGGAATTATTTTAAAATTTTTTTCAAGACAATTCGTGTTTAAAAAAATAGATTTTAAAATAGTAATTCTTTTAGTCTCTACTCTCTCATTGAAATTATTAAAATATGAAAATCGCTAGTCTCAGTGTCTTCCAGATACTGACTGCACGTTTCACATTTTTCTATTCTTATCTTAGCTTAATATAATTTAATTATATCCAAGCAACTATCTGAACTGCGTGTCGAGAGGCTATTGCCTCAGAATTGTCTTTAAAGATTTCACCTTCCACTTTTTGAAAGTTATTTACGTGTATCACTTCTGCACAGAAAAAAAAAATTTATTTTATTAAATCAATTAATTGAATCAATAAATATTTTAAGTGAATCAATTAATTTTATAATTGAATCATTTAATTTTTTAATTGATTTAAATATATATTTATTTAAAACAGAACAAAAACCCTAAAAACCTAATTAAACAAATAATTGAATCAATTAATTATTGAATTAAATTTTAATCTGAAACCAATTAAGAACTTTAATTGCTGAAAATACTTTATTTTGTGTGGGCAATAAAATCGGAGTCCCGTGAGGCTGACCTTTCTACCTCTTGCAATTGGTTTTGCCAATTGCTGTTAAGTTCTCATAACCTTTTTTGATTTTATCGTAGTTAGAATTCATAAAATTCTCATACAGAAACAATTTTTTTTCGCCAATTACAGGTTTTAATTAGTTTTAAAGTAAACTTTAAATAATTTTTTAATTGACTCAAATATATTTTTGATTAAAACAGATCAAAAAAATTCCTTATTAAAAATTTAGTTAAATCAATTAATTAATTATTTAATTAAATTTTAATCTGAAACCAATTGAAAACTTTATTTGGAGAAAGTAATTTTTTCTGTGCAGTAGTATAGAGGGATATGCCACATAGAGCTGCCAATGCGCATTTATGTAAGTCTGTATTGTAACTGGAAGTCGACAGATATCCAGAGTTTGCTTGCCTCTGTGCCTGTCATTATGGCCTCACCTGACGGAGGTCTCACCACCGAATGAAATCAAAGTACCATAGCGTCACAATTAGTAGCAATTTATAGAACATAGGAAACATGGACCCATGCTTTAACTTCTTGTTTAGGGGTTTGAGAATGCCCAAATTCCTTCTGTTGACAGCACTTTTAGTTCTATTGTAGTTCTAATGTAGTTCTAATGTAGTTCTAATGTAGTTCTAATGTAGTTCTAATGTAGTTCTAATGTAGTTCTAATGTAGTTCTAATGTAGTTCTAATGTAGTTCTAATGTAGTTCTAATGTAGTTCTAATGTAGTTCTAATGTAGTTCTAATGTAGTTCTAATGTAGTTCTAATGTAGTTCTAATGTAGTTCTAATGTAGTTCTAATGTAGTTCTAATGTAGTTCTAATGTAGTTCTAATGTAGTTCTAATGTAGTTCTAATGTAGTTCTAATGTAGTTCTAATGTAGTTCTAATGTAGTTCTAATGTAGTTCTAATGTAGTTCTAATGTAGTTCTAATGTAGTTCTAATGTAGTTCTAATGTAGTTCTAATGTAGTTCTAATGTAGTTCTAATGTAGTTCTAATGTAGTTCTAATGTAGTTCTAATGTAGTTCTAATGTAGTTCTAATGTAGTTCTAATGTAGGTCTAATGTAGTTCTAATGTAGTTCTAATGTAGTTCTAATGTAGTTCTAATGTAGTTCTAATGTAGTTCTAATGTAGTTCTAATGTAGTTCTAATGTAGTTCTAATGTAGTTCTAATGTAGTTCTAATGTAGTTCTAATGTAGTTCTAATGTAGTTCTAATGTAGTTCTAATGTAGTTCTAATGTAGTTCTAATGTAGTTCTAATGTAGTTCTAATGTAGTTCTAATGTAGTTCTAATGTAGTTCTAATGTAGTTCTAATGTAGTTCTAATGTAGTTCTAATGTAGTTCTAATGTAGTTCTAATGTAGTTCTAATGTAGTTCTAATGTAGTTCTAATGTAGTTCTAATGTAGTTCTAATGTAGTTCTAATGTAGTTCTAATGTAGTTCTAATGTAGTTCTAATGTAGTTCTAATGTAGTTCTAATGTAGTTCTAATGTAGTTCTAATGTAGTTCTATTGTAGTTCTAATATAGTTCTAATGTAGTTCTAATGTAGTTCTAATGTAGTTCTAATGTAGTTCTAATGTAGTTCTAAAGTAGTTTTAATGTAGTTCTAATGTAGTTCGAATGTAGTTCGAATGTAGTTCGAATGTAGTTCTAATGTAGTTCGAATGTAGTTCGAATGTAGTTCTAATGTAGTTCTAATGTAGTTCTAATGTAGTTCTAATGTAGTTCTAATGTAGTTCTAATGTAGTTCTAATGTAGTTCTAATGTAGTTCTAATGTAGTTCTAATGTAGTTCTAATGTAGTTCTAATGTAGTTCTAATGTAGTTCTAATGTAGTTCTAATGTAGTTCTAATGTAGTTCTAATGTAGTTCTAATGTAGTTCTAATGTAGTTCTAATGTAGTTCTAATGTAGTTCTAATGTAGTTCTAATGTAGTTTTAATGTAGTTCTAATGTAGTTCTAATGTAGTTCTAATGTAGTTCTAATGTAGTTCTAATGTAGTTCTAATGTAGTTCTAATGTACTTCTAATGTAGTTCTAATGTAGTTCTAATGTAGTTTTAATGAAGTTCGAATGTAGTTTGAATGTAGTTCGAATATAGTTCGAATGTAGTTCGAATGTAGTTCGAATGTAGTTCGAATGTAGTTCGAATGTAGTTCGAATGTAGTTCGAATGTAGTTCGAATGTAGTTCGAATGTAGTTCGAATGTAGTTCGAATGTAGTTCGAATGTAGTTCGAATGTAGTTCGAATGTAGTTCGAATGTAGTTCTAATGTAGTTCTAATGTAGTTCTAATGTAATTCTAATGTAGTTCTAATGTAGTTCTAATGTAGTTTTAATGTAGTTCTAATGTAGTTCTAATGTAGTTCTAATGTAGTTCTAATGTAGTTCTAATGTAGTTCTAATGTAGTTCTAATGTAGTTCTAATGTAGATATAATGCAAAACTTTAATAGTTTTTTACTTTATACAAAAGTGTCCACGCCCACTTTCCTGATTTAGGCTAATTTTATACTACGACGCATGTTGCCAGCTTACTTAATATTTTTCGCCACGTTCACGATGATATATTTTTACTTTGTATGGAAAGTGCCACGGCTTTGATTTCTATTCTGTTTTTTGAGTTAAATCCACACTTGCCTAGTGAAGTTTAAAAAATTTTATAAACGATACTTTTGATGTAGCTGTTACTGAGCTCGGTATACTAGTTAGCGGTTGGTTTTCAATCTGAGAGTTGTGGGTATAATCCCCAATTGCGATTCTATTTATAATGCTAGAACGATAAAACTGGGATAAAATAGCATGATTTTACAAAATCATAAAATCACCATGAAGAATTAAAAAGAACGTAGTCCAATATCTGAGCACTTACACCTTAATTTTTCTCTTAACATTCCAAAAATGATATCCATATTAACGTTTGATTCTTAAAGGTTCTTGAAACTTTAATCCCTTTCAACTGTAGCCCATCAATAGAAAGTTCTTAACTGCTGTTAATACTAAAGTTTCATAATGACTAATAAGCTCGAACAATAACATTTTCTCTAAACATTTAATAACATTTTGAAAACTGTTTCAACTTTTTCTTTTTTATTTACTTTCAGATTTCTGTCTTACATTAATTCTAACAGGGTGAGTAAAAATTTATTATTTAATATTCTAGTAGCTCTTGCAATTTCCTTTCATTACCAAATATTTGTGTTAATAAAGTCAATTTTTTTATGGCGAAAAGAAAACTAAAATATTCGCAATAAAATTTTGTTGTCAACGATGTTGGCTGAACACAAATTATTCGTTTATGTAATAAAACAAGAAGATAAAAATGCAAAATCACAGGCAAATAAAATTTATGAATGAATCTACAAATAACTACGAATAGCACAATTGAAACTATAGTCCAGAAACATAAAAAGTGATTTAGAAAATTTTATTAAAATATAAAAAAATATTAATAGGCAATAGAAAATATTGACAAAAATATTGATAGGCAATAGAAAATATTGACAAATTATGACTGAGCATACTGTCAGATATATGACATTGTTACGAAAAAAGAATTTATTCTTTGTAAGCTCTGAAAAGAAATACGCAATAGTTTTGTATGTAACAACAACCACTTTACTGGTGTAATTTGTTACAATAATGAATTAAAAAAAACAACAAAGAACATCGCTAAACCTGTATTAGTTGTTATAGACGATCTTTCTTGAAATACCTCATATGCAAACATTCATAAAAATCAGATATAAAACGAATAGCGCTTACACATACGAACATTAATTCAATTATAAAATAAACACGCCCTCTCTCTTTAACAGAAATGTACACACGCATTTGCATATCTACAAAAGACAGCAAAGATACACACTTATGTACATAAATACAAGAATAAGTGTACAACATTCTAGGCGTTTTTTCTCGTCTATACATGGAATTCATGGTTTCGAGCGGCATGACAGTATTATTTGAAACGTTTAAGAATGCAGTTGTCCTACTTTTAAGAGAGTGTTAAACAGTTTGTGTGTATTTAACAGTGGTGTCAACAGAAGTTGCTCACAGCTGAATAAATAAAGTGACTTACAGTGAAATTTAAATCGGTGTTTTTATTTTGAAATTAAAAGAACCCGACGTAAAGTAAAAACGTAACAATATATTACTATATTTGATACATTACAACAATATAATGTTGGTAACTGTCTGTTGTATTGGATCATAATGACAAAGTATAACCTTCTGAGGATTGCCTTGAGGTAAAAGATATATCGAAGAAATATGACACAATAACTCCTTGGGATTTATACTGTCTCGTATTGGATGTATTGACAAAATATATAAAAGAAAAACCCTGTCCTCTATTTTTTCCTGGAGGTAACTATTTTGTTTTGAAAGTAGGTATTAAGGCACATTTATCAAGTAGCCTCACTACGATAAGGAAATATTCGGGTATGTTCTGTAATCCGAAACCGAGTGAAATTGAATCCAAATGAAATTTTAAATTGTTATAACTTTTAAATCTTACAAAATTTTGATATTATTTTTTATACATTTGATTAAAGGCCGTTCACATAACTTCCTTGATTGCTAATGTTTTAAAATAATAGGCCCAACTAAGTTATATTTTTCTTTAAAAATTTATTAGATTTCAATTTCACTCGGTTTCGGATTACAGAACATACCCGATTAATAGGTCGATTATGGCGGGCAACTCAACCTCAGTTGCGTTGTCTGTTGCCGAAATTGTATTACATATGGCAACTGGCAACTAAAACTTGTTAATTTTAGTTGCCGAATTTGGCAACCATAAATTTGATGTTGCTGTTTAGTAACTTTATTTTTCTTTATCTCTTTTCTCATAATTTTACATACAAGACATCGCACCCTAAATACAAAAGGGTCAGAACTCAAAATACTAAAATTTTCAGGGGAGTAATGTGCAGAAGCAACAGACTTAAGATAAAAATAGACACAACTGTATTTTTCGAGTTAAAGGAGATAGGGATGTGAAAGAAATTTTTGCAGTAACTAGAGATATGAACTGTAAATTAATTTATGGAAAAAAGTATGGTTTAGAAAATTTTGAGTTCTGACGCTCTTGTATTTAGGGTGCGATATATTGGCCCTCTTTCTGCGTTGCTTACATAATCAATCAAATAAAAGAATAACGATGATACTAATATTGTTTCGTATTTTTACAGACACATATTTGATCAGCAACTGATCCCAGCTTTTGATGAAAATCGTCGAAAAATAGTTGCTGGTGTAGAACTTGATATATCAAAGGCTTTATGCTCAAGACACGGAAGGTTGTAATTTACAGGAGGATCTTTAGGTGAATGAGGAGTTTTTCTTTTTAGATTTATCGCTTTGTCTGGAACATGATGACAAACTTGCATTAAATTTGCGAGCGTGTTTAGCCAATTTTTTTTCAAAGAGATTGAATATTAATTTACAAATCAATCAAATCTGTAGACATGAAATAGTATTTTTTTTTTATTTTCTTTGCTTTTTTATTAAAAACAATTTTATTTTTTACATATTTTTCCAGTTGCTAGACTATCAAAATAGCATTATCGATAACTTTTGGGCAACTGAAAAAAGTTGCCTTGCATATTACAAATTTTTTTCCCAGTTGCGTTGCTTATTGACAAAGCAACTGAGGTTGAGTTGCTAATCGACCTATAAGGCAATCATTTTTTAAAATTTTTTTTATACTGAGTTTGACATTTAAACTACAATTTCCCTCCTCAGTGAGGCTACCTAAAAATGTGACTTGGTAGACTATAAATTCCAGAGGGTTTATATCTCCTATTGATTAAATATATTTAACACAATACCTCTAGATTATTGACTGTCTTGTATTGAGAGCACGGGAAAAATTTATTTTAAACAATAACACTTCCCACTACAAAGTGACCATTTCGAAAAATACAACTCCCTAATACCCAGCATTTTAGCACAAAAAAACTAGTTGCCCAATTGGAAAAAAAGTTATTATTCTTCGTATCAAAAGAGGCTAATTGTTAAAAATTCTTACAAAAATATAAAAAAAATATATTAACAAAAAATATTTTTATATGTACATCGTCATAATTATTTTGAATTTACAAAACGGCAAAGCAATATCCAATAAATTTTGTATTCTCTCTTCCCCTTCCTCAGAATAACGTTTCCTCCTCCACCTGCCACAGTGTTGGATTTACGATGAGAGTGTGATAAAAGAAAGCTGTCAAAAAAGAAGCACTAACAACAAATGCCGCAAAGAAACCCATGCAAAATATACAATCCCTATTAACCTGTAAACATAATAATGTGGCAGCACAAAAGTCACCAATAATTTCCCACAAGCGACTGCAAAATGGCTGGCGTACCAAATCAGTCGCAGAGGGCGTGGCATTAGCTTCTATAGTGATCACATTAAGGCGTGGTTGTGTTGTTATAGATCCTGTTTCAATAGTTAATGTTTCCTGTAAAGGTTGTTGAATTAAAGTTTCCGTCAAGGGCTGTTTTATAATCTGCTGCTGTGAATTGTGAGAAGAAACACAGGCATTTTCAGCTTGAGCATAATTATTCAAAGAATTTGGCTGCTCCGATCGGCTGGTCAGGGAAGAAGCTTCCATAATACTTAAATCATTTAGGCTTATGTGATCAGATAGTTGAGTTTGACAGCCAAGACTCTTCAGTTCGCAGCTACTGGTGGCCGTTGAAATGTTACGGGCATTTGTGGTCTTCTTTTCTTCGGCTGCTGCAAATAAAATTAAGATTTAAATATTTTTTTTAATTTCTCTTTGAATATTTTACCATTTTGTAATTCCTTGAATGCCATCTCCTGCAGCTTAAGATATTCCTCAGCATGATTTCTTTCGACTAGTTCAGCACAACTTGTGCTGGCTGATATCGAACAGCGCTGGTTGGGCTCTGCTGCAGTCGGGGAAATAACAGGATCTAAAATGAAGGATATCAAATATGAAAAAATTACATAACAATGTAGCAGGGAATTATTGCAATAAATCTGTAAATCAAAGTTAAAATTTTTTCAACAAAAATCTATTCATTAAAAACTAAAAAATTATAATTAAAAATATATTAATTTCAAAATCAAAAAGGGTAAAAAACGACGGCAATTCGGTGAAATAAAAACTATATAATTTTGTTAAAGGTTAGGTTTGGTTAGGTTGCGCGGGTCGCCGGCTGCGTGCAAAGGAGAAACCTTTTGGTCCCGTTGTGACGCCCGAAAGAGGAATGAGCAGGAAGATACCTGCTGATCCACACTTTAGGTTACGTGCAAAAACCATCCATAAATCCGGATAAATGAATTTATCCTATTAATATCGCAACCCGATAGATCTGCAGGGTCTTGTAGTATCGGGCTGCTAAGCAGCGTCGCCCTTTCCGTGGAAACGGCCGTACAATGACAGAGGAGGTGCTTCACTGTATCTTCTTCCTCCTCGTCCTGATAACTTCTACAGAATCATTGTTTAAGAAGATTTAATTTCCTAGCGTGTGCAGTTATAGTACAGTGCCCTGTCAGTACAGCCACTAGTGTGCCAATCTATCCTCGAGGGGTTCTCAGTACGATTTCAGTACGTTTGTAATCATACTGAAGCCATAAGAGCCTCGAGATCATGTAGGTGGGTTGCGCAGCCCCCAGTAGTTCCTGGTGGAAATTGTCTGTACAGCAACTTAGCTGAACGCCAACTAGTTGATCTATCTCCTGATCACTAAGGTAGGTTCCAGATCTAGCCAGTTTGTCCGCAGTTTCATTTCCGGGCACTCCCGCATGCCCCGGTACCCAAAAGAGTTCAAGGTTGGAATTTCTCGCCATCTAATCTAGAGATGTCCGGCAATCACGAACCAAACTGGACGTTGTTAAGGGCATTATTATTTTGTGGGGGGATATCGAAGTAGACCACTAACTTCATGGGTCCCTTTCGAACCCCTTCGTATCTCAACGATTTCTGGTATCTGACTGGAAATTTACGAATACCTTACTTTCATTGAGTCTAGTGCTGTCACTAGCCTTTTTCCGTCGACTGTAGTGATTTCAGACTGGCGATTGGCAAGTGATATATGTTGGCATTGTTTCTTCCCACAGAGTCTATGGTTATTGGTAATATTTGCTTAAAGCTAAGGTTAGCCTATTTCCATGCACAGTCGGCAAGTATCCTCTTAAATCGATTTTTAACTTAGTCAGATAATATCTGGGAGTCCGTGACCTATCACGAACGTAGTTAACCATTTGTAGGAACAACTTTCAGTGAAAAGTTCTCATATTTAATGGGAATCGAACCCACCACCCCGGATTGATAGACTAGCATACTACCTACTAGCCCACCAATGCATTCTTTTGTTAAAAGAAATACTAACTGCAAAGCTCTAGACTTGTCTGCACAAAGCAATATAATTATGCCGGGAATCGAACCTGCAACCCTCAGACAGTCATTGTTTAAACAAACGTCTATTTCCCGTTCCTTAAGAAACCTTATTGGGATGGAAACTAAAAACCAAAGTGATGATGCGCTAAATTTATCAAGCTCAACGGAGACTATGTTACCAAAAAAAAAATATCCTACAACCAAAAAGTTGTAAAGAAAATCTATTGAAATCTTCGATAATTGCATTGCAATAATTAAGAATATCTTAAATAATAAATTCACCTATTTTCTTCTGACACTCCTTATAATACTCCTCATAACGACTGCGATGCTTTTGCGGTACTTCATATTCTTGCAAATACTTCATCGGCTCACTTTTGGGTCTTTTTTTAGTGGCGATGACCACCCCAATATCCGCAAGTTTTTTTGGTTTTGCTGCCATTTCAAGAGTTTCTAAATTTTTAGTAAAATGATCAAACATTTCCATAATTTTTTCAAAACGTTGTGTTATCTCTCCACTTTCGATATCTATGTTTTGAACTTCTTGTTGCGTTAGCAGATTGTTTTCGATTTCATCTAAAATTTCTGTAGTTTCAAGATTGCCTAATGCAGACATTTCTTCCCTTAATCCACTCATTGTTTGTAGGTTGCTTGGTTCTTGGCTTTGACTTAGATTTTCCTTTCGACGGTCTAAATTTTCTTCTTGCTTCTTTAAGTGCTCTTCTTCATTCTTTAATTCGCTTGTGTCCGCTTCCTTGCATTTCGCTTGATAAACTTCTTTTTCATCTTCAAATTTGACATTTTTCTTGTTTGTGCTTGAAACACTCTCCGTCTCAGTTGATGTTGTATGACTTCCCTCAAGTTGTATGCGCACTTCTCCGGTGTTGGTGGTTATAATTAAGGGATTCTCAATTTGGCTATCATCAGCAGTTTCTTTAGATTGTAAAGGATCCATTTGAAATTAATATATACGAAGAAAATTTATTTTTATCTTTATGTAAATAGAAATATAAATTATTGATTTATTTTATTGTAAAAGACAATTTTATGCACTAGAGAAAAAAACTTTTTATACACTGAAGAAAAACTTTGACGCTGGTTTTTTTATAAAATATTCCCTCAAAAGGGATGAGTAATTTTTAGTTTTTGAAGTAAAAAAAAAACTTGTAATCGCAATTAAAAAAAAAAAATCTGCTAATAATAATTTGCTTTAAAGATTTTTTAATAGCGTCATTTTAAATGGCCCATAGTGGCATATAATCTATACATATAATAAAACAGTGAAACAGGAATACAAATAGGAATTTTTAGAATTTTTTTTCTGTCTGTGTTAAGAACTACTGGATGAATTTTAAAAAAAATTTTGTAAGGAGGTACCTTGGTATCTTGATTTATTATTATTAATGTAAGGGGAATAACGAAGCAGACCACTACTAAATGGATCCATTTCGACCCCCTTCAGTCCTCAATAACTATAGACAACCGACATAACTTGCGGCAATCTTACTATCATTGAGTCTCGTGCTACAACCAGCCTTTTATCTAGCCTCTAAGGATTTCAGAGTGTCGACTGGGAATTATCGACATTCTTTCTCATCACGGTGTCTTAAGTGATTGCTAGCATTTGTCTAAGGCTTAGTTCCCCCATGGCATCTACATTTAACAAGCTTCTGCCCGTGGTCCTAAGTCTTACGCTAGCCAGTGCTGGACATTCACACACAATGTGCGCTACCGTCTTAGCGTCTTTCAGGCATAGTCTGCAAGTATCATCTTCTTCGATTTTCATCTTGGCTAGATGATACTTGAAGTTTCCATGACCTGTCACTAATGCAGTTATCCAGCTTAAGGTACTTCTATTGTATCTAAGAACCTTGCTGGCTCTCCTGCCAAGGGGCTCTTTGAGCACAATTCGAGCCTGTCTACATGTAGTAGCCTCCTTCCACCTTTTCAGGTTTAGTGAGTTCAGCCATTGTAGGACTTTTGCTCGTATTAGGCCATTACCCATCGATACTCTGGGTTCTGGTCCACAGAAATTCTCAGCAGATCCCCTTTTTGCTAGTTGATCTGCTGCTTCATTCCCAGCAGTGCCAATGTGTCCTTTAACCCAAATCAATGTTACCTCGTTAACCGAGGAACATCTGTTAAGCTTTAAAACACATTCCAGCATTAGTTTGGAGTACACGTTCACCTGCTTCATGCGTTTTATAACCGATTGGTTATCAAGTGCAAAACCTTTCTTCCCTGATTCATATACAGGATACTTTTTCTTTGCAAAAATATATCAATTCGAAAAAAATAATAGAGAAAAAGTAGTGAAAGTATGCCATTTTACCAATTTTAAGTTACTGAAAACTCGACAGCATTTTTTATGTTTTTTTAGCCTATTTTTCGGAGTACTTACACAGGGATGAGTACCTTTATGTAAAGTAATAACACAAACCATATCTGAAGCACTATAAAAATTAAAAATTAAAGTGGATTAGTTTCAAAGCAAAATAATAAATAAGCTAGTTATGAATAAATAAATTATTTTTAGATAAATTAAAAAAAAAAAAAAATATTAAAAACATTATAATGTAATAAATAACAAAATATGAATTTTATTAATATTCTTCTCTTCCACAGTCTCAAAAGTCTCAAAAATGAATTTAATCCTAGAGGTCGAAAGGGGGTCGAAAAGGGACCCATTATGAAAGTGGTCTGCTTCGATATTCCCCCTACATTACATACAATATACGTGAAAACGATGTCACTGATGGACTACCCTTTAGTCATTAGTAATTGTTGTAGCGGCCAAAGAACAACGTCTACTGTAAATATTTCAAGTTTCAAAAAATAAGGCTATTTACGTACAACTCATCTCTCTGCCGGAACACCCTTTAATTTTGTTATTTTTTATAGCGGCCATGGCATTTCTCTTTCTATGAATATATCAAGAGTATACCTATTACGGTTTAAAAATAAGTCACTATACGTGAAAAACATGTAACAGTCGGAACACCCTTTAATTTTTAGTAATCGTCATAGCGGCTGTGGCAATACATCTACCTATTACGGCTCAAAAAATAAACACAAATTCGTGAATAACACCTCTCTATCGCAACACCCTATAAGTTTTAGTATTTGTTGCTATAGCGGCAATATACATCATCTGTGAAAATTTCAAGAGTCTACCTATTATGGTTTCAGAAATAAAAGGCGCATAAAATCACTGTCCTATTTACTGTCTTCACAATATTCAAGACAGTAGTTCAGTATTATTGTCTTAACAGCATTGTCAGGTGTAAACAAAGGGTTAGAAGCTAGAACCAAGGCATATTTAACCAGGTGACTGCACAAGGCAGAGCTAATATTAAAGACAATTTTTTTCAATTTTTTTATATGGAGTTTGACATTAATCAGGTTTTTTAAGAGAGAATAATATCTATTTTACTGTCAAAATCCTATAAAAAAAATTGAAAAAATTTTTTGCTGACATTTCCTCACCCTTACGCTATCACCTTGTTACATATGCTAGAACAATCAAAGCTAATGTACTGAAAACATAAAAAATTCAGTTTTTTTTTTCAATTATCCTCTTCTCGCTGTCACTACCTCCTCTAATATTGCTTGCACTTAATTTTATTTCCTCTACTGTATTACAAACTTTTCTAAAATATTTTAAATTTGTCAAATATTTAGAAAATTTTTCTTATATTTTTTACTTTCATTCTATTGACAACTGAAAATAAAACTAAAACAAAAAAATAAATAAATAAAAAATAACCAGAAAAAATATTTAAAAAATTGTCTTCATATACACTGCAGATAAATATTTAAATTGTTTTTCATAAAAATTTCCCTTCAAACGGCAAAAACAAAATACATCTTAATCTTAATAAATATAAAATTGAAACGTTGCTTATCTTAACGGGAGAAGTAAGAGAGCGGCGCGCTGGTGAAGAAACATCTGTGTAGGAAAATGTTTTAAATTCTTTAAATAAAATATGCATGAATGTGGCTACAATATTATTATTATTTTGTGTGTGTGTGTGTATATGCGTGTGTGAGTGTTTGTGTGTGTTCGCGTAAAGAAGTGTGTTTCTACTCTTCAGTAGTATAAAGTGTAAGCGATATGTAGTGCATTTGCGTGCTTTTTGAGCGTAAAATTTATGCATATCTCGCTAAAATTGATACAGAAAGAAAAGAAAATGATATGTAACTCCTGGATGAAAAAGTGTAATATTATGCTGAATACACATGAAGCAAACGTTGAATCAAACCAAGGCACCACCACGTTGCTTAGTGAGTAGCTTTCTTTGGATTTGCTTTAATCGCTGCCTACAGTATGAGAGGATTTTTTAATTAAAATTGTAATGCAATTTTCTTTGTGCAAGCAAGCGATTTGTCTGAAAATTTTTAAAAAATATCTTTTTGCATTTTAAAAAATTTTTTCTAGGCGACTTGCTCGCTTATATTACAGAAACAGCACTTATGTTTTAGCGCCAGGAAAGGTTATGCCTTGCAAGCTATGAACGGTTATTACAATACAATCTTGAACTATAATAGTAACCAATCCCAGTCTGAATGTAGTTCCTAACATAAAACCAGTCGGAGCATATTGTAAAGTTCAATATGCGCCCTCTGTTTTTCAAACTTTATTTTGAATTCGATTTCTCCTGAAACACTAAAGTTCTTACAACGGAATTTTACTCAGGCATGGCTAGCTATAGTCAATTCAAGTTGATCTGCAAGCGGACGATATTCTAGTGGGGCCATGTAAGATTTCCTTTTTTTTTTTTTTGAAAAAAGAGAAGTAACACTTGGGCAATTAATGCCTATATAAACTGTGTTACTTCCTTTGGATAGGGCTAGTAGTAGATAAGACGGATGGTTAGTGTGTTAGTAAATCTTCCCTTATATCAACACTGCAACTGCACGTTGTTATTGTTTTTAAAACAGTGTTTGTGGAACAAGATTAACGTGAGTACCTGCCAACTCGGCCTAACCTCACGGTGGTCTTACCACCGCGTGAAACTTAGGCGTACACTAGCGCCCCCATTGTGTAGTATAACAACACTTTACGATTGCCACCAATCGCTTTTTGTGTGTGATACAGTCACAATGAGTAGCAATTTATATAATATGGCAAGCCTTTCCAAGGCAAGCCTAGATCCACATTATAACCTCTTGCTTAGGGGTTTGGAGACTATCCAAACATCGTCTGTTGAGAGTGCAACAGCACACTTGATCGACCTTGCACCATACCTACATAAATCGATCTTAAACCACAACCACCACGTGTACCCCCGAAGGGGACCTCACCAATAACCGGTCACAGAGAGGATAGGCTCTCTGTGGGGCCACCGATTCCCGTGTTACTAGTCCTTTGGGCACTGGTCGGGCCTCGAAGAGGACCCGTATGTTTTAACACACAGACCTTTTCTTCCAGATTTAGGCTCTAGCGTCTGGTGCCCCTATTTTCCCCGAGTGAACCGCGTCAAAGCATTTGCCATATTCCTGCAGTGACAATTGGAACCCCCGGGGTTTAAAACAGTGTTTGTTGCAGCCGCCTCTGGTGTTATATAGGCGAATTAGTTTGAAGCTATGCTAGCTATGCTAGCCAATTTATAAATATTTTACTTCGCCGGCGATTTAGTGCTATGTGGTTGCTGTGATGCATTATTATAAAGAGAATTAGAAAAACTGATGTTGCCACGGCTGAGTGTTGAACTCGTGTCCATTGCTTAGTAGTCAACCACTTAAGCTACCGCACCCCACTCGTTGTAGTGAAACATCTTTCAGAGTCTTTGATGGGAACTGAACTCACTACCCCCAGACTAATAGCCCAACACTCTACCCTAAATCTAGACATATAATAAAAATATAACCAGGATCATTTCTGTACATAAAAAACATATTTTGTGGAAATGGAGTACAAAAACGCAATTTTTAGAATTTTTGTCTGTCTATCTGGCTGTCCGTGTGTCTGCCTGTGTTCGCATCACGTAGAAACTATTGGACGTATATTTATAAAATTTTGTGAGGAGGTACCTTAGTATCTTAATTCAAATATGAGATCCTTTTTTCGCGGAAAAATATCTCATTTTCAAGTGAAAATGGAGAAAAATTAGTGAAAGTATGCAATTTTTTCGATTCAATGGAACTGCAAACCTGACAGCATCATTTATTTTTTTCAGTGGGATATTTAAAATTCTATTTACAAAACTCTACAATAATTTTAGAATTTTTAATAAATTTTAGAATTTTATCCAGGGATGGGAGGTACCTCCCATCCTTTTACACAACTTTATATAAAGGAAATACTTAAATCATAATTTTTCAAATTTTAGAATTTGATATAAATTTTAAAATTGTATCCAGGGATGGGTACCTCTATATAAAGAAAATACACAAACCCATCCCTGGTTAAAATTATATAAAGACAATACTTAAACCATAATTTTTTTAAATTTTAGAATTTGATATACATTTTAAAATAGTATCCAGGGATGGGTACCTCTATATAAAGAAAATAGATAAACCATAGCTGAAGCACTATAAAAGTAAGTCTTAACATTTTGCGTAGATTACTTTCAAAGCAAAATCGAACAAAATATTGTCCAGGTGCCTACGATGTGGCAGGCAAAGCTAATCTATTATAAATTTATAAAGGAATTAATGTGAAGCCACATTTTTACTTTACCATACGTAGTACAAGGTAATCATGAAAAAAATCGAGGTCGGGATTTCGACGGATTTATACCTTTTGAGGTCTCCTGAATCCATTTTGGCTGTTTCCGCGATAATGTCTGTGGGTGGGTGGGTGTTTGGTTGTGTATGCCACTATCTTTGTGAAGTTTGTATAGGTCATACTGTATGACATATTAAAACGAAATTCCGTATGTGCCTTTGGTATATGAAGGTGAACAGTTGTGTAAATTTTGCGCATAATTGGGAAAGGGAAAGGGGTACTTTACTTTCTCCCAAAGTTTGTAAATGCTCTACAGGTCATACCGTATGATATATCAAAATGAAATTCAGTACGTGCCTTTGGTTTATAGAGATGAAAAGCTGTATAAATTTTAAGCGTAATCGGGAAGGGCCAAGGGGTTGTTTTCTTACTCCCAAATTTTGTGAACGCTCTACAGGTCATACCGTATGACATATTGAAACGAAATTTAGTACGTGCCTTTTGTTTATAGGGATGAAGAGCTGTATAAATTTTAAGCATAATCTGGAAGGGCCAAGGGGTAGTTTTCTTACTCCCAAATTTTGTGAACGCTCTACAGGTCATACCGTATGACATATTGAAACAAAATTTAGTATATGCCCTTGGTATATGGAGATGAAGCGTTGTATAAATTTTAAGCATAATCGGGAATGGGCAAAGGGTAGTTTTGTTAACACCTCAAACCGAAACTATTTAATTTTTCAATTTCAATATACTTTGAACTTATACTCGTTATGTAATATATCCCTAGAAAAATTGCCCTTTCTCGAGTAGCGGATGTTTACAAATTATTCCAAAGATTGTGTTTTTTATAGAAAATTACTCATGAATAAGAACTATTATTATCCTTCTTAGTTCTTAGACATTCCAAATTAAAAATAGGTTAGAATGCGAATTTTGCTGACGCATTTAATACAGTGTTCACAGATTATCATGCTCTTCCCACTAAAATATCAAATTTGTTTATCTCGTATTCCTTTACAGCTTCTGGCATTTAAATTGTTCCCATTTATTGCAGTTAAATTTGCATTTGCTGAATACAAAAAAAAAATTATTTAAAATAAAGCGAGTTCTAAAAAGAATCCGGAAGATCCCTCAAAAAATATGTTAAGCAATTTCCTTAGTTTAAGTGCGTCAGTTTTTTCGTTTCTTCGTTATCTTCTTGTTTTTTAATCAAATATCTTTGAGCTCATGTTTAAGTTTGCTTTCCTTTCTGTGTGTCCTTATTGCACCTGCAACAAATTACTTTTTTTTTTGTCGTAAGTGTGTTAGTCTTACTGCTACTTGATGTGTGCATTTGTGCCACATAAAATTGCAAGTATATGTCGCTCATTTTGCATTAATGCCAACCCAACCTGGTGCAACATGTCAAAAGAAATTGTATTTTTTTTTTTTTGATTGCAAATCCTGTCGTTTGCATACAAATGGAAATAAGAGCGTATTGCAGGGCGTTTATGGAAAACGCAATAGATTTTTTTTCTATAAAATGAAATCTTAAAGTAGAAATGTGTAACAGAATTGTGAAAATTATATATTTTTGCTACAATAAATAGGGATGCAAATAACTTGTTTTTTGTTAATATTGCAGTTATTTAATGGTAAAGCGGAGAGATATATTTAACTAAGAATGTACGAAATGTATCTCATACACAGCAGATATTTACAATGAGAACACCGAAAGTGGAAAATTCTTTAACTTAATGGTTGTATCTATTTTGTATCTATATTGTATCTATTTTCAGCCTTTTCGCGTTTTTCGGCGATTTTTGCTTGTGGAGTAAGTAGTAGTTGCCGTCCACATTTAACATCACTGAAACCGTGTAATCCTTTACTTTTAGTTGGAGTTTCGCGCGGCATCCACAAGTAGTTCGACTTTTTTTCTTCGAAAGTTATTAGTAAAATATCTGTTCGATCTGGACGAACAGGCGTACTGTCCGAACAATCTTTTTTATACCCTTCATCACAGGTGGAAAGGCTATAAATATCTTTATCATTCCGTGGGTAATTTCTACAATATTCATTTCCCACCCCATAAAGTATATATATTCTGGATCATTATACAAGTTGATTAAGCGATGTCCGTCTGTCCGTGTTTATGTTGAAATGTCATTTGCCAAAGCGCCAATAAAAACGACAATATAGTTCGAAAATTTTCGTATTGAAATTCAGTAATATCAGACCTTCCCATTGGAGGCTGCGGGCAAGAAACCACGCCCGTTTTAATGTTTTTATTTTGCCTTTTTTTTGTTAAATAAATATTAGACCCCGACAGGTCACAATCACAAGGGGTGCATACAGATCGCAGGGGATTAATAATAACTCCCTGCGAGAACCGATTAAAAAAAAAAACAAAAAATACCAAAAAAAATTACGAAGAATTTTGACAACAATTTTTACAAAAAATTTTCTAAAATATTTTAATTTTAAAAATTTAAAAAAAAATTTTCAATAAAAATAAAATCCAAGAAAAATTTTACATCAAATTTTTGGAACACTTTTTTTATTCCAAGTTATTTTCTATAAAATTTTTACAAAATATTTTCAAAAAATTTTAAGAAAACATTTTTAAAAATTTTCAAAAAAATTGTCAATAACATACTTCTATAAAATTAAAAAAAATATATTCTATAAGAATTTTACAAAAAAAAATTTCCATAAATTTTTATAAAAAAATCTTTCATACAATTTTTACAAAAACAATTTTCTTTAAAATTTTTACAAAAACAATTTTCTGTAAATTTTTTACAAATCTCATTTTCACAAACAATTTTCTATAAAATTTTTACAAAAACAATTTTCTATAAAATTTTTACAATAAAATTTCTTTAAGATTTTTGCAAGAAAATTTTCTATAAAATTTTTGCAAGAAAACTTTCTATAAAATTTTTGCAAGAAAACTTTCTATAAAATTTTTGCAAGAAAATTTTCTATACCTTTTTTACTTGGTTAGAATTTTAGGTGGCGATATATGTATGTACTTATACCGTATACGAGATATTGCTGATTAATGAAAAAAAGCGCTGTTCTTTTTTTAATGACTTTGTCTTTTAAATTAAACCAATTTTGTACCTAATTGTGTATAAATAAAAGCACCGCGGTGAAGGCTATAGAAGATTCGGCACGGCCGAATATAGCTCTTTTGCTTGTTTAATATAATTTAATATCATTAACGCAGATAAGTCTGTGTTAAAACTAGATATCGACCAATACGCAGTCTCTAACTGATGAGGATGCTGTAGCTTATGTGGTTAGCACGTTGACTACCACGAGTAGGTATACGAAGTATTTTTGCTAATATTTACTGAAAGCGTAATCCTTTTTCTACAAAGAGAATATTCGTCCAAATAGTTTAAAAGTTCTTTAATTAATTTAATTTCTTTAATTTAACTTTATAAATCGAGGCGTATGATTAATATTAATTTGAATTTAAAAAAATAATATTAATCATACGCCACGGAATTATTATATTAAATACTTTGACATTAATACTTAAAAGTTTAAAATCTCTTCTAATTTTTTTCCTTTATATTTTTCTATATAAAATTCCCTCTTGTTTTCTTACAACAAACACTCTTTTAATGTGTTTACATTTTCTTAGCTTAAGCTAAAAACTGTTTATGGTTTTTATAGTTTTCTTTACTCCAAAGAGAACAAACAACAAATATATTATTTTACTATGTACTATGGACAACATTGTTTAAAAGCAAGTTGTTTTTTTTCTACACTCTGTTTTCACAAAGTTTTAAAGATTTTATGAGCTGCTTTGATGACTATTTTTTCGTTCGTTATTTGTTGTCTTGGGTTATATTTTTGTGTGTCTTATTTTTTGTCTAGTTGGTTTGGTGGCAAAACTAATTACGTGACCCGAAAAGCTAAAAATGAAATAAAAAAACTAAACAGGAAATGTAATGGCAAATATTGTTAAAAACAAGTTGTAAAATAATTTTTATAGTCGTGTCAATTTTATACGAACATTTTATTGGATACTAAATTTTTGTTAAAAAAGATAGTGATTAGAAAAAAAAAAAAACACTTGGCACATTTAAACGTTTTTTTTTTTTTGTTGTTGAGAAAATAGTAATTAAATTTGTATTATAAAAATGATACAAATATTTGCTTTTTTGATTTTATTACTTTTGCCTCGAAGCCCTTGTTGATAAATTATTACTAAACAGTTATTCTCCTTAAAACTGTTGTTAAGGAAAAAGGACAATGCCGTAGGGTTATAAGAGGAAATAAAATTTTTTATACTCAGCGTATGAGTAATATTTATTATTGAGTTTGTGATAAAAAAATATAGTTTTAAATTTAAAATATCTTGCGCTAAATTTAATTTTAGAAACAATTTTATTTAATACCTGCCTACACCCAACAGTGGACCGACCTTTCAGGAATTTTCACAGTTTGTTATAAGATATATGGTTAGAAAAACAGGGAACTTATTTTTTTTCATATTTGACATGGCCGTGGCACTTCCTATACAAAGTAAATATTTATCATCGTCTTGGTAACAGTAATAAATAGCGTCTTGAAATTTCACACCAGTAACCTCTATATTAACATACATAGTTCAGACAAAAACGCAGACTGGATTGGAATAGTGGGCGTGGTACCTCCCATATAAAGTAAAAAATTATTATTCTCTATCTAGACAACTGCAATAGGTAGCACCTTGGATTTTTCCACTAATAACCCCTATATTATCGTTAATAGTTTGGCTGAAAACAGACTGAATTGGAATAATGGGCATGGTACCTCCCACATAAAGTGAAAAATTATTAACCTGTATCTCGAGAACTACAATATGTAGAGCCTTGAAACTAGGCACTAGTAATTCCTGTGCTAATGCGCATAGTCCGCCAAAATGCAAAATGAATTGGGAGAATAAGCGTGGTACTCCCCATGCAAAGTGAAAAATTATTATCGTATACCTAGAGAACTAAAATAGGTAGAGTCGTGAAAACTTTGCACAATTAACCCTCATACTGATGTGCATAGTCTAGAATAATATAAACTGAATTGGGACAGTAGCCGCGGCATCTACAATACAAAGTGAAAAATTATTAAAGTGTACCTACCCTCATACTAATATGCATAGACTAGAAAAATAAAGACTAGATTAGAACAATCGGCGTGGTACCTCCCATACAAGGTGTAAAATTATTATACGCATAACGTAACAAAGATCAAATTGAATGGAAACAGTGGGCGTCGTACCGCGCACGAAAACTGAACAATTAATTATGTCGTGAAACTAGAGAAATTTTCAAGTTAAAGCTTTGCCCAATACTTTTATTTGCATAAACGACGATAACTGTAGGAAACAAAATGGCCATAACTAAGTTCGACAGCTGTATATGTCGTTTATAAATGCTAAATAAGTAAAACTCCAACCCGATTATATACATAGTAATCAACTCCTGACAGAGTATAGTATACCTACGTTTATAGTTTTTTATATTAATTCCCTTCTTTTGATTAATTTACTTTTAAAAGATTGGTACAAAGTGAAAAAAAGCCGTGCCTATTTAATGCATTTTTTTATCACGCAATTAAAAAAAATATTTTCAAAAATGTCGTCATAATAAAAATGTCGACATAATAAAAATGTCGACATAATAAAAATGTCGACAAAATATTGAAAAAAAATATTAATTTATTTATTAATTGATATAGCACAATGACAAATTATATTCTTACTTAATTTCCGATTAGAGTAAAGAAGACTTTTGCCCACAGTCTTTGCTGATGACTATTTAGCAGCCAGAGTCTTTGGTGGGAATTATCCCAAACTGATAGGCTAGCACACTACTAGCCTATACTATATAAAACATTTAACTTTTAAATCAAAGGAATTCTATTACAATTTGACCTGAAAAGGTTATTTTATTTTTCTTTGCTAAAATAATGATTACATTCTATTTTCGGTATACTAACACAGTTTGAGAAGTCCTTAACATTTTAAATTTTGTTGGGATTTAAAGATTCTAAAATAAAATAGGTAGGTCATCTTTAAAACGTATACAAAAATACAACTTCCTTTCTTTTTTATTCAGCAATTGCGCATATTTAGTGAACTAAGCTTAAAGATTTTTAATTTTAGAGCAATTTTAGGCAACAACCCTTAAATTATTATTAATCATACGCACCCGGTACTTTTTTTAACGAAATAATATAAAGCATAATTTGAATCCACTACTAACGCAACTGATATAAAATCTTAAATATAATTAAAAGAGATTTCCCTTTGTTTATAAAATGTGTTAAAAAAAATTAAACAATAAATTCAAAAGGACTTTAAGCAACGCCGGTTTTCGATACACAGCTGATTAATTTCGATATTAACAAAAAAAGTGTATGTTTATATATAGCAGTCATTACTTAAGCAATACAGTAAGGAACGCAAAACTTCAACTTATTTTATATAAAAAAACATATTTTGCCAGCATTTGACTATAATTTATATATTCTTATGATTTATAAGATTTTCCTTTTATTTATATTCATTGAAACTGCCAGCAAAAAAAAAACTGTATAAATAACAAGCCTAAAAGTATGCTATACAGCTAGAAGCCATAAAAGATAAAACTTTTTACCCTTTCAAATGGCCCGTGGTGCAAATAAAAAAAAAAATGTGGTCATCTAAGGCAATTTATAAATACAACTACATAAACCGGTTAGTTACTACAGTCAGTATCTAGGCGACACAGTCATTTAAACAATTCTGTTACGCAAATGTAACATTTTGAAACCCTGCTTTTATGGTTACTTTTTCATTTTCTATTTTAGTTTATTTGTATGTTTGTTTGTTTGTAATACAATGACTAGGATTACGCAAATCTGTTACAAAATTTATTGCCACCTTTTTTGTTAGCAACCAAAAAAAAAAGAAAATGAGCACAAAAAAAGTTATGGCACAATAAAACACAGAGTAAACACACGGTTACACTTTACATGAATGGGATGCGGTGTTTAAAAACATTTAAGAAAATTACTATATGGAAAATTTGAAAATGAAACAAAACAAAACCAATTACTGTAAAGGGAAAAGTGGCTCCTAATAGAATGTTGTGTATCAGGTTGCTGGCTAATTGATTAAAATCATTCAAGCAATCTAATCCTTTTTCTTGGTCTTGTAAAAGGTATTATATCTACTGCCTAAAAACAGGTTGTGTTTATTTAATACAATGTGACTTTACATATTTATTCATTCATTATGTTGTGTTGTGTATAAAAGACCATTTTATTTAATACTAGCTGTGCCCTCTACGTCGTGGGCGTCCTGACAATATTTTGCTAGATTTTGCTTTGAAAGTATTCCACATTAATTGTAGGACTCTTACTTTTATAGTGCTTTAGTTATGGTTTATATATTTACTTTATAGAAAGGTACCCATACCTGGATAAAATTCTAAAATTTATAAAAAAAAATTATAAAAATTATTGTAAAGGTCTGTAAAAGGTGTTTAAAATATTTTTAGAACATTGTAATTCCACAAAGCAAAAATAGAAATCTAATACAAATTTTATTCAATTGGCGCCTAATGTTGCGCAATAGTTTTTAAAATATTTTGAAAATATCCCAGTTTTAAACCGAAAATTTCAATACCTTTAAACCGGAAATTGCGTTTTTCACAGCTTTTTCTTTACTTTCTCTTGGAAATGAGATAAAAGTATCCGGAAAAAAGCATCCTATGTTGGAAACAGGTTGCTATGGTACCTCCTTACAAAATTTTTTTAAAATCCATCCCGTAGTTTTTACGTGATGCGAACACAAATGAAAAGCAGACAGACGGAAATGAGTTACTATTTTATTATATGTATAGATTGCAAGCTGTTTTTCTCACTACGTTCGTAGCTTACTCTTTTATGCTTTTAAATTTATAATCTCTTATTTCAACTTTAACTTTATAAGCCTTAAAGTATGCTTTATTTGTTTAAATTTATTAAAACCTAAAAGTATGCTTTATTTATTAAAAAAATATAAATATTAATAAAGTTTGCTTAACCCCTTATTTTTTTTTTTTTTGTTTCACTACGTATATTTCCCTTTGCTGTTGCTCACTGAATTTTTGCTCCACATATTTTCTTTTTGTTTACTTGTTTGAAAAATTGTCGTAAATCTTAAAGAAACCTTTTTACCATACAAAACCAAAGAATTATATTATTTTTGTTGCGTTTTTGTTGAGCACCAAACCAAACGGAAACATTTATGAATTTATGCTTTCATATCGTTTTTTTACGATACCCATAACTTTTTTGTCATTGAAAGTGTTTTTTTTTTAATGACTTAAACGCCGAAAAACCAGCCAGCTGGCAAGCACTTTTTTGCGTTTTTCTTATGAGTTTCGAAACCAAAGAAATAATAAAAATACGGGGTTTTTTACATTTACAATTGTTTTTTTTTTTTTGTATTTCCCTCAGAGGTTTATGTACGTTATAACAGTTAGAGTTTAGTGTGGTCGCTTAATTTTGTCGTAACGAATAACTGTGACATTTTAATGGTTTATCGCTTTTCCAAATGGTACGAATTAATGAAAACTATTATTACTTTTTTAATATGAAGCATAAATTTCAGTAATGTTTGTTAAAAAAAAAAAAAAAACTTCATTTTTTAGCAAACGTTCTAAAAAAAGGATTATTACTTTTTTTTAATTAAGTGCAATGGGCTGCCAACTATTAAAGAACAAAAAACTTAATATTTTTCTTACCTTAAAAATGGCCTTTATGTTTTCAACATGTGCTGTGAGTTTTCTTAAATATGTTAAAGCCATTTTAAATCTAAAACAAATTTATGCAAGAAAGCTCTTAATTAAAATTAATTATACGTACAATTACTCAGTACGTATACGTATTTTGAAAATATAAAATTTTGTTAATAAAACTTTAATTTTAATACGCTTCTTATAAAACTTAAACAACGTAATATAATTTACATAGCAAGTTAAATTTGTTTTAAAGATTTATTTAATTTATTTAAATTATACTTTTTAAGTCCTTACAAATGAAGATTTATTTTAAAATCCTTTAAAAATTGCCTAAAAATGTTAATGGTAATTAAGCCTAGAATAAAACTTTTTGCTATTAAATATTTCCTTATTTGTTGTCTCTTCGTTGAGCAAGTTTCGTGCAGTAGCTTGAAGTCTGCTTAAATTCACAGCCAATTTTAGCTTCACGTCTCTTAATTAATATTAATCATACGTGCTGTATGACTTTTTACATCTATACATATAATTAAAACTAAGCTTGCAAAACAAGGTTCTTATATATAAAATAATATTTAAAATTATGGCACTCAACTTTGGGATGCAGCCAGCATATTTTAAACATTAAGATACTAATGGTACCAATCAAAATCTCCCAGGTCAATTATTAATAACGTGTCAAATAACACAAACCACAATTAGCTATACATACTAAAAATCATAGATGATATTCCGAGATGAAATTTACCAAGAAAAACTGAGTGAATACGTTAGCTATTGCTCTTACAGATGGAACAGAAGAAACAAGATGTCTTAAAAGGCACCATATCCTGGTCACTTAGAAACTTATTATTTTATATGTTCTTTGTATAAACACAACTTCTTACCTTTTTTTATAATATTTAATTATGTGAATGTATTTTCCAATTGTAATTCCCCTGCAGGAAATGTCAATATCTGTACTGACTTACTATTGACACAGTCACCAGTACTAGTGTCATAATACCCCAGACAATGCTATTTACTATAGACATTTAACATGTGCATGTCATTGAAAATCCACTACTGACATTGGCAGTCTTGACTAGGTAGTTCTTTTGGGACGATATGTACACATTGGAACTAGTGATTCACTAGTACATTTTAGTAATTCTAGTCTACACTTTTGGTACTTTTCTGAAATAGATTGGACAATGAAAATGCATATTTTCTTAACTTTTGTGGTTTTATTAAAAAATAAATGTCTAAAAAGTACTAATTCATAACAGTTTTCTAACATAAAATCTAAATATTTAAATTTTTCGTCTGTTAATATGAATAACTCAATGAGATTGTTAACAGTATGATTATAAATAATTCAGTTAAAAAATGTCAAAAATTAATCTTCGTTTGAAGTCCATTTGTTTTTCGTTTGATTTTGCTTTGTCTCGACCTATTTGTTTAAAAAGTTTCCTTTTATACCGCTGAAATGCTGCTCGAAGCGTTTTATCCAAAAATTCACAAAATGTTGAAATAACATCTAAATGTTATGAAAAAAAAAAAAAATAATTGTCAAAATATTACAAAACTTAAAACAAACAACAAACTGTTTACCTATTAAAACTTTAAACACATTTGGATAATCACGAAATCTTTTTTTTTTCTAATGCCTAAAATAGCTTTCAGTTCTTTTTATTTTTACTAACTCCTACTTGGGAAAAATATGGTTTGTAGCAACCATATTTTACTTAACAATTCTGTCTAGCAAAACCTTATACTCCGCCAGAATGTCCAATAAGGTTTTATGCCGTTTTGATGATTTGAAACACCATTTATATTGATTTTTGAATATTTAAAATAAACATTTTTTTTTTCAAAAATTAAAATGTAGACGATTTGTTAACAAAGAGTCACCATAATAGTTGACAACAGTGGTGACATTGGGGCAATTGCCCCCAGGTTTCCTTTAGGGTCATTACACATATCACTTATGTTTTATATTTCCATATGTTGTTCTTAATGAAGTTCAACATAATATGTTATATTTCTTACCATATCAAATTTAATTATTATCCTTGATTGGAGAGATAGTAAATAAAAAAATTATAAAAAAAAATCCTGTCTGTCTATCTTTCGGTTTGTGTTAAAGATAAACAATGCATTTCGTCAGTAGTTTTCTTAGTAGTTTTTCTTTTGCATTATGAACAGTCGTGCCCAAAAGGCAACCAAAAAATGCAAAAGAGCATAAATGAGATAAGTTCGTGTGTTTCAGACCCAACGAATACGATATTTTATCTCCATTGCCATCGAAAAAAATGCCATCAAAAAAATCTGAGGATGCTTCACCAGCCACCAAAGTGGCATGGAACTAACCAAAGGCTTTATCGTCAAAACCTAAACCGAAGAAGTCTGTAGCTTCATCTTTAAATCAAGATCCAAAAAAAAAGAACTGAAGAAACCTGCGACTTCAACTGCAATAAAAAATCAAGAAAACGTAAGGCCTCATCTCCAGAAGGATATTCGAAAAAACGAGCAACTTCAACTCCTTGTTGAAGGATAGCGACGAAGAAAACTACTTAATACGGCTAAATAAATATTTTTGTGCAAAACAGATTTTCTTTGGTAAAATCGTTTTTGCAGCGTTCAATCCTGTTTTTTCAATTGCATTTATTATCTTGATTCTGGATTTTCAATAAAATTCTGTTTTTCTTTCATTTGTGCTCTTCTTTCTCTACATTTTAAGTACACTTCTAAGCAAGTTAGAACTTTCTAGTTTTTCTAGTGAAAGAGCGTCTCAAAAACTATCGAAACCAAAAAAAAAGTGGAAAATTTTTTTTTTAATCATAAGCCACCTTTTCATTAAAATTCCAAATATAATTTTTTTAAAAAAATATTAACGTTTCAATTGCTTAGAAATGAAAATATATTTTAATAATTTTTGCAAAAAAAAACCGACTTGTAAACAGATAGAAGGGCACCAATTATAAACTAAAAATGTAAGAAGTAATCTGTAAGAATTAGATTTAAACCAAATAATAGATGCGCCAAACTTAGCGGAAAAAAGTAAAGACTATGTGAATGTCAAGCATCTACCTATTACTGTTCAAAATTTAAGTTATTTTCACCAGCATCCGTGTTTTATAGGGACACCATTCAAGCCTCTGTGTATAACGGTTTCAAAGATAGGGTCACGTAGATCAAATAACATCTCATATTGGGACACCCTTTAATTTACAGTTTTAAATTAAAGACCTGTTGGTGTAAAGGACTTGGTCACAAAGATTCTTTGTAAATTTCAACTGTCTCTCTATTGCGATTCCAAAGTTTGGCCATATATATCAAATTACATGAACTATTGGGACACCCTTTACATTATAATTCCAAATATTTATACTTGTTATTATACCAGAGAAAGTAGTGGACATTCTGCCTAATTTTCAAGTGTTTGTGTTTTACGGCTCAAGAGATAGCGCCATATAGATCAAATTACATAATTTATGGGGACACCCTTTAATTTCTAAATTCAAATTGTATATTTGCTACAGTGGACTTTGGAATACAGGTTTCTGGAAAATTTCAGCTGTCTGTCTATAACAGTTAATAAGTTTAGCCACATACATAGAATTACATTAACTATTGGGACACCCTTTTATTTCCAAATTCAAATTTTATACTTTTTGTAATAGTGGACTTAGCAATACAGGTTCAGCGGTCTGTGTACAACTGTTCAAAAGTAAGGCCATATTCATCAAATTAAATGAACTATTGGAGCACCCTTTAAAATTTTGAATATTTATACATTTTATTATAACGGTTATAGTAATCGACATTCTGTCAAATTTTCAAGGTTTTGCCGGTTCAAAAGATAGGTTCAAATAGGCCAAATTACGTCACCTATGGGGACACCCTTTAAATTTTAAATTTATTTTTTTATTAATTTCTGCTGTTGGCAGCTATAGCGACACGCAATTTTTTAAAATTTTAATTTGGTGCCCTTTACGATTCTTAATAAAATACATGTATGTTGTATGGAGACACCCTTTAATTTTTAATATAATGAACTGTTTTTAAAATGGGACCAACCTGAAAGCATAACCTTTCAAAAAAAATTTTTAAAATCGGTTCAGATATGGCTCAGTTCTTCAATTCTTACATAAAAAAATGCAACATTCACACGAATAGATAACCTCCTTCTTTTTTGAAGTCGGTTAAAAATGTTTATGAATTAAGCCTACAATAAAACTTTTTGCTTTTGAATTTGTCCTGATTTGATATATACTTTTTGAGCAATTAAAATCCATTTAAAAAAAAACAGCCAATATTAATCATAAGTACAGTATTAATATTAATCATACGTACAGTATGATTTTTATAGACACAATAAATTGACAAATTTCATAACCAAAGTGCTTTCAAGCAAAAAATTTAAAATTCACTTTACTAACTTAATTTCATCTCTATTTTCTTTACAGTATGCACTCGTTCTATTGTCATAAAAGATAGTAGTTATTGGTAAGTTTTGCTTGTATTGCTGTTATATTTTTTAACTAAATCCCTGTTTCTATTTACTTTTATACTTCCGTTTTTAATTTAATTTCATTGCGGTATTTTTTTATTCCAATATTATGCGTTTTTTTTTTAATTTTCTAAAAATTGTGATTTTAATTCAACAAAAATATTCATGGCAAGCATTTTGTTTGTCAACATTTATGCAGAGATTTAGAATTTTCATTGCAAATAAAATTTAATTCTGTTGTATTTATTTTATTATTTGTGCTGCGGAAAAAAGAAAACTTTTTGTTTATTTAAACATGTTTTTTTTTTAAATCAAATTGTTAAAGTTTTTTGGTGCATTTTTATTTTAATGTCATTTGCAATATGTGCTTAAATTCAACATAATTTTGCCATACAATTGCTTGTTTTTCAAAATGTAAAAAATAATCTTTTAAATAGGAAAAAATGAAGGCAGCTTAATATATTTTGTGGTAAATATTATACTAGGCAAACAAAATGTATTATTTCTTTAAATGCGTATATTCCCAAGGTCCTTAAAATAGACCGTTATTTAATTATAACTTCTTCAAACTAATAAAACATTTTAAATATGCGGGTAAATTTATGTCGTATACGACGTGTGTAAATTCCTTTTATTGAATTTTTTCTAATTTTTTTTACTGAAATTAAATTACAAATTCACATTGTCTCCTTGGGAAGCCACACATTGCTGGATACGATTCCTGTTTTACTCATAGCAGTGCTTGGATACTAGAATAGCTTTCAGTTGGTCGGTTACGGATGTTTTAATATTCTCCACTGTCCCAAAATGACATTTTTTCAGATGAATATAAAATTTTGGGAATAGAAAAAAAATTTATGGACTCTAGTCGGCTGAATAAGGAGGCTGAGGACCCACAGGAATGTTTTTACTGGCCATAAACTTGTGTCCATTTGCTCTTGTTTTTCTCATCCCCAATTTATTGCTCAAAATTTTATGAACTGCTGTGGGAGTCAAATTTAAATCTTCACCGAGCATGCGGACTATCAAACGAGGATCTGAATGCACAATGCCACTGTGCAGCAGATCTTAGTCTAAAATATTTTTTAAATTAAAAATTATAGTGTATAGTCCCTGAAGTATTTATCAATCACTTACTTAGTTGCGGTGAAGGTTTTTTTTGAACAAAAAGCCCTGTTGTTTATCACTTAAATTTAATTTTTCCCCCATTTTTAACGAAATTCGCGAGCCAATCTGTGTCCAAATGATGTCAAACACAAACTAAACAGCGCATGTAGGGTAAAATGTCACATTAAACCATTAACAGTAGATAGTAAAGCTGCAATACTTATTCTTAATAACTACGAGGGTAGTTTAAAAAGTCATAAAATTTGTAACTTTTTGTCGAAAGTTTTTAAAAAGGTGCTCAAGGTGTAAAAAATTTTGAAATTTTGAAACTATTCAATCATTTAAAAACAATTTGATTTAAGGCTTCATTTTCCTTAATTTCCACATTTTAAATAACGCAGAACTCCCTAATCTCTGTCAGGCAATTTTAGCTGAAATAATTAAAAAGATTTTAATTTGATTGTTGTTTCAACTAAAAGTCTTGACAACAGCAAACTTCAAATAATCTGATTCAATAATTTTGCTTAAAAATAAACACACAAATATGAAGAAAAAAAAGTTGAAAAATTCTATTGTTTTTTCAAGAGCCACTAGAGTTTTAGGTAAGACCTCTTAAAAAAAAACAAACTAAAAATGAAACAAAAAAAAAACGAGAAGTAATCTACTTTAAGTTTTCCGTAAACATCACAAACAATAATAATAATAAAAAAAAAAAAATAACTAAAGAAGCAAAAATTTTATATAAAAAATATTCTTACTGCTCTTTTCTTAAGCCATATAAAAAAAAAAGAAAAAAAAAAAAAGAAATGATTATCTATGTGCCATAAGTCTAGCTAATAATCTACACCTGATGTTAAAGTTCGCATATAATCAGTATTTGCTCAAAACATACACACAAGCACACTCTTGAACACAAACCCAGACAGTGTGCAAATGCCACAGCAAAACAAACGGCATCTAAGCCTCAGCACTTTGCCATGCGCCGACTGAATGAAAGGTAAAAACAAAATTGTGCACTTCTCGAGTTGTTTTTCTTAATATTACTTTTTTTATATTTTTATTATTATTATACTTTGTAAAGAACATGCTAAAGTGTAGATTTTGTATCTAAAGCTTTTTGCCAAATACACACTAAATTGGTTTTCTACCGTTGGCACAGACACCATAGTAATAATCGTTCATATTTTTTTTTTTTTTTTCTTTCTTTCTTTCTGTCTTCATTTGCTTTTCTTTTGAACTTGTTCATGCTGAGTATCAGGAGATTGTTTAAGCGTAACTTTTTGTTGTCTTCACCTTAATGTGGTTTAAGATTTTATGCTGTTTACGTAATATAGTGCAATCAGTGTGTTTTAGGAAACACCACTTTTTGTTGTTGTTTTTTATATTTTGATGTAAAATTAAACCCTAAAGTGGCCAGAAAATGGCAAGAAGTGTTAAAAGGCTGTATAATTATTATTTGATTTTGCGGTATGGAATATATTAGTCAAAAGCTGATAAACATATTGATCTAGTTCTTAGCCTGCAAGTTAGTTTTTTCAATTATTATGGAGGAGGTCACCACACAAAGGGTGATTAAATTTTAAAAGCCGATGTTGATTTTAAATAAAATACAAATATTTATTTTGATAATATTAGTACGGTTCAATACAATAAAAATATCGGCCAAATGGCAGTCGCGACCTCGGCGGCACAACTCCATCCGATGCTCCAAATTTTCGAATACGCTTAGGTATAATTGAGGTTCTATGCCGTTAATGTGCCGAATTATCTCATCCTTTAGCTTATCGACGTACACCTTTTCTTTCAAATAACCCCAAAGAAAGAAGTCCAACGGTATCAAATCACATGATCTTGGCGGCCAATTGACATGTCGCACAAAAAAGCCATTGTTTCGTTAGCTGTGTGGCAAGTGGCACCGTCCTGTTAAAACCACATATCGTCCACATCCATATCTTCCAATTCGGCTTATAAAAAGTTCGTTATAATCTCACGATAGCGAACACCATTCACAGTAACTTGCTGACAGACCTCATTTTGGAAAAAATACGGCCCGATGATGCCGCCATCCCATAAACCCCACCAAACAGTTTGTGGGTGCATTGGTTTTTCAACAATCACTCTTGGATTATCATACGCCCAAATGTGTCAATTCTGCTTATTGACGAAACCACTGAGGTGAAAATGTGCCTCATGAGTGAAGATGATTTTCTTCGAAAATTTATCATCCAACGTTGCCACCTCTTGCTGACCATTGCTCGATTGTGTTACTTTTCATTATTCAAATTGAGTTAGTCTGAGAATGAGAAATGTCAAATTAAATGCAGAAAAAAATTTGGCGTTTAGGTGTGGTTCACATTCAACATCGGCCCTTAGATTTTAAACAAATAATGGATTTGTATTACAAGAAGAATGTGTTAAGCACTCAAAACATGAAGACAGTTTGATAATTCAAAGCTTTTTGTATTTCCACTGTAATAACTTTCAATGCAATACAGCTTCCGTTGACTGTTATCTATTACTGGACTACTGCTGATTTTTAATCAAGTTGCATTTATCAATACGCTTTTGACCACAATTAAAAGCAGACAAAATTATTGTTTAATTAAAATTAAATTTTTAGGTAAAAAAAACTATAACCGAAAAAAGAAAGGTTTGATAAAAGATACATGTCGACTTTATACCATCAATCGTAATGGTTTACTGATTTTCATTGTTGTCGTATCAACATAAATAACGCCAAATTATCAGGTCGCCACAAATAGTCGCCACAAATAGTCGCCAAAAACCAAAGATTTTAAGGTGATCGGAGAATAAAAATGCACAACGTGGCTGAGACTGTAGTTATCTCAAGCGAACGGTGAATCTTCACCATTATTTTCATTGTTTAGTTTACTAAGTTCTGCTTATTAAAGGCCATTATTTACTATCCTACATACATGATTCCGTACGATTCAAATATAAAAAAATTTGACTTAAATTTGGCTGCAACTCTGATCGCATGAAAAAAACTATTTTATGAATATAAAAAAAAATAAATAAATAAAAAAAATTATTTTATGAATTTTTTTCTTTTACAAGGATTATCATATCGTACAGACCTGTCAAAAAGTCTGTCACACACATATACATACACATTTCTATCATACTATCATACTTTTTTTATCACACATGCTATTTTTGACAGATAGTCTGACTTAGTATGATAGTGAATCGTGCCCCTAAGTTGCACCAAACATTTTAGGGCCCAAAAGAGCTTCGCGCTAAAACAAAAGAAATAATGTCCATGAAATGTCTAAAGCTGTGGCCGCCAGACCTGAGTGGATACATACCATTTTGCATGAACATGAAAAAACAGACGCTGCAAAAGCCGCTATTGCTTACTTTCGCGTAGGCGTAAATGGTTCAACCGCAATTTGGAGGAATTCTTCTTAAACGCTAACGAATCAAACATCTAGCACAATGCGAAATAGTTATGAAGCACCCATTCATGTGAAGGTGGATTTGTCGCACAACAAAGTCTCGACGATAGTTTCGTGAAATTTAAACGGGATGAATTGCAACGTTAATATTAAAAACTGTAGAAGGATCGCCGGGGATTAGTCTGGAAAAATTTGATATTGATTTGAACCAACAATTATTGCGTTGGGTAAATGAAAAGTGCTTCTCTAACATGATAACGATAAAAGATATAAGTCCGATAAAAATTTCATCACATCAACAAGTACTATTTTTAAAGATCTTAAAAAGCCTTATTGTTTGGAAGGTGTAGCACCATTGATTCTAAATATACAGATGAAATTTGCAATCAAGCTTAAGTTCATTTTATTCTCTCTAAGAAAGAATAATATTTCAATGGCAAATTAGGTGATTAATATTAAAGAAAAATTGGGAAAAATTTTATTATAGACCCTAGCAGAATGTAATGCATTTTGAGGGTAGCTGTGTATGGCTTCAGCATTCTTAGGTTCAGCATTCTTCGATTCTAAATATGTTTATAGCGGGCTTAGCTGATACGTTAAGAGGTTCATGGACGCAAAAATTTCAGGCAGCTACCAAAGGAGACATAATTGCTATTCACCTTATTGGGCGTAATAACTGAATAATATTTACATCATTTTATATCTCTATGAAAATAAATGCTATTACGTCCTTGCTCTTGTTAAAAAAAATAACACAAAATTTTAACTACAAAAAAAAAAGAATATATCTTTCACTATAAATCCATAAACCACCTTTTGAACAGAAACGTACCTTTATAGTGTTAATTTTTATTTAACACTGCTTATTTATCATTTTTTTCTCGTTTTTATTATTATTATTTTTTTTTTTTTTTTGATAGTTTTGTGGTTTCATGGAAACATGCTATTTTCATGTCCCTTTCGTACTCTTAACTCTACGTCCGCAGCCACATTCGTGTTGTTGTCAACCGTTATCTTTCAACCAAATTGCTTTCTTGTCTTGTGGTTTGTTTTCCACAAAACTTGCTCTTTCTTGTTTCTTGTTGTGCTCACAGCGAACACACAAACCCATGCAGATACATACGCTTTAGGACCTTAAGAAAATGTGTTTGATTTTATTTAAAAAACCAAAAACAAAATAATAAGAAACGTTTCTTATTTGTTTTTATATTTGATTTTATTTTGCCATTGTGTTGTTTGGTGGTGTTAGACAGTTGTTAGTGTAAAGCTATGAGAGCAGAACTGGAATCGTTAGTTGTTATTAACTGCTGCCAACTTTAGTGCTCTGGTTAAACGCAAGTTTCCGTTTCCGCTGTTATGCCTTTTTTTTTTGTGGTTACTGGGAATTTGCCTTTGTCGTGCTTTTCTTTTCTTTTCTTTATTTTATTTTTTTTTTTTATAAAATTTTACTGTTTAACATTAAACGTTTAATTAAAACGATTTATTTAAATAAATCCAAAGGGAAATGAACGATTTTCAAGTGTTACGTTTTGTTTTTGTTTCTTTTTTTTTTTCTTACAAGAAAACAAAACTTAGTTGGCGACGCATAGAGTTACAATATTATGAATAAATTAAAGCAAATAACCCAAAATAAAACTAAATTAAAAATTCAACTTAACATTTTTAAGCAAATATTAAAAACAATATTGCAAAGAAAATACAACACAAATCTTCTAGATTAAGGGACTGCATAAAGTTTAATATAAATCTAATTGCTTATATCTTGCATTCATGATGACCTGACCTGTTTGTCTTCTTCTACATTTTCAACCCATAGCGTAATGATTATACAGTTTCGTTATTTCTTTTTTTACTTGGGGTTAGCAGCACCTCAAAATTACAGTTTTGTGTTTATTTTTTTATTACTTTGCAGTTGTAAAAATATGCATTGGATAATAAAAAAGAAAATTCTTCTAAATACGACAATAACAATTTTTAACGTACCATTGCCTTTGATAGCTTTTAACTTTTTTTTAACTTAAAATGGTTTCTGGCAAGGATTAGGAGGGCTCAAAATATATGAACTTTCATACTGATTTATTTTTATATTATTAACTTATATCTATTTTAATTTCTTCTAAATCTGAGTCTAAGTTATATGTTTCCTTTTGTCTGGTTTATAACTAACTGGTCTATGTTGGTGCTATATCTGATCTATATATGTATGTATGTATACTAGCTACCCCCGGTGAGTTTAGCTGCCCCTTCCACGAAAAGTAAAAGTATAATCAAGCTTTAGCAATAACTTTGCTAAAGATCATAGCATGATCAAATGTACAGTTTACGATTTAATACGTTTTGAGTAATTTTCTGTGGCGCCACCGGTCGAAAATTAACCCCACCAACTTAAGAACCTCCGTCGGCTCATACGCAACAATTTTGCTAAAGGTCATACCATCATCAAATGCACAGCTTACGATTTAATTAATTTTGAGTAATTTTCAGTGGCGCCACCTGGCGGCAGATAATCGAACCAAATTAGAAACCTTCGCCCTCTCATGGGAAACAAATTTGCTTAAGATCATAACATGATCAGATGCATAGTTTACGATTCTATAAAAGACATACAGACAATTCATTTATATATATATATATATATATATATATATATATGTCTTAGTTTAAATATTTTACATCGGGTCTTTTTCTAGACCTAGTAGATACTTTCATGGCATTAATTTTTTAAATTTAGGTTAGAATAAAATTTATACTTGTATTGTAAATAAATAATATTCATTGTGCTATCAGTGCCACTGTGCATCAGAACTTAGTCTTCATTTTTTTTAGAATTCAAAATTATAGCGTAGTCCCTGTGGTATATATCAATCACTTACTTAGTTGTGGTGAAGGTTTTTTTTTTTAACAAAAAGCCCGGTTGTTTATCAATTAAATTTAATTTGTTTCCCCATTTTTATCGAAATTAGCGAAACAATCTGTTTCCAAATGATGTCAAACACAAACTAAATAGCGCAGGTTGGGTAAAATTAACAGTAGATAGGAAAGCTGCAATACTTATTCTTTATAGCTACGTGGGTACTTTAAGAATTCCAAAAACTTGGCATTTTTTTTTAATATGATTTCCAGCATATTTCCGGCTACGAGTTATACCGAGGGGTGCCTCGGTGGGATAATTGATAGTGTGCTAGTCTATCAGTCGGGGGTTGTGGGATTCTCACCAAAGACTCTGGATTTTTTTTACTACAAGTTGGCCGGAAGACGACGAAGGAGCTTCATTATAATCTGGGTTCTACAAATAATTAACTGCATAAGTGACAGGTCACGGACTATCCAGTATCATCTGGCCAAGTTAAATATCGAGGTAAGACGATACTTCCAGACTGTGGCTGGAAAAATTAATAATTGGAAATGCTGTGAAGACCTTAGCCTTAAGCAAATGTTATCAATTACCATAGACTCTGTGATGAGGAAGAATATCGACATGTATTAGTCACCAGTCTGAAATCACTATGGTCCAAAGTAAAAGGCTAGTATCAGCAGAGGACTTAATGAAAGTAAGATATTCGTAAATTTCCAGTCAAGTACCAGAAATCATTGAGGAACGACCGGGTTCGAAAATGAACCCATGAAGTTAGTAGTCTGCCTTAGTGTACCCCCTACAAAAAATAGCCTAATTTTTACTACCTTTTTCAATAAATATTCCAAATATTCGCTTCTAATATTTTAAGGGTTGCTGGATTGTTGGCATAAACCAATAAATTTAAATAGCCCAAAAAAAAAAGTCTGGAGTGGCCTACACTCAACTTTACCATAGCTAATGGAAACGTATATTTTATGGATATATTACATAAAGAATAAAAGTTCAAAGTATATTCGAATCGAAAAATTGATTATTTTCGATTTGGGGTGTTAAGTAAACTACCCCTTGCCCCTTGCACATACTAAAGTTCTATTTAATATGTCATACGGTATGATCTTTACTACGTATGGTAAATTAAAAAGTAATCCAGAGGCATTAAATCGCAAGAACGAGAGAGGCTATCTACAGGACCTCTTCTGAAATAAAGTTGATACCAAATTTACTTTGCAATACAGCGAACCATAACAAAAATTCACTCAACATGGCTCGATAGCTCTCCCCAATAATCGTGACGGCAGCTCCTTGCTTAATTAAAAAGCAATAAGGACCAGTGATGGCACCAGCGTGTAAACCGCACTAAATTGTCACTTTTAATGGATATAATGGAGAATCGTTAACGGCTTGAGGAATGTCTTCCCTCCAAATACGTCAATTTTTCTTTTTGAAGTAACCATTTAATCAGAAATGAGCTTCATCATTTACCACAATTTTTTGATAAAAATGCTCATCTTTGGCCAGTTTCAAATGATCTCCATCAGCAAAAATGTAACGTAAACAATGCTCGTTTGGCCTCAATTCTTAAATGAGGTGTATTTTAAAGGCACGTAAGTCGTCTGATTCTTTCGTAAAAATTTTTCACCTAATCGATGGGCAAGGGCGACCAGAAATCGATATTTCGGCGTATTCTTCAATTTTAATGGTTTTGAGAGTAAGAGAAGAGTAAAATTATTGCAAAACTCCACGAAATGTTTGCTCACTAGGCTGATTATCTTGATCGTAAAATGGACGAGAGCTATATGAGAATTTTTTTAAGTAAATTTCCACAACTTGGAAACGTTGAACAGGAATGTCAACACAGTTTGATATTCTCTGCTTTCAAACTATAGTAATCGATATCGATAGATATAGTTCTCATGCAGCTTAGAAAAGCACCAGATATTTTCACACTCTGTATTCTCTACTACTACATACTATATACACTAAGACATACTAGCTAACCCCGGTGAGCTACGATACACCCATCCACAAAAAATACAATAAACTCTTGAAAGAAAATTATGTTTAACCTTTAACTCGCAGGGCCAATAATAATTAAGTGCTAAGCTAACTTTTTCTAAAATGCTTAGATAATAAAATATTTTTGATGAGGCCTTTGTTTAGACTTTACTCTGTCTTTTTTGTAAGCCTTTCAGTTTGTCTATAGGGTTCATTGCTTTCAAGTCTAGTCTTTTCCTTTTTTCTACCTTTTCTCTGAAATGTTTCTCCAAACGCAATGTTATCCCCCTAATAATACCTCTCTATATATAACTGCAATAGTTGTTGCTAGAGTGTTAAATGTTAAGAGAAACAAAAGGCAAATAAAAAAAAAATAAAAAAGAATATGTTTTAATGGTACCTGCAATGCGTGCCACTCAACAAAACTGCAGCCAATTAAAACTGCTTGACAACACAATTGTTGCAAATAAGCTTTATATTGTAATTTTACTTTGACACACAAACACACACACACAGATACATATACACACACACACACTCTGCATATCTTTAGAACCTTTATCTTTGGCTGCTTTTTACAACAATCAAAATGGCATTGTAAGTTTTACAATGTGTAGTAAATTCTTCCAAAATGTTGAAAAAAGAAAGAAAAAGAAGAAAGACAAAAAATATTTCATTAAAAAAATTCTTTGCAGTAAACAGCAGTTAGCAGTTAAATAACAAGTTATTAGCAAAAATGTTTATTGCTTTTTTATAACTTTATATGTGTAGATATTTTACTTGATGTTGTTATGGTTTTACATGCAAGGACCTTATTTGCAACCATTTGTGTGACATGATGACAATACTGGTATACAGATGATTATTATACAAACTTATTAATTTAACCTTTTGATGAAGAGACATCAGATAAAGGATAATAAATTCTATATTCTAAGACCAACATCTACTTAGATGCTTTCAAAAAAATATTTCTATTTAATATCATATAATCTCAAATATCGGCTTTATAGTTTTAGCTTAAACAAAAATCATCTTTCCATATTAAATCTTAAATGAGATATATTTTGTAGGCACGTAAACACGTGGAAGAAGACGCCGAAATATCGATTTATTGTCGTTCAGAACTTTTTGGTTTTTGTCCATCGACTACATGGAAAATATTGCGAAAAGATCTTTTCCACGTAGTCGATGGACAAAAACCAAAAAGTTCAGAACAACAATAAATCGATATTTCGGCGTCTTCTTCTCCACTACTTTGAGCTATAGCAGCAATATTCTCTTCGGTACGCACATTTCTTTGTCTTTTTAATGATTTTCAATCAAGAAGAGTAAAACTAATGCGAAAACAGTAGGCTGATTATGTTGACCGTAAAATGGACGAAGTTGTCGTCTATTAACTTTGCGAACAGATTTATTTTTATTAAGAAAATTTTCACAATTTGGAAGTATTATTCTGGTGTTAAACGATTCAACCAGCGAAACCTTAGTGGCCAGAAATGTGAACACAGTTTGATATTCTCAGCTATCAAACCACAGTTATCGATAACGATAGTTCTAATGCAGCTTAAAGACAATAATCCACACTATCCGATATTTCCACACTCTGTATTGCGAACTATTGTATATGTATTGTGTTGTAAGACATATTCATATATACAGACGGTTTATATTTAAGCTTAAAAAAATCGTCTTTCCATATTAAATCCTAAAAAGTAGTGATATATGATCATTATCCAGCTGCTTACACTTTAAGCTCTTGTTGTAACCTAATTTTGATCTATTTTACTACAAATAATTTTTTTAAATTCTTTTTTCTTTCTGTTAGCTTAAAGGGTTAATTTTAAAATTTTCACAACATTTTTTGTACTTGATGATTGCAATATGAACAATTATTTGTTTGACATGACAATACAAAGAAACTTCTATCTTTATATCAGGTGGTTGAATTGTAAGGACTGATGTGGAATATGGACCACTCCTAAACGTTAAGCTTTTTTTACATTTAATTTGACATTTATCAATTTCAGACTAACTCAATTTGAACTGTGTAATGATACCCAATCGAGCAACGCGTAAAAGTTATTCAGGCTTATTATGAAAATGGGCGGACACTTCGTGATTTTTTTTCCGTCAATTTAATCGTCCAAATGTGTCTACAATCGGAAAAATCGTGCAAAAATTTGAGCAAACCGCGTCTGTACCACCAGAACAGCACGGCATACTCGTACTGCATAAAATATTGCTGCTGCTAGCGATAGTGCTGTTGAAGAGCCGTCCACCTCAACTCGTCGTCGTGCCCAACAGTTGCACTTCTCACTCTCGTCGTTGATGAACGTTGTGCATTAAGACCAAGAGCCCCTAAGGGTCTGTAAGCAAATGCACCATCTCAACTAGAATCTCACAGAGAACAAAACATGTAAAAAATTTAAATCAGTAGCATACCAGCTAGCACACCAGCTTTCAACAAGGTAGGTTTGTGTCACTTTGCTAAATATTTAGCAAAGCAATGCATTCATTTTAACCATTTTTTTTTTTTTTGGTTGCGGCCCTTTGATTAAGACTTGAATTTACACGCCTATAAGGTGCAATTGACTCAAGAACTAAAACCTCTTGATTATTCCAGAGGTCGTCAATGGTTACAATAGTGGCAAGAAATGGCAACGTTGGATGATTAATTTTCAAAGAAAATCATATTCATTGATGAGGCACATTTTTACCTCAGTGGATTCGTCAATAAGCAGAAATGCCACATTTGGGCGAATGATAATCCAAGAGTTATTGTCGAAATACTAATGCACCCACAAAGAGTGACTGTTTGGTGCGGTGTATGGGCTAGCGGCATCATCGGGTCATATTTTTTCCAAATCGAGGTCGGTCAGGCAGTTACTGTGAATGGTGTTCGCTATCGTGAGATGATAACGAACTTTTTATAACCCGAATTGGAAGATATGGATGTGGACGATATTTGGTTTCAATAGGACAAGTGGCACCTTGCCACACAGCTAACGAAACAATGGACCTTTTGCGCGACAAATTCAATGGCCATGTTATCTCACGTGGTGGCGATGTCATTTGGCCGCCAAGATCATATGATTTGACACCATTGGACTTCTTTCTTTTGGGTTGTTTGAAAGAAAAGGTGTACGTCGATAAGCCAGCAACAATTTAAGAGCTAAAGGATGAAAGGCACATTAACGCCATAGAACCTCAATTATGACTCAGTGTCATCGAAAATTTGGATCATCGGATGGTGGTAGGCCTCCCAGGTCGTGGTGGCCGATAGTTTTTTCCATACATAACTGAACCATACCAATATTATCAAAATAAATATTATCAATATAATTTTCTAAATAATTTATATTTTATTCAAAATCAACACCGGCCCTTACTAATGTAACCACCACCACCTTTTATTATGAAGAGTCAACTAAAATACGAGAATATTATGTTACATGATGTATAATTTAATTATATACCAGCTACAAACTTCTGGTACTTCGCTACATTATAGCTGTTTATTGTATTAGTATCAATGTATCTATACATATGTATAATAAAACAGTAACTTATTTCCTGTATGTCTGCTATCTGTCTGTTTTCGCATCATATAAAAACTACTGGGTAGATTTTAACAAAATTTTGTGAGAAGGTGCCCTAGTATCCTGATTCAAATTAAGGATAATTTTTTTTTGCAAAAATATCTGATTTGCAAGAGAAAGTGGAGAAAAGGCAGTGAAAGTGCGCAATTTTACTGATATGTACACTTTAAGACACCTTTTGTTTTTGAAAGCGGCATATTTTAGTAGGGACTTGACCCTTTAAATATTTGTAGTACATAAATCATTACTGAAGTATTAAAAAGTTAGGGTCTTTGGCGTGGATTGCTTTCAAAGTACAAAATCGATCAAAATATTGTAAGGACGCTGATGAAGTGGTGGGAACGGCTAGTTTTAAATAAAAATTTATAAAGAAAAATTATGAGTTAATTTGCAGTTATAGTATAAGAAAAAATAAATAAAATATGGAAAAATTAATAATAGATAGAACAACTTAACCTCTGTGCACTATCACGACTTGCTATCACCCATATTCCAGAATACTTTACACTGGTGATTTTTCTGTTAAATCAAAATTTTCCTTAATAAAGATGCGAGGGCGAAGTTCATATGAAGAGGTCAATCAAAAATATTGCTGTTTCTAACTAAAATACTAAAAAATTATGTGAAGCTTCTAATAGAATTTTGCACAATAACTTGCACTTTCCATAATAACATTTATAATTCCTTCTTCTTTTTTTTTTTTTTTGAGGGTTATTTAAGTAAAAATAAATAACATTAGTGTTCAGCAGACCGTTATTATTGTCATCATATTAAATTATAAATTATAAAAAAAAAAAATATAAAAAACCCCATACAAGAAAGCGAATTATAAAACAGTGGACAAAAATTAAAAAAAAAAAAATCTCAAATCAAATTAGACAATTTTTTTAAATTTCTGCGTAAACCCTTTAAAGTCCTTCGGTAGCCAGGAATCTAGTTTATAAATCCTCTAATCAATCAAAATAATTATTGATGTATATTGAGAATTATTAGGATATTTGTCGGATAAATATCTTAATAATATTAATCATACGTCAGGGGGGTAAAAAATGAAAAAAATTCTCACAAATTTTTAGACTGTGATTAAAGGTCACAAAAAGATGTTTCACATTATTTATAGTTATAAATGTTATTTTTTATCTTTTCATAAAAATTTTGCTATTAAATGGGAAAAACGTATTACGACCATTTTTATGGTAAAGGATAAACATTTGTCCTTTATTCCAATTGCACACAAGTTATTTGTTGAGAATTAAAAACGATTAAAAGAGAAAAGGCGTAGTACAGCTTGCAAGTATTATTTAATAATTCACAATTCACAATTTAGGTTGGTTAGTTAGCAAGCGGTGAAAACGTTCGTAGGGCTATATTAAGCAGCTGTCTAAATTTTCATAGAGGGCTGGCTTCAAGACAAATACAGGTATTGAATTAAACTGATGATTAAAAATAATAATAATTTGCAGAATAAAATTATCTGTCGTTAAGATAGCAGGAAAAGAGCAAAGGTATTTTAAGTATTTTGGAAGAAATCGATATCAGTTCTGTTGAGCGCAGAATTGAAGGTTGAAAGGTTGAGTATTTTAATGTTACTTGTAGCATCCACTTTAGAAACTGTTTGTTTTAGGAAGAGCCGAAACAGCACTTTGTTTGCGTTCAACAGGTTTTGCAGTACTAAGATATCTTGGCATATTAAGGAGACCGAGATGAGGTACTGGTTCTTCTGGTAAATTATTATACAGAGTTTTAAGCGGTCATCGCTGAGTGCTGGCTGTCAAATTATTCTTAGAAGTTAGTTAAAGATAAAAACAAGTTATTGGTAATAACACTTGACTCGGGCAGACAGTGGAAGCTGAAAACTACAACTTTGAGGTAGTCAGCGATTTTATCCTCCGCGGTACCGCCATTAACAAAACAAACAACATTAGTTTTAAGATAAAGAGAAGAATGATACTAATCAATAGATGCTACTTTTGACTAAGTAAGCAGTTTAAAAAGAAGGCCAACTGTCGACCAACAAAAATCACCCGTGCTATTATATGGTTCCGAAGCATGGGTACTTGCCTCAGTACAAGCAACGCCAGTTTTGAGATAAGGAGAAGTATAATACTGGCGATGAGAAGCTACTTTGGTCTAGGTAAGCAGTTTAAAAACAAAACCAACTCTCGACAGACAAAAATCACTCTCTACAAAATACTGATACTACCCGTGCTATTATATGGTTCCGAAACATGGGTACTTGCGAAAGCAGATCACGAAGTACTTGGTGTGTTTGAGAGAAAAATTCTTCGTAAAATCTACGGACCAATCTGTGTTGGCGGAGAATATCGGTGTCATATGATCCACCAGATGTTTGAGCTATATGGCGATGTTGACATAGTCAAACGTATTAAATTACAACGACTGCGTTGGCTAGGTCATGTTGTGAGAGAAAATAAGAACCTGGTGACGGTTTACGTAAAACGGGAAGACCAACACTTCGATGTAAAATTGATGTTGAGGAAGACATCTCGAAACTTGGTGTCAGTTATTGTGAAAGAAGCGTAGATGATCGAGGCGCTTGGAAATCTATTCTAAGTTCGCCTACAGGAAAAGAAGTTTTGTAGTAACCACCCAATTTAGTTAAAAAATGTGAAATACCCTCTGAAAATTACATTATTATTTTGGTGTGCAATACGAAGCAGACAAAATTATAGATCATTTTTTAACCGCTTCGTTCCTCAATGATTTGTGTTAGTACCTGATAGGGTACTACTACCTTACATATATTGACTGATTTCCGAATGGCGACTAATTAATGTCGACTTCTTGCCTCAGCTCAATTCCGATCATCTCGGAACTGCCAATCATGTCATTTACATTTTTTGATACATGTATACCAGTATTCCTTAAGCCAAATGTTGCCAAATATTATGGATAATCACACACAATATGAGCTCTAACGGTGGAGATGTTAGGTATATGACACTTGAAATTTTGAAAATTGATTGCTGATTTAAATATAAAAAAATATCTCTTCTATATTAAAATATATTTTATTTTTTATCACACCACTATCGAAATAATATAAATTATACGTTCAGTAGAACAAATTCATTAATTTTAAAATATATTAAAAACCATAAAACAATAAACAATTTTTGTGATATTTTGTAATGGAAAAACTAAATATTTTAAGCTAAAACTCAGCCTAAAATTTTTTTAAAATTAAGGACCATGTTTTCTTGTTTATATATATTATTGACACTTCTATACCACTGTCCTATTAGTTTACAATTTAACTGCTTGGTTAGATAAATAGCTAAGTTGAGTAGTAGAGTTTTATCTTTTCGCTTGTTTATTTGTTGCCTGTAGAGTTATGATACATATGCTTAAACTAAAGTATGCTTATTTATTATGTATGTATGTATGTTGTATGATATGTAGAGACAGAGATTTACGTATATTTTTCAAAAGGACATAAAAATTATTTCTTTTTAAATCGTGCCTCCATATGGAAAGCTAAACAAATACCATTTTAGCAGTAGCAACAGTAAAATGTTTACATGTTCCTAACTATATGGCGAAGGTATTGCTTTGTGTCTGCATATTTTGTTGTGTTCTACCATTTATCCCCGGTTTCTAACTTGGTTTTTTTTTAGTAAATTTTCCCCAGCCACATTGACATTATTAGACTCATATGTCAATATAACTAAAGGCATTCTGCTGTGCTTAGTATTGGTTTCTTCGTATGTTTATTTTTTTATTTCTCCATTATCATTTTTTTTTCTTTTTGCTTTTGCTTTATTTTAGCATAAACGTTTAACAAAAGCCTTATCTTTTATGCAAGCACAAAGTATTTGTTAAAATTGTTAAATTTAGCGTAAAAAAATGAAGCAGAAATAGTATGGGAGGGATACAAAATTTAAATTTGAAAGCGTTTGGATATTATAAATCCCATGTTTATTAAAACTAAAAGGTTGCTAAAGTAGAAGAGCAGAAATTTTATATTCAAAATTAGTAAATTTAAAATAATATGATTGCTAAAAAACCTTTAGAGCAAATTAAAAAAGCATACAAAATTTTATTATTTTAAATAAATTTTTCCTCTTTCATTTTGATATAAATAAATAAAATATATTTAATGGTCTTAGATCCTTAATTGTAGGCTTTATTTTAAGATAATCATAAAAAAAATCGTTTTGAGAATTTGTGTGTTATTCGGAATTTACAAAAAATATTCAAAATATTATCAATCATACGCTATGAGGTACAAAAGATTTATTTTAGACTTAGAGCCTTAATTGTTGGCTGTATTTTGAGTTTATCGCAAATTAAATCGATTTGGAAATGTGGTTGTTATTCGGAATTTACCAAAAATATTCAAAATAATATCAATCATACGCTATGAGGTACAACAAATTTATTTTGGACTTAAAGCCTTAATTGTTGACTTTATTTTGATAATTATAAATTAAATAGATTTCGAAATGTGTTTGTTATTCGAAATTTAACAAAAATATTCAAAATAATATCAATCATACGCTATATGGTACAAAAAATTTATTTTGGACTTATAGCCTTAATTGATGGCTTTTTTTAAGTTTATCATATCTTAAATCGGTTTAGAAATGTGTTTATTAACTATTAGGAATTTATAAAAAATATTCCAAATAAGATCAATCATACGCTATGAGGTTCAAAAAATTTAATATGGACTTGGAGCGTAATTGTTGGCTTTATTTTGAATTTCTCATAAATTAAATCGATTTGAAAATTTGTTTGTTATTCTGAATTTAGAAAAAAATTATCAAAATATTATCAATCATACGTTATGAGGTACACAATATTTATTTTCGACTTAGAGCCTTAATTGGTGGCTTTATTTTGAAATTCTCATAAATTTAATCAATTTCAAAAGATGTTTGTTATTAGGAAGTTACCAAATATATTCCAAATAATATCAATCATACGCTATGAGGTACAAAAAATTTAATTTGGACTTACAGCCTTAATTATTGGGTTATTTTGAATTTTTCAAAAATTAAATCGATTTGGAAATGTGTTTGTTATTCTGAATTTACAAAAAAATATTCAAAATATTATCAATCATACGCTATGAGGTACAAAATATTTATTTTGGACTTGGAGCCTAATTGTTGGCTTTATTTTAAGTTTATCATATTTTAAATCGGTGTAGAAATGTGTTTGTTATTAGGAATTTACAAAAAATATTCAAAATAATATCAATCATACGCCATGAGGTAAAAAATATTTATTTTTAAATATATTTCATAATACTATTTTCAAATAAAAGGGGAAATATGTTCTCCTACGACAATGAACAGGGTATGCGTGCAACTGTTTTAATGTTGTTTAAAATATTGCAGAAATGTTCACAATTTGTTTGTTTAACTTTATTATTAAGAGGCTTTATATAAATAATAAATTCTCTAACTCTTTAAATTTCTTATATCTATATACTTCACCATTTTATGCCCCAAAAGTTATTTTAGTAATTGTCAAACAGAACAAAAAAAAAACGAAAAATGTTAAAATATAAAAGACCTTTTGACATGTCATTCCTGTTAAACAATGATAAAAAGCAAAAACACAACAAAAATATATTTTACTCATTCTATTAACAATATTCTCTATACTTGTTTCTTTATCTTTATCTAAGTGACCGTTGACAATTGAAACTTTTGACATTTTGCAAACAAACATGACAGTTGTCATAAAGACAAAAGTTAAGAAATACATGGAAAAAAGTCAAAAAACTTTATATGAAAAAAAAAGAAATAACAAGAAATTGAACAAGAAAGAATGCAAGCTGTTTAATAACAAGGAAATAGTCTCAAGAACCAAAAAAAGGACCCTGATAAAAACAAAGGTTAGGTATTTGTTTTTATTTTTAACTTTTGCTGTCGTATGTAATAAACAATAAACGACCTATAAGAATTTGGCTAACAAAAGTTTATAAATAGAAGTGTTAATATTTTTTATGAAAAATAAAAATAAACAGATCCGGATATTTATATAATTTGATTTTACCAAATTATATAAAGAGCTCTTAAGATTTACAAACAATACTGGAACCTTAAAATGTCAAGATGTTAAAAAGAAATAGTAAATTAAAAAAAAAAAAAAATCAACTTAATTGCTTGCAAGTGAGTGCCTTCATAGACTGATTGGTAATGCGCTAGTCTTATCAGTCTGGGGGATGAGGGTTCTACTTCCGCCAAAGACTGCGCGTTTTATGCAGACAAGCCAGAAGCTTCGCATATAGTGTTGTCTTTAATGCAGGAATGTAAAAATTATAAGAAACACGAAAAAAAGTCTTTTTAACCATTTATAATGATGAATTTATAAAATGGCTATAGTTAACCATTTCTATTAGATATATTTTATTTTGGTTATTGGAGCCAATTTCAGTGAGAGTTTTGTTTTTTTTTTTTTTTTTGGTTATAAATAACCATTATATCAACGGAAAAGATTTTTCGGTGAGAAATAACCATTAAAAAAATTCTGTTTTTTTTTGGTTATCAGGTATAATATCCTTGATACCTAAAAATTATATGCAAGTTTTAGGTATCGTCAACCAATAACCCAAACAAAGAAATTCGGCCCTATAACCGTTGTCGTTTTAATTTTAATAGTCATTTATTTGTCATTGTCGCTTTTATCGTCATTTCGGTACTTACTTCGTATTCTTGAAATATATTGAAACGATGAAGAAATGTTATCGAAAACAAAAAGAAAAATAAATAAAGTGTGGTAGCACTACAGTTTTTTTTGTGTTATTATTTATGACATTTATGTAAATTTCCGAAAAGTTTGTTATTTCTTTGAAGGTTTTAACAGGACATATGTATATGGCGTGTACTAAATTTTATTTTTGAAGTTCAAGTGATGATGGTGAAATAATGGATGTAAATATACATCGGAAGATGCTACGACTGAATGTCAACATTTTTGCCATCCTAGAATCTAAGTACGAAACTCAATTAATAGCGCTCTAACTTCCTTATGGTCGGCAAATACCACTACGTTTCCTTTCGGGTTATTTTATTTTTCAAATTTCAATAGGTTCGACACCGCTTCCTGCAATGGTGACAATCGCTCCTGTTTATATTAGCCTTCCCCTGTTGCACTGGATTCAGAGCTTCCTTTTTATATTGATTTATTGGAATAAAAAAAAATCATTTTAAAGGATATTTTCTCCTGATTTAGTTTTACCTACTCTTCTCCGTGAAGATCTGGAGGCCCAAAGGTGTTAATTTCTACGCAGTTTCGCTTCAAAAATGAAATTATATGGGTTTATGCCCTTTTGAAAACCCTTAGCATAAGCGGTATGTTGCACAGTGGGATTTTTTTGTGCAATAAGTAGTATTTTCGACACATAAAATTTAAAAATGTAATGATGCAGTTTTGTAGCAAATTGATTCAGTATGAAGAATCCATAAATTGTATGCCAAAAAAACGTTCATTTATATTTGAAATAACGAAGTAAAATCACATGTATGTATATTTTGGTCTAAAATGGTAAGAAATATGGGTTATATAGGCGGTGGGTAGTGGGCGTGGCCAATTTTGATGAAACTTTATTTTATTCTTAATTGAGGTAATAAAAGGCTCCGTGACAAATTTCAAAAACTTTGGGCCAAAAATAAACTTTGAGTTATATGAGCGGTGGGTAGTGGGCATGGCAAATTATGATAAATCTTTATTTTGTTCTTAATTGAGGTAATAAGAGGCTCTGTGCCAAATTTCAAAAACTTTGGACCAAAAATAAATGTGGGGTTCTATGATGAAACTTTATATTTTTCTTAATTGAGCTAAGCAAAGGCTCAGAGCAAAATTTCAACATTCTACGGGCACTCCTTATATTTTTTGCCAAACATTGTATGAACAAATTCCACTGTGTGTTGTTTCATTTAAGAAACTAAAAAAAATTCTAAACGCCCTAACTGAGATCGCAGAATCGTTCTTTTTATTTTTAATGCCATTTTACGTCTTGAGTACTTTCCCACAGAGTGGAAGGTGTCCTTGGTTACCATGATTCCTAAAACAGGAAAATACCACACAAAAATTGAATCATACAGACCTATAAGCCTTTTGTCAAATATGTCACAGCTGTTCGAGAGGATGGTAATAACTAAGCTTAACCCTATTCTAAGCGACAAAGGATGTATTCCAAACCATCAATTCGGCTTCAGGAAAAAACATAGTACGATCGAACAAACTCACAGGTTAGTTAATGTTGTTAAGAAGACATTTGAAGAGAGAAAATACTGCTCTGCGCTTTTTATTGACGTTTCTCAAGCATTCGATAAGGTATGGCATGAAGGCCTAATACATAAGCTAAAACTGAATTTGCCCGTAAACTTATATAAGCTGCTAGATAGTTATTTAACCGAACGAAAATTTATTGTGAAAGAAGGAGATTTTTTGAGCTCACCCCAGCCAATCGAAGCCGGAGTTCCCCAAGGTAGTATATTGGGGCCCTTTTTATACTTATTGTATACTTCCGACATGCCAACTAGTAACCGAGTTCACACATCGACATTTGCTGACGACACAGCTTTTTTGAGCATTCACGAAAGATCCGAAGTAGCATCACGATATTTACAAGACCACATATCCAATTTAGAAAAATGGTTGAATAAATAGAGAATAAAAGTGAATGAACAAAAATGTACTCACATAACTTTCACACTGCGTAGAGAATCTTGTCCCCCTATTCGGATAAATAACCAAACTATACCTCAGCTTCAGACGTCAAATATCTCGGGATACATCTTGACCGGCGTCTTACATGAAAACGCCACATAGAAACAAAGTTAACACAAATGAAGTTGAAAGCAGTCCAACTAAACTGGCTAATTGGCAGAAATTCTACTCTAGCTTTAGATTGCAAACTTTTATTATACAAGTCAATTCTAAAACCAATATGGTGTTATGGCATTCAATTATGGGGCACTGCCTCAGCTACCAATGTAGAAAAAATTCAAAGGCGCCAAAATAAGATTCTTTGTATAATTACATCTGCTCCTTGGTATATAAAAAACTCGAACATTCATAAAGATCTAAACGTGCCATCAGTTAAAGCAGAAATAGCGAAACTTGCCATAAGGTATTTAAAGAAGCTTGAAACTCATCCTAATCCACTGGCCCGTAAAATACTAAATGAACCTGGTTACATTCGACTAAAAAGGAGGGACACTGCTTCTCTCATCCGTACATCAGAGAGATAACCCAAAAATTACAGTAACCGTGTCCAGCACTGGTTGGACTAAACAAGAATATTTATTTTTTAGACTTAAGATATGAGTAATTATTGATAGTTCAATTATATTGAAGATACAATAACACAGTGCAACACGGAAAAAAATAATCATATGCGGACACCACTACGTGATAAAAGACCAAAAAAAAGACCCCTGTCTCCCAGTTTTGCCCAAAGTCTTCCAGGTTTTTTTTATGGGCCCTCAAAGATGTGGGGCCTCGATGTCATTTTTGCAAAAAAATTATCATTTACTCCAGATCATATTTTGCAAACCGTTTGGAATTTTGATATACTCTCTGAGGCAAAGTTGTAGCTCTTGTCATAAAGAACAAAAATTGTGAACATATAAAAGCAAAAAAACTTCATCTTCAAGGTCAAAATCGCAAACAACTTTAAAAAATTAAATTTTTTTTACCTTTTTTCCCCTGTTCAGGTCCATAGGTAGCCAACCGTTCAAAATTCAAGGAAACAATCAACTACAAAAATGAACCTAAGATCTCAATAAACAACTTTCTAAAACATATAAATTTCCTAGGAATGATTCTTAACACCGTTTAGGTAGCGCTTAGGTAGCTAAAAAATTTTCGGGAAATTTTTCACTTTTGCGGCTACCTAAACGGTGTTAAGAATCATTTTGAATTTTTTAAAGAGAGTATATCAAAATTTCGAACGGTTTGCAAAATATGAGCTTGAGTAAATGATAATTTTTTTGCAAAAATGACATCGAGGCCCCACATCTTTGAGGGCCCATAAAAAAAAACCTGGAGGACTTTGGGAAAAACTGGGAGACAGGGGTCTTTTTTTTTGGTCTTTTATGACGTAGTGGTGTCCGTATATGGTTATTTTGCCATGACTTAAAAAATTACACAAGGTGTAAATAAAAATTGCAAAAAAAAAAATAAGTTTCGATAAGCAGAATAGTATTCATATATGCAATAATAATGGTTAAAAATAACCCATAATACTTTTTTATCTGAAATAAAAAACTATAAATTATAAAGGATAAAATTAATTAGTATTATTATTATTATTTATATTTATATTCATTACTAGCTGTGCCCACACATGCTGTGTGCGTCCTGAAAATATTTTGTTCGATTTTGCTTTGAAAGTAATCTACTCCAAATTTTGTATAAAGGTACGTCAGGCTACGATTCGGGAAGTTGTCAGTTTGATTCACACCAAAGACTCTGAAGCCTTCCTTGAGTGTTTTTAAAAAATGCAAAAACATGATCAAAACCAGTTGCAATACCTTATAATATCCCTTAAAAGATTTAAAGATTTGCTAAGCATTTGTAGGGTACCTCAATTAGGATATAATTTTTTCTTATTATTTAAATCGTCTTGTTAAAAATTGTAGCGCAAAAAGTTGTGTATTAAATATATTTTGTGCTGATGTATTATACATTGTTTTATCTTGTCATTAACTTCACACCTGTTTTGCCTTTCTTCCTTCCTCTTTTATGCCAGCATTTTCAAAGCCTTTAAAGAGTTAAGATTTTTTTTATCACGTTTTTATTTCATTTTTCTTTTAATTGGCTTTTGTTAAAAAATTGCTTAAAAGATTTAGTTTTTTTTTTATTCGTCCTTCGCTTATCTTTGTCGTATTTTTTTACATGCTTGACTTCCTGTACTCTATCAACCTAAAGGCTTAGTTTTGGGGCCCTAAACACAAGCAGCAAGAAAAAACAATAAACGAGTGCATGCATAGCTTTCGTTGGAAAGTATGAACAAATTTTCCGAAGAAGGTTTGGGGAAAAGTCATTTCTTATTACAGAAATGGAAATAAAAACTGATTTCACCTACCAAATAAAACATAATGGTTCTGAACCATTTCTGCTCCTACGCCCTGCAGCATTTCAATGATTCAATTGGAATTAAAACCATTTGGTTCACATTTGTTTGAATTAGAGCAACATTATCATAAGCAAACAATGGAATTTAACTGTCTTAAATAAATGCCAATAATGAACTTTTTTCCCCTAGACAATAATCCCAGGATACCATTGAAAATTTGTGTTTGAAAAATTACTAAAACAAACGCCATATTTATGTGCGCTCTTCAACAAACTCTTTTACTTTGTTGTGTGCGGCCATCAGTCACTTTGCATCAGCCACTCACTCACTCACTCATTCATTCAGTCATTCGCCAAAGTTTTTGTGCATAAAATTGTATTAAAAGAGACAGTGGTTTTTTTATTTTTTTCTTTGCATTTTTTTAAGTGTATTTTTTTCAATTTAGGCAGGCGGTTTGTTTTTGGAGCTTAAAATGATATTATTTTTTTCTTTTTTTTTTTTGTCAGATTTTCATCTTAATTTTTGCCTCTTCTGAATCATCTCTTTTATGTGCAGCATCTTTATTCATGTGTATTATGAAGTGTTGTGACCCCAAACGTCAGCTTTGCAACAATAAGATAAAGTCTTCTATTGTTGTAAAGCTATATACTCCTCTCGCTTTACTATTTTCACTTTTGTGTGTTCTTGAGAAAGAAAGCAAGTGTATGAGTAAATTTGTAGGAAGGCGATTTATGTAGAGAAACAGGGCTGGACAATTGTATATATATTTTTGAGTTTTTAAATTGGGACATTAACGACTTGACTCCTATTAAAATCACATGTCATTCTTATCCATAACATCTTAGGTGAATACTAATGCTAAGTTCTCTTGTGATTTCTGGGGTTATCTATTGCACTTTTTTTGTAAAGTGACTAAATTGTCAATTGCAAATGTACGACCATGGCACAATAAACAAGGTAGACTAGCGGCGAAAAAAGAGTATAACTCTGTAATAAAAATACGTACATCTTGTTTTTGTATAAATCATTTTTGGATGTTAAAATAAAAAAATGTGGGTACATTTTGACACTGGAAGATGGAGACAACAAATAGTCAGCTGAGCTCACGAGTTTACCTGTTATGAGTTCGCCTTGTGTACGACTGATTACTGGCTGTTTACTGAACGAGTAGATTCGAATGTTGGCAAACATGGAACTGTCAGCTAGTAGATATGTTCATTTAAAATTGGCATACCGTGCGCATCTTTGAACACAAGAGAATCTCTATGTTTACAATTAACGAAATCCACTCGTATATAATAGTTTGCTGGTGATCGCATCGCTTAAGAACGGCTGCCAAGTTTTTCTAAATCTTCATCATAGCCCAATTTAGGTTTCTACATAAAGAAAAATTGACCACGCCCACATTTACTCCCACATTTACGCCCACTTTTTAAGTACCTAGAGAACTGTAATACCTATAGCCTTGAATTCGGCACCAATAACCTCCTTATTAATATAAGGGCTGATAGTGGGCGTGGCACCTCCCACACAAAGTGAAAAATAATTATCGGTATATACTTGAGTTTGGCACCATTAACCCCCTTATTAATATACAGACTTTAGCAAAACAAGAGCTGGATTGAAATAGTGGGCGTGGTACCTCCCACACAAAGTCAACAATTATTATCGTCTACCTGGAGACCTGCAATAGGTAGAGTCTTGAAACTTTGCAGAACTAACTCTCATACTAATGTGAATAGTCCAGAAAAATACCGACTGGATTGGGATGGTGGGCGTGATACCTCCCATACAACATGAAAAATTATTATCGTCCACCTAGAGAACTACAATAAGCAGAGTCTTTAAACTATGCACAAGTAACCCTCATACTAATAAATGTATATAGTCTAGCAAAATATAGACCGCATTGGGACAGTTGGCATGGTACCTGCCATACAGGAGGAGAAGGGGTGGCGACATGGTGTAGTAGCTAAGTGCTTGCCTATAAAACCAAGCACCCCAGCTTCCATCCCTAACGTAGGAACAAAAATATTCACCGTTTTTTCGAGTTAAAAAAAAAATAAGTGAATTCAACACCCTCCAGACAATCCGTTAAGCGAAACCCCCTGACCTCCCCTCTGGAAACTGGAGGATAACATCATAGAAAAAAGGCTAGGCAGCCGCTACACCCTGGGAAACAACGAAAAATGTAGAAATCAAATATTAACAAGTTTTCCTACCACCACCACTATACCAAATACACTGAGGGCGTTATTTCTAGGCAAGGAAAGATGGCATTACATTCCATTCCCATTATCCTAGGACCCGCTACAGCAGACCAATCATCTAAGTAGCCGGAAACAACAGATTAACGAAACTAACACAAGGCAAAATAAAGCAACGTCTTGAGTCTTACGGCAACACCTTTGGCACACGAAAAGAAAGACTCAAACAGCAACAAATCGTGTAAGATGCAGATGCTTTGTAGAAGACACAAGCTCCCAATAGGGGTAATGGAAAAAAATCAGTCAAGGAATATGCGTCAAATCTATGCAATGGAATAAAAAAAGATATAAAATTACAATAACAACACTTAGGAGGTCCAACCTAGGCTGGTCTGAATACCCATAAACACTGGCAGTGGTTTTAAATTATTTTCAAGCCTGAGTAGTGTTCAATAGCAGGAAAGCAAAAAAGATACTGTTGGATGAGTGTGAAAAATCCGGAGTTATTAGCATTCGTGGAATGTAAAAAACGTAAGCTGTTGAAGAAACATAAGTCCTTAGTTCAGACGTGAATCTGAGATTCTCATTCTACCAATCATTGATTTTTGCAATTTTAGCGAAGTTAAGAAGGTTACAGGCTAGATTTTTTTTTTATTTTTTTTTTTTTAACGACAATACTACCTGCAAAGCTTCTTAGTTGTCTGCAATAAAATCCCAGAGTCTTTGACAGACTAGCGCACTACCAATCAGCCTATCAAGGCACTCTTTGTAATTGCTATGGTGCATTAAATGACCATTTCTTGAACATAGTGATGGGGAAGGAGCTCGGCATATGCCATTCAGCAGCTGACGTCAGAGTCAAAACATTGTGTTATTAACTGCAGATATGTTAGTGATGAGCAAAATGTGGAGCTTAAAGGTGAAAAGAGGGACGAAATGAAGTCAATATAGTGGCGGCTTTCTGTAGTATCCTTCGTATCCTTCGTATCCTTCTGTAGAATTCTTCGATAAACTAAATATCACAAATAAAACAAAATTCGCATACAACGTAAAACCTCGAACGTTGAAAAAATCTGATCTGATAAAAATCTAATCAAAATTCCATACATTTCAAATTTTTATTTATAACATCAAATTTATTATTTGAAATTGTTGTGCACTTAAACATTTGAAATTCTGTAACAATCTTTTCAAATTACATTTTTAGTAAAGGTTTCCACTCCTGTCATAGAATATTTAAATAATTCTGTGGCATTAAGGAATAAGTGCTTAAGTCGACTTAAGCAAAATTTAAGTTAGTGGCACCATTGGAATCTCCGTACTCCAAAGTACCCATGGGCAAAGTTTCAATTATTTTGTACCATTTTTGAAGAAGTTATAGCGAAATTTCTTTCTACTTATCTTTTTCCAATGTCTAAACGCATTGGGAAAAAAAGCTTAAGAAACTACAAGCTATTTTTCCAAATCAAAAAATCTTTTTTTCACAACTTATTAATTGCAACGCCTGCGTACTTTTGGTAGATCTAAAATAATTTCCAAAACATACGTTTGACTCCCATGTGTGAAGTTTAAAGGTCAGATATTTTTTAAAAAAATTAATTTTTAAGTTTAAAATTGCTCTCCTACAAAACTTAAAAATCAGACTTAAGCACTTTTTCCTTTTTGCCACAGAATTGTTAATCTCCATTTTGTTTTTACCTATTTTTTTTTTTTTGTTTTGTTGTGTATGTATGAGTATGTGTATGTTTTCTATTGGAATAAATAAAAGAAACACTTCCTTTATTTTTTTACAAATTTTTTTTTTCTCTCTATTTTCTGAACCAGAAAAAATACCAACAACTTGTTCCTTGTTTGTAGTAAATCGTTATCTGTTTCTTTGTACGTTTCCTTAAGCAACCGTGCTGTCCCTATTCTAGAATTTTCAATTGTCTTTGTAGTAAAAATTTCTTTAGTGAATTGTAATTTTTTTTTTTTTTTAGCGCAAGAGCCTTTGTACAAATAAGGGTCAACAACTTTACTACAAGTATTTGTTATCTACATACAAGTGAGTAGTTGTTGTGTATATTTCATTGTTGTTATTTTGTTACTACAACACAACTCGTAATAATTTTTTGATAATTTGAAGCAATAAGGTGTCAAAAATGATAAATATGTCAAAAATGATTTTCGAAAAATTTTTTAAAATGCCAAACAATACTAGACAAAAATAACATGACACGACTCCCACGTGACCTGCCAAAAAGAGACTATTAAAAAAAGTATCTGTACTTGAATCACCTAGTATATATATAGGGCCTTTTCACAGATCTTGGTTTTCGCTGACTCTGGGGAACCGTTAATATATGCAAACATTCGAATTGAGCTCTTTTTGTCGATCCCATGTCTTCTTATTAAGTTTGCCTAATAGTTCAGGTAGTATCCATATTCAGTATGTTACCGCCTGTAGACCTCAGTCAAATGTCAGCATGGTTTCACATTACCTACATATATACATAGCTTGTGTTGCCACATCATTATTTATCAGATATAGTCCAAGGAGATCATCTTACTTATTTCGATAATATCTGACCGATAAAAAAGGTGGAGATTTCCTTTCACCACTAGAGTAATTTATATTCCTAAAGAGTTTTTAAAAAATTCGAATCATATACACAAGTATATGTTTCCTGCCAATGTCTCAAGATAATAGAAATCAACCATCCAACTGCAAGACCCCATGTTCTATATTCTCGCTTTAACAGATCATCTGCAGCATCGTCTCTCTGTACATGGAATTTCCTACCTTTCTCGATTGAAATAGATTGAATTTAAATATTTTGCCTCCTCATATGACAACCCACCTTTCTGTTTTTCGTACAATTACATTTAAAACAATAACTAAACATATCAATTTTAAATATAAAATTAAATTTAAAAGCCCCTTGAGAGGCTTTATATCCTACCTTATGCGATGTTCTTTAGTCTACAATAGAGCATAGGGAGGATATACTTGCATAGAGCTGAAAGTCGATGAGAGGCTACATTTTTCATTATGTGACACTTGTTGGGGTTTTCGTTTTAGAAACTCACTCTCTTTTTGGTCAGACTCGTCTATTCTGCAAACATACGTCCCTTTTCCACTGGAATTTTCGAAGAGATTTACCTTTTCCCATGCAAGTCTTTATAAAATACCCCATGCAGTGCTCTCTAGCCCACAGTACGGTAGAACGTCGATCTACTGGATCTACTTGCATTCAAATTTGTATTAGAATTACGGAGTTCGCAAAGGCCTTGCAACCTTTGCTAATTTTAAAACAGTTTATTTTTCTCCACCATCATTTATCTCACGTTTAATATGAAATGAGCTAAATACATAAATCGTGTGATTGGACACATAGAAAGCGTGAAAGGCTCTTTGTAACAACACTGATCTAATAGTGTTTTACATTCATTAAAATACGAAAATAACGCCGATTGATTGGTGACAGCATCAGGTATTTAGTGAGTGCGTCTTATAAACATTATTACTTCAACACATATTTTTTTTCTAATTCAATGCCCATTAAGAACTGAAGAAGCTGGATTTTTTTTAAAGACTACTCTAACTTCGAAGCTTTTCTCCCTTTTCTGTGGAAAATACCCAGAGTACTTTGGTGGAAATCGAAACCGCAACACCCAGACTGATAGACTAGCGCTCTGCTAATCAGTCCGACGGACCATCAATCTGATGAGCCGCTAGAGAATATAAAAACTTTGTCAGGACAATAATTTTTTGGAAAATATTTGCTTAACGTGCGTTTATGAGCCTTGGATAAAGTTTTGTCATTGAATTTTATTTTCTTAATATAAAAAAGAAATAAAATACTGAACCAGTTAGATGAATCTGGTCAACACCTGGTTTTAATATAGCCTGGTTACTAGCCAACATCCTAAACAGCGAACCTCCTAAACAGCGAATCTCCTAAGATGTGAGGTGAAAGTCATTATCAAGGGATTTACCCCGTCAACACTTGTAAGCTCACATAGTAATTAATACATGCCAATAAATAAGTGTCATTTGCATCACTGAAACTAGAGGTTTATTGCGAATTAGCTTTGCCACACAACTTCGTCCGCGTTCTTGAAATATTTTGTTCAATTTTGCTTTGAAAGCAATCCAAACCAAATAAGAGTCTTTGGTTTAGATTGCTTTACATTATATAAAGGTTCTCGTCCTTACTAAAATAACTGCCGCCTTAAACTATGTATATCGGTTGGTGCTTTAGTTATGTTTTATGTATTTACTTTATATAAAGGTTCGCATCCTTACTAAAATAACTGCTTACTTTCACCGCTTTTCACCGCTACACTTACTCTTGGACATAAAATGTGCGTAAATGTGTACCTTATATTGGAATCAGGATACTAAGATACCTCCTCACAAAACTTTAATAAAATCCATCCAGCAGTTTTTACGTGATGCGAACACAAACAGACAGACAGGAAATGAGTTACTGTTTTATTATGCATTGATAATATTGATAATATAACTGCCCTTAGCTATTTGGGGCTTAAAATTGTTCTACGGTTAGTTATTTTTATATCTCGTAAGATGTAGAGATCTCATTCGCCTTGGGAAAAGGGGGGATGGCGAGAAAAATTTTGTTGTATATTATATGCAATTACCTTTACAACAAACAACCAGTCGCTATGCTATTTGCATGGCTCTCAAATAGTCCATGGTCGCAAAGGCTAGTAAGTTACTTAGATACAATAGAAGTACCTTAAGCTGGATAATTTCCTTGGTGACAGGTCATCAAAACTGCAAGCGTCATCTAGCCAAGGTGAAAATCGAAGATGGAAGAGGCTAAGACCTCAGCGCACATTGTGTGGGAATATCTGGCACTGGCTAGTACAATACTTAGGAACACTGGAGAAAGCTTGTTAAATGTGGATGCCATGGGAGACCTGAGCCTTGAGCATATCCCAGCAAAAATTAAAAAATGGTAATCGAGCGTGGAATTAAGCATTTTTGGTGGAAGTACTTCCTAACTGGATAACCAACTTAATTTTATGATGGGATGCTAGCAATTACTAGAGACTGCGTTATGAGAAAAAAGGCCAACAGTTCCCAGTCGACAGTCTGAAATCACTAAAATCAAGGTTAAAGCCAGTTTATAGCACTTGACTCTATGAAAGTAAGGTTGCCGTAAATTAAATTTCTGTTGCCTATAATCAAAGAGGGTGGAAGGGACCCATTAAGGAAGTTATCTGTCTCGAATTCCGCCTATATTAAATTAATTGCTGTTTGCTATTAGTATCTGCTACATATAGCTGTTACATCGTCATAGTCGTCGCGAAAATATCAGAATCTAGCTTAGTTATACCGACTCTAACAGAAGTTCCTGGTATTTTTAATCATTGCCATATATTTTATTTAAAAATCCCAAAACGTATAAAAAAAAGTAGCTTAATATGTATTGATTAACGCATTTTGCTGTTTCTGATATCTTTTATTATTATTTTTTTTTTAGTTTTCTGAAATCCATACTACTCAAACCAGCTTAAATTTAAGCTACTTTTCACTATTTAAAACCTCATTAATTCAACACTCGTACAAAATACATAACTTTGAAAAAAAAACTGCCTTCTTTCCTTTTCTCTCATGCTCGCATTCTACCACTACCTTTTTCTTTTTTTACACAAATATTTATGCGTATGAATAAAAGCGTGTGTAGGTTTATGTGTAATATGTATGTCTTTGTGTGTGTGTAGGTGTGTGTGCTGATTTCCTTTATACTTATCATCTTATAAGTAACACTTCCTGTATGTGATGTTGCATATTAAAATCCCATATAAAAAGAAGCAGAGATTGAATGAGTTGCTTAACAACAGCAACAACAGCAACCCACAGTAGCACTAACAACAACTGCAGAAACAGTTACCACCAGAAGAGGCCTGTTGTCAACCACCTATTGAGGTTATTATTTCTTTTTTTTTTTGTTTTTTGTTATTTTTTCTCTTAAATATTTTTTCTCCTACTTCTTGCTGTGTTGTAAATACGAGAATAAAGCGCACAGTAGGCTTTAAACAAGCAAAAGCAACAGAAAATAATAATCACAAAAGGATTATTTTACATACATTTATTCCTACATATAAATTATTTAAAACTACTATTTTTTTTGTTGGATTTGTTTCTTTCTTCTTAATAAAGGTTTGTGTGCTGGTGTTGGAAAAAAAAAAGAGTTTCATTTATTATGCTGGTGATGATTTTTGTTAGTGTTTGTTTTGTTTTTTTTTTTTGTGTTCGCTTTGGGTTTATACTGGTGGACATTTAATAGTTTAAATGTGTCTTTTTTTTCTTTTTTCTTAAACCTCCTGTACGGTTAAATACACAAAAACCCTTATTTATGAATGATGAAATATAAAACAACATCAACAACTTAACAACATGATTGTTGTTTAAACACCACTCACTGCTAGAGATTTTTGCTTTCTTCCATTGCTACAAAAAACAGAGACCATTGGAAATTAAAACCAACAGAAAAATATATTCGCCAAAAAAAGCTAAATGAAAGAATATAAAAAAAATATATTAAAATAAAATCATGTTATGCAAAGAAAAATACTTGACAACAATATGAAAATTTCACCAGCAGCAGAAGCAGCAGTAGGCAAAAAAACAACAACAAAATCACACAAAATACATGAATTATGCACGCGAATAGTAACATGAAAGTTTTATGTTGCTAAGCGCTTATATATGTATGTATGTGTGTATTTATGTATATTTGTGTGGATTTTAGAATTCTCTTTTATGCAGAATCTACTTTTTCGAGACACACAAAAAAGTTTAACATTTTTTGGGCAGATTTTTTTTAAGCTTGCACATACTTGTGCCTGACAACAACAGAAAAAGCAGAACAAACGAAAAAGGGTGGTAATGCGCAAACATTTATATGCCACCACCGCCACCAGCAACTAGCAACAAAAACAACTTAAAGATTAAAGATTTTTCGTGTGGCTCACAAGCCTGATGTATTGCAAAAATTTGGACAAATGCGACCAACTAACAAAAATAAATAAAATCCTCCTTTTAATGATTTACTAAGTATAAAAGAGACTGGCAAAACTTCTAGTTTCAGCAGCTGAATATTCAAAATAACACAAAATTAAAATAAACTACAAACAAAATATATGTAAAATCTACTAAAATCGAGTTCGATTCCCACCGAAGACTCTGGTTGTTTTGCTACCATGAATGAAGGTCTTCCTTACTAGGCTCGATCGAATTAAATTAGAATATAATTTGTAATGGCGTTAAAACATTCAATAATTTAAATAAATAGCTAATTGGAATTAATTTTACATTTACATACATAAATATAACTGAATTCAGCTAGCTGAATTGGCTTAAAACTTATACTCCAGTACCTTATTTAAGTCTAAAATACGATTTATCTAACTAAAATATTTTAAAAATAAATTTCAGCCCTTCTAATGATCCTGAAAACATAAGTCGACTGTGTAAATCGTAAATTGTCCATACATTAGAAACTAAAATACATTCCTTTTAATGAGGCTGAAAAAACAACACTGCTATCAAAACTAACATTGTGTTTAATATCGTAAATTTGGATTAATTTAAGTTCAAATTAGCTGCTAACATCTTCTTTAAATGTTCGTTTAGGTGCATGCTATGGCATTTATTTTCATAGTGATGCAAAATGATATGAATGCTATTCAGCTATTACATCTAATAGCTGAATAGCATACATGCCTATTTTGTCAGATTCCTGAAATTTTGAACGTAAGCGAACATGTTAAAAGTACAATTTATTTAGCTGTGCTAGTCAATTCAGCTAGCTGAATTTTACTTTTTTAGTTTTTTTTAAGATATAAATTTAAATTAATTTATCAGAAATTATTTTTTCTTCTTGATTGATGTTAAAGTTAGCGGAATAGACTTTAAAACACAATTCAGCTAGTTAAATGAGTGCAAATTCATAATATACTAAGCACATTTGCCTACATATATAGAGTTTAGCTGGCTGAATTTACTATTAAGTGTAATTCAGCTAGCTGAATTCGACATAAATCCAACTTTAAATATTTGAATTGGCATAGAAACAAAATCAAGCTAACTGAGTTTGCAATAATTGAATAAAATAAAAAATGCTATGTTTTAAAAACTCAGCTATATAATTTGGCGTTGAAATTGTATTCAGGTGACTTAGTTATCTTTAAGTTTTATATTCGCCACTTATATGAACCTTAAACTTTAATAAAGCTAAGTTAAATTAGAAAAACCTTAGATATTTAGATTGCAAAACTTATCTTTTATTATTCCACGGTTAAAAATATAATTTTGACTCTAATTCGATTACTTTTTTGATAGATAAAATGCACCATAATAACTTGCTGAAAAAGTTCTTGAATTTTTAACTTGCCTTTTAGGAAACCAAAGTTGCTTTATTAGATACATAGCAAACTACAATTTCTGAATGCAACTATAATTATTATCCAGCTCAACGCATTTATATTTAAAGATTATTTATATTTATGAATTTAACGTCAGTTAGTATTATAAAGACCTTGTCTTCAAATTTTACATTATATGTCATTCAGCTAGCCGAATTAAGTTTAAATCATGTTTTAACTGGCTATTTGTATTTTAGAACGCCATTCAGCTAATTGATTTTAGCTTGCTTTATATTTTACATTGAATGTCATTCAGCTAGCTGAATTAAGTTTAAACCATGTTTTAGCTGGCTAATTTCATTTTAAGACGTCATTCAGCTATCGAAAGCGAGATATTTCAAAAAACCTCTCTTTCGAATTTTACGTTGAATGTAAATTCAGCTAGCTGAATTAAGTCTAAATCATATTTTAGATGACTATTTTTATTTTAAGACGTCATTTAGCTATCTGATTTCAGCTTGCCTAATATTTTAAAAATCTGGTCTTAATTAAAAAATATTTTATAATTCGATTTTTTTTTTTAACTGAATGCCACACAGGTAGCTGAATTTAATTAAAATTACGATTTAAGTTTCTTTTTTATTTTTAAATAATAAACTTTGTATTTGTATTTTTCCTTTACACTTTTAAGAATTATTTGCAATTAAAAGCAAACACTTAAAATACATCCAGCTGGTCACATTGTTGCACAAAATCCTTTATTTCCTCCTGTATGTGACAGTACATACAGCAAATTTGAATGAACAGAAAGCTAAATAAATAAAACAACATAAAAACACACGAAAAACACTATAACAGCGACATGTGTGTATTGAAGGAGAAGCTGGCGATGAAAGAAAAAATTACAGCCAGGGTGTTTTTAACAGCAGCAACATCATCAACAGCAAAGAATTCGTGCTGCCGAATGTGTGCACACTGTGCACCCGTTCGAACAGCAAGTAAAGTGGATGATGTATGAATAGTTTAGTATGAAAAGTAAATTTAGGTTTGTGATGTTTATAGCTGTGCAATTGCACATGCATGTCCATGTGCATGTGTTTGTCATGCTGTTTCTGTTGTTGCATTTCTGAGTTATTAGTGGCTGTGTGGTTGTTATATTTTTCATCCATCGCAAGCTTTTTTTCTACTTTTTCTTGTTTGTTCGTTCGTTTGTTTCTTTTATCAAATGTTTTTAAGCAGCCCTACCACCAGTTTTTCAAACACATTTAAGCTTGACGTGTGTATTCATATGCAAAAGGAAAAAAAACTTGTATCAAGATTCGTAGAAAAATAAAAACAATATAAAGGACGTAAAACCAACGCAGGAACCAAGTACGCAAAAAAAAAAGAAAAGAATGCCCTCAATTTTTAATTTGCATACATACGAGTGTGTATGTGTTCGTGCTAGCGTGTGCGGCTGCACATGCATTGAATAATCACAAAAGAGGACTTTATTTTGACAAAGTAAGTCTTTAAAACGAATGCAAATCCTTAAAAAAAAAGATAAACAGAAAAAACATGTATGAAGAGCTGCTAGCATACGGGTGGAAAAATTGCTGAATATCAATAAAGTTTTATAGTTGTTCTAGAGAAACGAAAAACGAACTTAATGGGCGGCTTAGCGAAATAATTTAAAATATTTTTATTTTTCGTTTTTCTACAAAAGCATAATTTAAAGTATGAATTGCAGTTTTTTTTCTAATAAAAGGATTTCTACAGGCCCAAAATAAGGCGATATAGAGATATACAAATTTTAACACAATTTAATTGGCCCAATTAAGTTTTTTGCAAATTATCTAGTGACCCCCCACTCCATACTTCGATTCGAAACGGAAATAATTCAAATTTGTATGACTTTAACATTGTATTTCAAAAAAGATTTCTTTCGAATCGAAAGACGCAGCAGCCTCCCTGGCTTTTTGAAAATTTTACTTTAAATAAAAGTAATTCCTTGTTAAAACGTACCTATTTAAACAAACTACTTTGTAAACATCATCATCATTTATCCAGCCAAACTCAGATAAAGGAATACAAGGAAAACTTAATGCAATCATTATCGTCAGTTGGTGAGAACGATATCTACCAACGCCCTAAGCTTTTCTTAATATGTTACGTTTGAGGAAATTTGACATTACTCCAGCGATAACACAGTCATATTTTATCTAAGGACCAAAAAGCTATGTGTAATACGGATCTGCCATGCACTATTGGACGACATTCGGCATCGGATTAGAAAAACCTATACATTCGCTTTGCTAAAATCTATCTAAAGGAATAAAATCACTTTGGCGAATTTTTTTTTAAATCTTCATCATAACCCAACTTAGGGTTTTACGGAAAGAAAAATTGACTACGCCCAAATTTACGCCTACTTTTTAACTAGCTATAGCACTATAATAGGTAGATCTTTGAAATTTTGCGCCAAGAACAATGGACCCTCCGGGCCTCCGAGTGGATATAGCACATCTAGCACAACCCTTCTATTAATATATATTGTTTTGGGAAAAACAGGCTGGGTTGGAATAGTGGGCGTGGTAAATCCCATACGAAGTGAACAATTATTATCGTCTACCTGGAGATCTGCAACAGGTAGAGCCATAAAACTATGCACAAGTAAGCCTCCTACTAATATGTACACACACTGGATGGGGTCGGTAGGCGTGGTACCTCCCATACCAAGCTAAAAAATATTATCGTATACCTAGAAAACAACAATAAGAAGAGTCTTGAAACTTTGCAAAAGTAACCCTAATGCTAATGTTCATAGTCAAGCAATATACACTATATTGGGATAGTGGGCGTGGTACCTCACATACAAAGTTAAAAAATATTATTGTGTAGCTGGATAACTACAAGAGGTACCGTCTTGAATATTTGCACAAGTAATCCTCATACTAATATGCATAGTCTAAGAAAACACAGACTGGATTAGGATAGTGGGAGAGGTACCTCCTATAAAAACTAAAATATTATTATTATCGTGTTATAACAAATAGTCTAGTAAAAAAGAGATTGAATGGGAACAGTGGGCGTCGTATATTGCATATAAACTGAATCAGCTTTGTCGAAAGAACAGCGTGAGTTTTTGACTTAAAGGTTAGCCATACTTTTCTAGCAAGTGTTTATTGTATTTTTTGTGAATGAGTGTAGGGGAGCACACCGAGGATAGCTAGTAAGATATATATTTGCGAAATGTTTACATGAAAATTATTTTAAAAAATATTCGAATGTGGAGAGTCTTATGATTATGAATATGAATGTATTGATGTCTCTTTACAATCATATTTAGGTCTATTTATATTTAAAAGAGTCCATCAATCACATGATGGGCGATTCACTGTAGAGCTTGCGGAATGAAGAAACGGGAATTCCTATATGTTCTTCAACAAGCAATGTCGAGTTATTAGATTAGAGTTTAAAGAGAGAGTTGGTGAACACATTCGAAGTGAAATGAAAATCCAAAGGCTACCAGTATGGTTAACCTATAGGAGGTTTTTGCTTTTTTTTTCATTACCCCTCTTAGGAGATGGTTTATAGAAGCCATATGGCTTCTATAAACCATCTCAATCTTCCACGATTTGTCAAAGCTGTTTTTCTCGTCTTCCTTTTTCGTGTGCCAAAGGTTTCCTTTTTTTGCCTTGTGGTAATTTCGTTAATCGGTTGTTGTTTCAGTTAAGTATATGACTGGTCTGCTATAGCGGGTGGGTCCTAGTTTAATAAATAATGGAAATGGAGTGCCATCTATCGTTGCCTAGAAAGAATGACCTCCTTGTATTTAGTGTAGTGGTGTGAAACCTGGCTAACATTTGATTTCTTCCTTCTTCTTTTTTCTCAGGGGGTGGCGGTTGCCTGATCGCTTGCCCTTATGTTATCCTCTATTTGTCCAGGTGGTGAGGGTCAGGGGCTCCTTTTTTTGATTTATTGTCTAAAGGGAGTTGATGCCACTTTATTTTTAAAACTCGAAAAATTGTTCGTCCTCTGCGACATATCGAACCTGGGGTGCTTCGTTTTGCAGGCAAGCACTTAACCACAACACCATGCTGCCACCTATTAGCAGTTAATGCCTTATGCTTATGCATGAACTAAACAATGATTGGAATAAACGAAATTTTATGTAAAGATAGGTTGCGTATTATTTTTGTAACCTGCGGCGATCTTGTTTATTAAGGCCGAATTCTGCAATAATGTTGTTTACCACCAAACGCTACATTATTATGTAGAAAAAAGAAGAATGAAGTGACGTGATTTGCGCCTGAGAGACATCAGCAAAGCCTATTCGGAATGTACATACATACATTCTGTCAAAAATGCATGTGCAGGCAATATATAAATGTTCATATTTTCTATGCTGCTATTGTAAATAAAGGAATTAATTACACAGTTCAACAGTGAAAAAATACAAAGAAGTGACAGTATAATTCTTCGATTCTACTACGATACTACGTCATAAAAGACCAAAAAAAAAGTCCCCTGTCTCCCAGTTTTGCTTAAAGTCCTCCAGGTTTTTTTTATGTGCCCTCAAAGATGTGGGGCCTCGATGTCACTTTTGCAAAAAAATGATCATTTTCTCAAGCTCATATTTTGCAAACCGTTTAAAATTTTGATCTACTCTCTGAGGCAAAGTTGTAGCTCTTGTCATAAAGAACAAAAATTGTTAACATATAAAATCAAAAAAACTTCATATTCACGGTCAAAATCGCAAAAAACTTTAAAAAATTCAATTTTTTTTACCTTTTTTCCCCTGTTCAGGTCCATAGGTAGCAAACCGTTCAAAATTCAAGGACACAATCTACTACAAAAATTAACCTAAGATCTCAATAAACAATTTCCTAGAACATATGAACTTCCTAGGAATGATTCTTAACACCGTTTAGGTAGCGCTTAGGTAGCCGCAAAAGTCCAGGGCCAACAACATTACCTAAGCTCTATCTAAACGGTATTAAGAATCATTCCTAGGATTATTTTTTGATGTTATATGTTAACAATTTTTGTTCTCTATGACAAGAGCTACGACTTTGCCTCAGAGAGTATATCAAAATTTCAAACGGTTTGCAAAATATGAGCTTGAGGAAATGATTTTTTTTTTTGCAAAAATGACATCGAGGCCCCACATCTTTGAGGGCCCATAAAAAAAACCTGGAGGACTTTAAGCAAAACTGGGAGACAGGGGTATATTTTTTTTTTTGGTCTTTTATGACGTGTTGGTGTCCGTATATGGTTATTTTGCCATGACTTCAAAAATTACACAGTGTGTAGTAGAATAGAACCTATTTTATTAAGTTCGTGTATTTTTAAAAAAGTTTTTATTTGTTACATTGTGTTATTATTTTATTAAATATTGTTTAAAGATCCATTAAAATTTAAAAAAAAAATTATAATACCACAATGAATAAAACCAATAAAAAAATTATATTTCACTAAAAAAAATCAGTAAATCATGCTAAGGATGATTTTTCACCCGAAGAACTTTACTAAATTCATTGTAGTAAAATAAGCTTAATCCTGTGTTCCCATACACGTGTAGTAAAATGGATTTAATAACTTTCAACCTAAAAACACTCTCCTTTCATACAAGTGTGTATATTTTTGTTACTTTTTATTCATTTTTTTTTTTGTTTAACATTTTGTGATGATTTAAAAGAATACCTTTTATATTTGGTTCCTTTGGGGTCTTTTTTCTTCATTAAGATATGAACTTTTGTTGTTCTTACTGGGAGCTGTGTACTCTATTCGTTTCAGCTTTTTGTTTCTGCTCTGAAAAAGAGAATTATTAATTTATGCTAAGACACGTTTCTGCATTTAATAATTGTAAGCGTTTTTCTTTGTGCTCTTGTTCTTGTTATTCTTGCGATAAAAAGTTGTTGTTTGTTTATGGTAACAAAAACAAAAAAACACAAAAAAAAACAATTTTGTTGTCCTGAAAATGTTATTGTTTCTATTTTCATTATATGTGTGTACAAGAAGAGATGAGGTAAAAGGGATTATATTGTAAGAAACGATATTGTGTCAGTTTTAGGTGCCTTTAAAAGTATGTCTTGTAGGCTTTTAACACACATAAAAATTCTGAATTAATTTAAACCTCATTAACCACGCCCTAAGAAAAATTAATTCTGTTTCATGCAAATTTTAACAGCAAACGAAAAGCTTTAAAAAATAGCAAGAAGAACAAAATTTAGTTCAAAAGAAGTCTTCGCAATCGTCATTAGTAACATCAGTTTCATTATCGTCATCATCATTACACTCTACACTTTTGTTGTTGTTATTACTAAGACACATTTCTTCTTTTTCTCCTTTCAATTGTTTTACATTTTTTTGGTTTCTTTTTTTTTTTTTGTTATTTTGCTTTTTAATTTACATGCACCACTTACATTATTTACTCCGTTTCTTTTTAATGCTCTAAAATAATCGCACCACAAAATATGAAACCGTAAAACAGTGAAACGGCCAGAGAGGCACACGCAAACACACAAGTCTATAGTATTTTGTTGGATAATGAATGGAATAAATATTTCTCTTTGCTTTGCTTTGGTTTGGATACGGTTCGGTTTTAGTTGGTGCCAAGCAGTCTGCTGGTGAAGCCTATATAGAAACTACAAAAACAACAACAATATAAGCTAAATAGCTGGCGTTGTTGGTATCGTTATGTCTGGCATTGTTATATTTACTGCCTGCTGACATTCTTCGCGCATCACAAGCCAAATCCGAAAGTGTGTGCAAACACGGTGAAAAAAATGTTAAGAGAGGCCTTACAAATGGGCCAGAGATGTGACTGGAAATTTTTATTAAAAAGTTAAAAATTTTTTAGTTAAAGAGTCTTTTAAAAAGGTACCTTTTTAACAAGTCTTTATTATAAGAGGTACCTGGTCTTAAAATATTTCCTTTTTATAAAACGTAATTCTTATAAAATTTAAAGGTACATTTTTATAAATGGTAATTTTTTATAACTCTTGGTATTCAATAAATGATGATTTTTTTATTTATAAAAGTTTCAAAGGTGAAATATTATATGATACTTTTTTATAGAAGATATATTTTAAGAAAACATTTTTTATATATTTATGTGTAAGGCAACTTTTGCCGAAAGGTAATATTTTATAAGAGGTACTTTTTTATAAAAATTACTTTTTATAAAAACTGATTTTGTTGTTTTTTATAAGAGGTACTTTTTTATAAAATGAACTTTTTTATAAAAGGTACTTTTTTACAAAAGGTACTTTTTTATAAAAGGTACTTTGTTATAAAAGCAATTTTTTAAAGGTGTTTTATATGTTTTGCTTTTGTGTACAAAATAATTTTTTGTAAAAAATACTTTCTTGAATGGTACTTTTTCACAAACATTAATTTTTTTACTAAAAGTAAGTTTTTATGTTTTAAAATTTATTTATTTTTTTAAAAGGCATTGTTTATATGAATTAATAAAAATATTTTATATTTTTGTAAAATGTATTTTTTAAGTTACTTTTTTATAAAATTTCTACGAATAGGTATTTTACGCGCACTTTCATGATGGTGTATTTTTTCGATATAAAATGTAATTTTTTTCTTATAAGAATATAAAAAATACATAAACTGATATGCAACATACTTTAAGGCGGAAAATCCTATTAAAATAAAAAGTACTTATTTATATACATATAAATTTAAAAATAAAAAATTACTTTTTTATAAAAGATTATTTTTTATACAATAATTTTTATAAAAGACTTCTTTTACCATAATTTTTATAAAAACTAATATTTAGAATATACTTTTTTGCAAAAGGTACTTTTTTATAAAATATACTATTTTATAAACGGAACTTATTATAATTATTTTTTATAGGCGTTGTACATATGTATTTTGCTTTTGTGCAAAAGGTAAAAAGTAATTTTTTATAAAACCTACTTTCTTATAAAAAGCATTTTTAAAAGAGGGACATTTTTAGAAATATGTAGTACTTTTTCACAAACATTAATTTTTTACTAAAAGTAATTTTTCTATTAAAAGGCAAATTTTATATATATTATTAAAAGTATTTTATATTTTTATAAAATGTATTTTTTTAAGTTACTTTTTTTATAAAAGTTACTTTTTAGATGTTATTATTTTATAAAAAATACTTTTTTGGTACGTTTTCATTTACTTTTTTATAAAAGATGTTTTTATCTTTTATCTTAAAGGAAATATATTTTTATAAAATATTATTATACTAAAAAGTACTTATTTGTATATAAATTTAAAAATAAGAAAATACTTTTTTATAAAGTAAATTACTGTTTTATAAAAATGATTTTTATAAAATCATTTGATTTTTATAAAATCATTTGATTTTTATAAAATCATTTTCATAAAAGACTTCTTTTACCATAATTTTTATAAAAAGTAATATTTGATTTAGAATATACTTTTTTGCAAAAGGTACTTTTTTATAAAATATACTTTTATATAAACGGAACTTATTATAATTATTTTTTATAGGCGTTGTATATATGTATTTTGCTTTTGTGCAAAAGGTAAAAAATATTTTTTTATAAAACCTTCTTTCTTATAAAAAGCATTTTTATAAGAGGGACATTTTTATAAATGGTACCTTTTTAACAGACGTTCATTTTTTACTAAATTTCTATTAAAAGACCATTTTTTATATTAATAAATATTTAGGGCCTTATTAATAAAAAATATTTTTGATTTATAAAAGGTTTATAAAACAAATTTTCATAAAAATATTTTTATTAAACCTTTTATAAACTGAAAATATTTTTTCTGAATTTGGCCATTAATATTTTTGTATCATGTATTTTATTAAAGTTAGTTTTTTATAAAAAGTACTTTTTTAGTACGTTTTCATAGCATTTATTTTTTTTAAAAGATTTTTTTTTTTTTGATAAAGATGCTTCTTTATAAAATCTATTTTTCGGGAAATGTTCATTTTTTATTAAAGATCCTTTAAAAAAAAATAACTTTTATATATATATATTTATATTTATACAAAAGTAACTTTATTTTCATAAAATAAAAAGTACTTATTTTTTATAAAAAAGTACTTATTTTTTATAAAAAATATTTTTTTATAAAAGATTCTTTTTTAAAAATCCATTTTTTTATTAAATACGTTTTAACACTTTTTTTTCCTAAAAAGTACTTTTTTACATAAAGGTAGTTTTTTATAAAAGTTCATTTACATAAAAATTAAGGTACTTTTTATAAAAGTTTTTTTTTAATGGCTTAGAATAAAAATGTTTTTTTAAGATATTTACTTATATATAACGAAATCAATTTAAAGACACTTTTCTTAAGATATAAAAACAGGGAATTACAAGACTTCCTTTCTTTGAAGAGATATTATTAGTACTTTTCAACAATGTTTATTTATTGGGATAGGTTGGAATGGAGTGATCCAAAATATATATATACTTAATGGGGTCGGCAATGAATATTGTAGAAATTACACACGGAATGACCTGCGGTAAAGGTTATAAAAGCAACAATAATTCATTGGGTTCGGTTGGACGAAAGTGATTTTCATGTAGCTCTTTCTATATCAACTAAGGAGTATCAAAACCTTCTCGCAGTTGTGTATCCTAACTTATAAAAAAGAACACTGAACAAAATTAACACTACATAAAGTACATCACACAGAGAATCTCGAGGCAGATGGTTGTCCTGTTTACCCTTGCAACCATATCGTAAGACTTACTTAAAAATTTTGCTCTACAACTTATGGTTTTTGTATTTTTATCCTTTTTTCTTAAAGCTCCATTATTATGAAAAAAAAATCCTTAAGGAAATATTTCTATAAAGGCCCCTAAGGGCCATGCCTTGCCATTTCATACCGTTCTGGCAAAGTAAATGTGTAATTCTATACATCTTAGTGCAGTTGTGTGTACATATCTTTTATGCATGAATTCGTTAAGCAAATTAACCTTAACCCTGGCTTACTATTAAAGTAGATACAGCGAAACTCAAGTAGATGTAACTGAGGAATAAAAATGTGTGTATGCATGTATGTGTGTGGTTTTTTTTAATTTTTGATTTAAAGCAAAATAAAATTAAATAATAAATGCTTGCTCAATTTACTTCATGTTCTGGCACAAAAAAAAACAAGGCATTATAACGATGAGGAGGGCAATTATTGTCATTAAATTCTTTGATTGTATTTAATGTTGTGTGAGACTGGTTTTGAAACTCAAATTTAACCCTTTGACAGCACTTTAGTATGGTTATAAAATCGAGGAAAATGATTAATGTGCTGAATGAATATTCAGCAGTGGTTGCCATTAAACTGAGTATCATATACAAACACAAACTAGCCGGGAATGCCAAAGGGGTCTTACGAAAAACGAGCTTCCCTTGGTTTTATGTTATTGCTTTTATTTTTAGCTTAAGTCATAAATATTTTATTTGCTTTATTGGTAACAAAGTTCTTCATAATAATACTGCCCAGAATATTCTATTATAAAACTAATATTTTTTCAGAAATTTGTATTTTTAATTGGCAATGGGGACAAATTTGAATGCGGCAAATTAAACCAGAATAAATTAGTAATTACAGCTTCAGTTGCAAACTGGTCCCTTTTTAGTTACCCAAAGCCATTTTATTTTTTTTAACAAAAACACCAACAAAATATTTTTTCCCCTGGAGTGAATGATCATATAGCACTGCCTAACAACAACACAAACACCATCATCATCATTTAAATCATCACATTATATAAACACAAAAATAAAAATAACAATTTATGGGACGCCAACACATTCCAGCCACTCGTATTAATGCCTAGCAACGTATTTATAGCACTCTTTTGATTTAATTGTACACTCTGTCACCTAAATTCATTTTTAATTCATTTCAAGCATGACTGGTCATTACGTTTAGACAATAAAACGTTTGAGAAGTTTCTTACAGCAAAAGTTTTTTAAGCATTTTTTTCAAAAGCAACAGAAATTTGAAACGACTTTTTTATTTGTTTTTTTTTTTTTTTTTTTATTCTTATATAAATTGAAATGCAAAAAAAAAAAAGAAATGAAATCAAATATTTTTTAAGGTCACTGGTATTTAGTTTCTTGGAATGTAAAAGTGAGTGTTTGTTTCTTAAGGTTTCTTTTATTTTTTCTTCTTCTAGTTAAATAAAGCGGAAATTGAAACTTTGCATTGAATTCCCAATCAGAGCGTTACATAAATTAAAAAAGAAACGAAATGAAATGAAATTAAGTTTTATCAAAAACTTTTAAAACAAATCCGGTAGTTTTGTCTAAACGGAATTTAGTTTTTGATTTAGTGGTTTGAAAGTTTATACTTTTGCAAATATTTACATATGACTTGCTTTACTTCTGTTCTAAAAACTATTTCTTAAGAAATAATAATCTTGAAAAAAATATTTTCCTTCCCCTCTCCAATTTCTTTTATGCTTGAAATTAATGATAAAATAAACTTAATTCTTTTTTTTTCTAAATTTTTGTAATTTTTTAATATTTTGTTTGACATTATGATCAGTGAAGCGTGATCATCAATTTCTATTTAGATTACAATAGATTTTGACAAGAAAAGAAAAAGGGAAAAAATTCCAAAATAACAATGAACTGCAAACAAAAGGCGGAGAACAGACACATGTACATAATAATATGTTCTTAAAGTTATTCAACTAACATGAAGCAGAGGCAACAAAAAAAAAACATGTAATAGTGCAATATACGGCCGTGCCGAATCTTATATACCCTTCACCAGAGTATTGTTTAATATTCCCTTACCGTCTTATGTTTCACAATAATACACATTCGGATTTTACTTTGTGAAATTGATTATTGCAAATATAATATAAAGATATTTTTTTGTAAAATGCTTTGTAAAAATTTTATCGGAAATTTTTTGTTAAAATTTTATCGATCATATTTTCTAAAGATTTAAAGAAAATTATTTTCTAAAAATTTTATCGAAAATTTTTTGTAAAAATTTTATCGAAAATTTTTTGCAAAAATTTCATCGTAAACGTTTTTGAAATTTTTTTGTAAAAATAGAAAATTTTTTTAGTAAAAATTTTATAGAAAATTTTTTTAGTAAAAATTTTATAGAAAATTTTTTTAATAAAAATTTTATAGAAAATTTTTTTAGTAAAAATTTAAAGAAAATTTTTTTAGTAAAAATTTTATAGAAAATTTTTTTAGTAAAAATTTTATAGAAAATTTTTTTAGTAAAAATTTTTTAGAAAATTTTTTTAGTAAAAATTTTTTAGAAAATTTTTTTAGTACAAATTTTATAGAAAATTTTTTAGTACAAATTTTATAGAAAATTTTTTTAGTAAAAATTTTATAGAAAATTTTTTTAGTAAAAATTTTATAGAACATTTTTTTAGTAAAAATTTTATAGAACATTTTTTTAGTAAAAATTTTATAGAACATTTTTTTAGAAAAAATTTTATAGAAAATTTTTTTAGTAAAAATTTTATAGAACATGTTTTTAGTAAAAATTTTATAGAACATTTTTTTAGTAAAAATTTTATAGAACATTTTTTTAGTAAAAATTTTATAGAAAATTTTTTTAGTAAAAATTTTGTAGAAAATTTTTTTAGTAAAAATTTTGTAGAAAATTTTTTTAGTAAAAATTTTGTAGAAAATTTTTTTAGTAAAAATTTTGTAGAAAATTTTTTTAGTAAAAATTTTATAGAACATTTTTTTAGTAAAAATTTTAAAGAAAATTTTTTTAGTAAAAATTTTATAGAAAATTTTTTTGTAAAATTTTTCTTGTAAAATTTTTATAGAAAATTGTTTTGTAAAAATTTCATAGAAAATTTATTTGTCGAGCAGACACATTTTAAGTATGCATGCTATGGGGACATTAGCCTTAAACAGATATATGTGGAATTACGAGACACTGAGTGAAGAGGAAGATGGTCAACTGAGACTACTACAGTCAATTCAGTCGATAATAAAGGCAGCAACTAAGGTTATTAAATTTAAATTAACAATCTGGAAAATAGAACGATAACGATATTGATTTGCTACGATACTGCTTCTCTTCATATTTATGCATTTAGTAAGAGAGTCAATGTAAAGTCACTTTTTAACTGAAAGTCAGTTTTTCACCAAAAAGACATTTTCGCCAAATGGTAATTTTTTCTTTTGCCGAAGAAATTGTTTCTTTAATTGCTATATATCGCTTAATATCTGTGAATTTTCCATTTATTTTTTAATATATGATTTTTAATCTAAGTTGCACACCCATACATATGTAACTCTATTACTTTCTTCCTTTTGTCTCCGTCGCTTTTTTTTTATCTAATTTATATTTTTTTTTATCTAATTTAATATTATTATAAATAAATTAAACTATAAAATTTTCGAAAATTTGATAATAATTTTTGCTTCTCTTTTTAATACATTTACAGAGTCACGTGCAAAGCTTTTGCAAAATACAATATAATAGAGCATAAAACTATCTAGAATCAGCAAATAACCAAAACTACAGAAGAAAGTGTTGTTCACAAAGGAGCAGGAGCAAAACATAAACAGATAGAAAACACCAATGTACGTAAATGGAACAAAAAGACTGGAAATAAAAAGGCAGAATAGAACATGTTTTTAAAATATCTTTACTGTTGCTGGTAAGCTTATTTTGAAAGTAACTTATTTACTAAACAAAAAAAAAAATAAATAAAAACTTTTGCAAAAAAAAACTGCATAAAAAAAGAAAAAGAGACAATCATATTTTTAATGTAAAGTAACGAAGATCATGTGCTGAAGCAAAAATCTCTAGCAGTAGACAATATTACTGCAAATTAAACTATATACTTGTTGAAGTGTTGTTATACTCCTCTTCTTGAAAGTGCTAGTTAGTAACACAACTACATAAGTATGTCTATATATATTTTAGCAAAATCGTAAGACCATAAATTTGTACAAAAATTTTCTAGGGTGACAGATCAAATAAGGGAGACTCTCTTCCTTTAAGTATAGTAAAACTAGTTTGTTATTTTGACGGATTTCAACATCTTTTAAAATTACCACTCGAAAATATTTCACCTCTTTTTGCTTATCATATGTAATACCCCATATGTTAGATTTGTTTGTATTCAATCTTGAAGATTTATCTTACCTTTTTGTTGCTTTCTTTTTTCACTTATTTGTCTAGGTGTTCAAATGTAAGTTTGCAGACTAATATTCCCTTTATTTCCTGTGTCCTTTAAGGACAATGCAAACAAATCTTGATTACTTGTTTTCTTTTTTATGTTTGTGCTGCTTTTGCAACCAGAGAGCCATGTAAATGTACAAGATAAACGGGAATATTTATTGATTTTAACTTTTTTTCCTTTTTATTTGTGTTTTTGCCTCTAAATAGACCGTGTTGTTGGCTCTAGTGTGTTTTTTTTAAGACGATTTATTTATGTCCCTTGATTGTTTAAGGGACAAGTTCTTTTTATTTTATTTTTTTTTTGCTATTGTGTAAAAGTGTTGAAGCAAAACAGCTGATGTTGGCTCATTTCAAATACTTGAATGTCATTTGGAGGGTAAAACCAACCTAGTTGGAGGCATATTTTTTGTAGTGGGCTTTATTGTGACAGGGAAAATTAAATATTTAATAAAAACCAAAATGATTAAGTAAAAAGTTTTTGAAATTGTTTTTTAAAAAATTAAAAAAATTCGTAGAATACGTTTTTATTCATAATTTATCAGTTAGAATTATATTTTAATTGTGTTAACTTTATTTTTTAAAATTTGTGCATTTAAGTAGTATTTTTCCCAATTAAAATAAGAAATTTGTATTACAAATAAATATTTTGTTAACCTTAGCGTATGATTAATAATAATTCTAAGGTTTGCTTACGAAAAGTCTTAAAAACTACATTATATTCATATTGTTTTCGAAAATTCACAACGTTTTCTAAAGTCTAGAGATAATGTTTGTAGATAGAAAGAGCAAGAAAAAAATAACTTAAGTAAAAATGATTTTAAAATATTTAAAACTGTATTTATAATAACATAAAGTAAAAGGAAAATTGATAAACTTAACTACTTAAAATTGCTGCAAAATTTGAGATTGGATATTATAAAAACCCTTATCTGTTTTGGAGTATTACGATTTTGTACTCAGTTTATAAAAAATAATAAATTTAAAATTTCTTTAAAATGCTTTATTTAGAATCATCGGCTTTTTAAAACTTTCCTTAAGTTTTAACTTTAATGGTCGAATATACTGAAATTTTTCCTTTTTTTAATGTTTTACTTCATAAAGTGAAAAATGTGTCAACCTTTACACATACACGACTTATCCTAGCTTTTAACAAAATTTTAAACTGTGGCAAGAGCAAGCAACGGTGCAAGTTTTTAACTGGTTTGTAGCATAATATTGCTTGTATCAAGAACCCCGCCAATAGACGACGAAAACATTTTGTTTCATACATTTTAACGAAATTTAGTATTTTAAATTACACTGAAAAAGAGTTAGATATTAAACATGGTTTGAAACTTTTTTTTTAGCAGAAGAATTTTCCGTATGTTTTTATTCAGAGACTTTAATTTTTGTCTATGTCGTTTTAAAATCGTTTATTAATTAAAAGTCTACTTAGCTTACTTTTAAATCCCTCTAAAACCTTTCAAGAAATCTGTTAAGTTTTTAAATTATAGCGCTTTTTGTTGCCCTACTTCGTAGATAATATCAATCATACGTCAGAGTTAATAATATCAATCATACGCCATAGTTAATGAATTTTCTTTTTAGTAATTTTTATTAATTTTTCGGATTTAAAACTTCAATTAATTTTTTAATTGATACAAAAATCCATTTTTGTTAAAAACAGAGCAAAAAAATCCTAATTAAATTAATTAATTAAATTTTATTTTGAAACCAATTAAAACCTTTAATTGTTGAAAATATATTTTTCTATGTATCTTGCATTTTGCCAAAATTTGTGTGATATTTATGATTAGTGGCATTGGGCTAATCACATTTTCTAGATGCCAAGGAAACATTTAAATGCCTTATTTTTAAATGGTATTGCATATACTTCACATCATTTAATCTCTTTAATTTCAGCTATATTTGAACGGAAATGGAATGAAATTCTCATTATGGTACTATGCCCCAAAATTTATTTCTGAACTACTCACCGTTGTGCAAAGGACAGAGAAAGAACCTAACGATGACAAAGAAGTATTTAATCCTATTTTTTTAATAATTTTTAAATTTGTATAAAGAGCTTGTGACCAATTTGGCTTTTTATTGCAGAGTGCAATACAAGGCAAACTCGCGTACTAGCTCCACCATTGGTATTTGTAGCAAACATCCTGCTATTAGTTATTTTTGCATTTTCTTAATAGTTTTTAAAAGAAAATTAATAATAAAATTCGTATTGCTTCTGTCTTAGTTCAAGTATAATGCGATGCATAATAAGTATGGATAATAAACTCCCTGCATGTTGCTAAAATTAAAAATACTAGTGCAAAATCTCTCCTTGTTGCTATGTGCTTCAGGATGACATTTATACGGATTCCTATGATTCAAAAAAAAATTTTTTTTTTTCTTTTTTCATAAAAATATCAATTTAATTTAAACAGCCTTCTGGCTAGTTTTATTTTGTACACATAATGTCCATATAATAGCTAAATTTACAATAAATTTCCCAACCCTGTTATGGTTTAATATTAAGTTTTTATTGCTGCTGGTGTCAGCTGTGTCTGAGGGCACGTTTTGTTAGTTTTATTTTTGTAGAAAACTTTTTTTTATATTTTTTTTTTTTTTTTAATTTTCTACTGTGTGTTCTATTTTTAAGCCCGAATTACACTAGAAATTATGTTAACATATTACTTTGGCTCACTTATACACACTCAAGCCAACACAAACATGTCCTTGCTTACATGTTGTAACCTTTTTTTTCCCTACACTCGGAGTGTGTTTACTTTGCGAGTCTTAGATATGATTTTGTAGAATTTATATTTCTACTATTTTTGTATTTATATTTTGTTGCTTGTCCAACTAAACATTGTCTATGGTCATTGGTCCAGTTGTTGGAGTTTATTTTACACTTTATGAGCATCATGTTTGTGTGGAGATTTCCTAAGTTCCTTTTTTTCATTTTATTGCATGTGTGTGACCATGTGTTTATTTCTATTTCCTTTTCATGTGAGTTCATCATGTTGTTAAAGTCGTTTCGAGTTTCATTTTTATATTTTTCATTTAGCCTGGCAGGAAGGGAACATTTTTTGAAAAAAAAAGTACAAAATCATAGAAAATTCTTGGCAATGTCTATTTGTGGCTTCTAGAGTTATGATTTATTTAACAATATTGTTTATGAATTTGTTTTGTTCAAAAAAAACGAACCAAAAAACTCTGAACCGGAAACGAAACATAAATTTTGAATTAAGTCTAAACAAGCTGAAAAATGGAGAAGTTTAAATTAAAAATTTAACTTAATGAAAAGAGTTTTTTTATATAAAGAAACCTTCTGATGTTGCAACACATACAGCAACTTTTCTAGTTAACTATTTCTAGTTAACTATTATTGTTTCTTTTTTAAAAATTTCTCTTGCAGTTTATTAAATATTTTTTAATATAAAATATCTCTTGTATTTTGTTAAATATTCCTTAACTATTAAACTCAAATATTTGGTGCTAAAAAATACAAAATTTCTACTTGTATGTGTGGTTTTTTTCGGGTGTCATATATTAGTTTCCAAACTAGAAAATTCTAAAAAGTCTGCTGCAAAAGTTTTACCACATTCCTTAACTTTAAGCACTAATGTGTCTTAACAAAGTTTTGCAAATGCAGTCATTCATTCATTTAGTTGGTTGTAAAGGGATTTTTGACAATTTTAAGTATAATATTCATATTATGTCACATCAATTACCCAGCAAGAGTTTTGAAAAATTTTGACACTTGTTACTTTAGGTGGCATATTTCTTTACTTAGTTTATATAATTTTCTAAATTCAAACCTAATTAAAGTATATTGTTCAAGCTGGATTAGGAATAACTGCACCATACAAAAAAAAAATAAACTAAACTAATTACGGCATTATATAAAATCAATTTTCATCTACTCTAGCGTATGATTAATATTAATTAAGAGGTATGGATAGAAATATATTTTTAACTTGTAATCTAAGTCATATTTTCCCAAACTTCAAGATGCATTAAAAGGCTAGAGCATTGGATTTTTTTTATAAAATATCTAGAAAATAAACCTGCAAAATAAAAAACTAATTTATTTTATATCGAAGTCTTAAAAATAACGATTTCTTTAAAAATTTATTTTTATCAAAATAACATTAAACATTTTTATCTTAATGTTTACACTAAATAGTTGAATATTCTGTCAAAATATTCTAAAACTACCTTTTACTAAAATATTCGCCATCCATATATATACAGACATAGTCATATATATTTACACAAATTAAAAATTTTAGAATTTTTAGTTAGCAGAAAAATTTTGCTGTATGTGAATAAATTTGCGACAAGAAAACTTCCTAATTGTAATCCTCAAAATGTATAGATTTTGCTGGTTTAAAATTTTTAGCAATAACATTGATAGTTGCTGATTAAAAACACAAAAGAAGTCTGCGCCTCATATTTCAAAATTATTTACACACTTATTTTGTCTGTCAAAAATATTTACACATTCGTGAAATTAAGTTAAAATCGCTGGAATCTTTTAAAAAACCTCATTTGTGTTGATAGTTAGCAAATTTATATTGCATAAAAATAAATATTTATACAAAAGTCGCTAAAAAAAACGTTTAAAATGGTGGAAATAAAGGAAATTCCCGTCGAAACGCTAGTTGAGATCGCAACGAAGTTTGGAATGGGTTCCTCGGCATCAGACTTGGGAAAAGAGTACGGAATATGTCGGAAAACAGTATACAATTTAGTAAAGAAGAAAGAAACCTATGGAAGCCTACAAAATAGGGTCAGAACTGGTCGGAAATATGAGACAAACAAAATAGAAGATCGTTCTATTCTTAAAATATTCGCAGAAAATCCCGTCGCAAGTCCAATTAAAGTTGCTGCAGAGGCAGAAAACATCATTGGAAAACCTGTAAGTGAATCCACAATTCGGAGAAGATTAAGAACGTATGATATAAAGACCTATGTCGTGAGAAAAGTAATAGACATATCTGAAAAAAACAAAAAAAAAACGTATAGAGTTCGCCATGGAGTATATCCATAAGCCAATGGTGTTTTGGCATAATGTATTATGGACGGATGAGTCCTCTTTTCAATTTGAAGATCATTTGGAAAAACTTATATGCACCTTTCCAAAGGATCGAAGCATAAAGCAGTACAACCTCTTAATCGTTTCGGCGGGGGTTCAGTAATGTTTTAGGGATGTGTCTCATACAATGGATTTGGAGACATAGTACCAATACAAGGCACTCTAAACCAGGCAGGATATCTACATATTTTGAATGACCATGTTTTTTCTTCGGCTCAGAGATTATTACTTGATGAAAATTGGATTTTGCAGCATGATAATGCTCCATGCCACAAAGCATGGTTACCAACAACGTTTTTAAATCGAGTTGGACAAGATGTTCTTCCATGGCCACCCCAGAGTCCACATCTAAACATAATAGAGAATGTATGGGCATTCATAAAAAGGCAGAGATCTATCCAAATGGGCCGAAAACGAGAGGAAACTATTGATGAAATAATAAATATCTGGAACAGCTTAGAAATCGAGTTTGAACGCAATTTGATTGCATCTATTCCAGATAGACTTCAAGCTGTCATAGATGCTGAAGGAAATTTATCTGGCTACTAATCATTTTTGTTTTTTTATTGGTGTTTTATAATGTTTTTTCTATTGTGTAAATACTTTTAAATGTAAATAAATTTGTGTAAATAATTTTGAAATATGAGGCGCAGACTTCTATTGTGATTTTAATCAACAACTATCAATTTTATTGTTAAAAATTTTAAACTAGCAAAATCTATACATTTTGAGGATTACAATTAGGAAGTTTTCTTGTCGCAAATTTATTAACATAGCAGCAAAATTTTTCTGCTAACTAAAAATTCTAAAATTTTTAATTTGTGTAAATATATATGACTATGTCTGTATAGTTATAAACAAAAAGGCTTTCGTTACAGAAATGTATGATTTATTATAAAAAAATAATACATTTTGGCTTGGCTACCATGGCGTATGATTAATACTAATTTTGTGTTGAAGTTAGAATATTTACCAAATATTTAGATCAAAGTAATGTCTTACGATACCAGTACCGGAAAATAGAATAATAGTTTTATAAAAAAGAAAATATTTATAGAAATTTATTTTATATAAACGAAAAATTTCGATTTACAAAATACAAAATTAAATATATAAAATATAAAATATATTTAAAAAAATAGTCCCAAAGGGAAATATTTTGATACTTAATTCCGTATTTATTTTAATACTTAATGCCACTATGTTATAAGATGTAAGATGAAAAAAGACAAATATAATTTCAAATGCCTCGATAGACCCATCGGTAGCGCGCTAGTCTAGCAGTCTGGGGGTTGCGGATTCGATTCCTGCCAAAGACTCTGGGTGTTTTCTGCAGACAAGCAAAAAGCTTTAAAAAAAAAGTTTTTCTGCAATTTTTTGTTAAACGACGGTACGAAGCTGAGAAAAACTCAGCAAACGTTTTAAAATTTTTGTATCTTATATAAAAGGATGCCATAAGAAAACCTTCTTTCATTAGCTTAAAACAAAATTATTCACAATTGTTTGGTCAGGAAATTTTCACCTTTCCTGTAGTTTTACATTTTGTTATTATTTTTCGTTAATCTCTGTTACATGAATTGATTGTACATAAACATATTATCTATATGTTTATTGTTTTTACATGATTATTATTTTTACATGATTACTATTTCCACACGATTATTATTTCTAAGCACGTCTATATAATTATTTTTATTTTTTTCTTGTTTCTTTTTTCTTGTTTCTTTTTTCTTGTATAATTGAATGCAAAATTTGATATCTGAAATTCAGGCAGAACTGTACATTGACTTTTAAAAGCTACAAAAATCGGAATTAGCTTTTAAAATTTTATATAAAAGATTTAACAATTTAAATCAACGTTTCCAATTTCAGCTCGATTTAAAAGCGACACAGATAGTTTGGGTTATTATCTTTTGAAAAATACAAATAATGGTGAATATTGCAAATAATAGTAGAATATATAATAGTAATAATAATAGTATATTATGACGATACTTCGTATGTATAACCACAATTTTTTCAGAACTCTTCAATTTTTTCTCCTTTAAGAGAATTTCCATTTACATTTAATGGGCCTTATAATTTAACATTTGTAACATTTTTAACATTTGTAAGAATTTATTACAATTGTTTTAAAAAATATCCATATTTTTTTTAATTTCAATTTATTTTGTTGAAATTATAAATTTTCGTTAACTGAGGCGTATGAGTAATTTTAATTTAGAGCTACGTGTACAAAAACTCCTATAACTAAGGACATACTAATGATTTGATAGAAAATGTAATACCATTTAACAGCCAAGAAAGTAGGCTTTTAGATGTTAAAAGTTTGAAAAACAAAAACATTTTGAAATGCATAACATTTAGTAAAGAAGTTTAAAAAACCAATATTTCAGAATAGTGTTTTATATATTTTTTGTATATTTTTTGTTTTGGGAAAGATTTAAATTTTTTGAAAAGTATTGCTGGGTTATCTTCTTTGTTTCAAAACTTTTCTCTAATATGAGAGAATTTTGTGCAACATACTTTAAATATTTTTACACTAAAATGTTAGAAAAATATTAAGGTATGTATGTGTACACTACTAATATGTATATATTCCTGCTATGTGTGTTCATCAAACTAAAAATTGTGTTTTATTAAAAAAGACTCAAACCCTAAGTAAAAAAATAAGTTTGATTCTATGTAAATTTTTATCTAAATACACTAAACTATATGGAACTTTTAGAAAAGTTTATTTTTGCGTTTTTTGTTTAACTTTTTTTTTTCTTTTTGAATAAAAAAAAAACTTATCTGAGATTCTGTTTGTACGAGGGCGTTACAAGAGTAATGAATCTAAATTGCCGCTAACTATGCTTTAGTAAAATGACAAATTCGGCACATGTTGAGAATAATAAACTAAAGTTTAAAGTTTGAAGTGACATACAGTTGATTTGAAATTCCTGCAGTGATCATTCTAAAGCCATTTGCTCTGTTTCTTTTATTGGAAAAATAAAATAATATTCAACAGCATCTGCAAAAGGCCATTTAAACAGTCATGGCAAACGTTGCATTGGTCAAATAATTAGATCATGCTACACAGAAAAATTTATTTGCACCACTTAAAGATTTTAATTATTTTTAAATTAAAGGGAATTAATTGTATAATTGATTCGAATATATATTTGTTTAAAACAGAACAAAACAATTTTCTAATTAAATAAATAATTAAATCAATTAATTATTTAATTAAATTTTAATCTGAAACCAATTAAAATCTTTTATTAATTTAATTAATAAAATTAATTAAATTGATGTAATTTAATCATTTGTTTAAACAAAAAATTTAAGGTTTTAATTATTTTTAAATTAAAGGGAATTCGTTTTATAATTGATTCGAATATATATTTGTTTAAAACAGAACAAACAAATTTCCTAATTGGATAAATAATTAAATCAATTAATTATTTAATTAAATTTTAGCTGAAACCAATCAAAACCTTTTACTTTAATTTAACTAATATAATTAATTAAATTAATCTAATTTATTTGTTTGTTTAAAAGAAACAAAAAGTTCCCAATTAAACAAATAATTAAATCAATTAATTATTTAATTAAATTTTAATCAGAAACCAATTAAAACCTGTTACTAATTAAATTAATATAATTAAATAAATTAATTTTATTTATTTATTTATTTAAACGGAACAAAAAAGTTACCAATTAAACAGATATTTAAATCAATTAATTATTTAATTGAATTTTAATCTGAAACCAATTAAAAAAAAATATTTTTTCTGTGTAGCTATAATGAAAAGAATAAAAAAAATTCTTGAAACTTCGAGAACTCTGAGATATCTTCCATAGTTGTGTTGAACGAAAGCATTCAACACCCTCACAGAAGTAGTGATCTGCTTCAATATGTCTCATACATTTTCCAGCCACTATCAAGAAGTCTACTAACACTCTCCAAGGAATAACCTGCAAAGTACAGATATAAATTTATTTCTAAAAGAGTGACCAAAGAAGACCTAGGTAGTTTGCTTCGTAGGCAGGATTTTGTAGAGTATTTGTCGATTATTTTAAAAAGACAAGGACAGTCAACTATCAATGTATTGCAACCTTCTTTAAGTGATGATGAATAAAACCGAAATAAAAAGACCGCATTAGGTTGTTAATTTTTTCTTTTTTTATTGAATTATTTTACAAGAGGACTTTTTGTGGTAATAAAAAATATTTTCTTTTTCCTTTTCTAGTCGCAGCCTTCTGCGACAGCTCTCGCATACGTTTACATAAATGAAATTTGGTTATTTCCTTTTTTGTCTTTTTTTTTCATTTATTTATTTATTTTTTATAACATTTTAGTAGTCATGTATATGAACGAGTAAATTTTGTTGTAGTCAATATGTATAAATTATTTCCATTACATTTCATTTTTCCATTTTGCTTTATTTTTTACATGGTTTAGCAAAAAAAAAAATGAAAAAAGAAAAAAGTCCAAATTACAATATGTTTTTAAAAATGTTATATAAAATGAAATTTCCATTTTTGTGTGTAACTTTAGTAGTTTGTTTTATTATAAATGTAAATGTTACTAAGAGCTTCTTTTGTTCTACAACAATTCCCCTAAAGTTAGAGAGAAAAAGTTTTTCAGTTTGTGTTTTGTTTAACTTTTTATTTTATTTTTATATTGATTATGCTAAATTTGCTAAATATTTGTTTAAATTGTAATTGTGTAATTTAATTTAAAAGTTTTTTTTTTGTTGTTGATATAAAACAAATAAACTGAAATTCCTTTTAAATTGCAAGCAAGTTTTGAGGTTTAATTTAGTTTATTGAGAAATATATTCTTATTTATTCAAATAATCTTATTTATGCAAATACTCGTTTGAACTAATTAAGAATATCTAGCAATTGAAATAAATTTTTAATAGTAATTTTAATTAAACCAAAAAAAGTTTTTTTAAGATTAAAAAAAAAAACACAGATTCAATTTTCATGAGTATTTTTTTGATTCATAGAAAAAATCTTTTGAGGAAAATAAATTATTTTTTAATAAAGTGATTTTTTTTAAAGAAGATTGAGATGTATAAAAAATTAATTTTGTAGTTTTGTAATAAATAAAGTATAAGAAATAATTTTTATTAATAAAAATTCTTTATCTTCTGTAATTAAATGCCAAAAAAAATTAGTGAAAATTTAAAATTTCCCAAAAAAGGTTTTTTTTTAACATTGTAAAATTTTAAAAAATATTAGAAATTAAATAAAATATTTATTGAAAAAAAAATAATAAATTAATTATTTAGGCTTAAAATCTTAATTATAAAGAGATAAAGAAAAATTAGATACCAGCAAAGCAAAAATAAAAAATTACCCCTTAAAAATTTAAAAAATATAATAAAATAAAAATTTTAAATTGCCCAAATAGAGAATTTTTTAACATAGGGAAATTTTTAAAAATATTGGAAATTAAATAAAATATTTATTATTACAAAAAAATTAATTAAAAATATAAAAGTAGAAAATATTCCTTTAAAAATCTTTAAAATTGAGAAAATCAAATTAAATACAAATAGAATAAAACAAACATATAAATTTTCAGAAAAATGATTTTTTTTTAAATAGAGAAATTTTTAAAAATATTATAAATTAAATAAAATATTAGTTGCAAAGTAAAATATTAGTTGCAAAAAAAACATATAAAAGAATAAAAATATCAGTTTTAAAATTGAGAAAATCAAAAGTTAAAACAGAATAATAATGTATATTTTAAATACCCCAAAAAGGGAGTTTTTAACATATTTCAAAATTTTAAAAATATTAGAAATTAAATAAAATATTTATTAAAAAAAAATATAAAAGTATAAAAATCTGTTGTCATACCTTTCGGTGATGACCGTCGTCACTGGCTGTTGTTTTGGTACGTTAGGTGACCACTTTCGAAGTAAAGACATCATTTTCAAGCCGCCTTTAAAATGGTATAAAAATCTCTTTAAAAAAAATTTTAAAATTGAAAAAATCAAATAAAATGCAAATAGATTAAAAATTTAAAATTTTCCAAAGGCGGATTTTTTTTAACATGAACATTTTCAAAATATTGGAAATTAAATAAAATATTTATAAAAAATAATAAAAAAATATATAAAAGGTTAAAAATATAATTTTAAAGAAAATTAGAAAAATCAAATAAAATTCAAATATAATAATAAAAATTTCAAATTGCCCAAAAAGTGAATTTTTTTAACATAGGGAAATTTTTAAAACATTTTAAATTAAATAAAATATTTATTGCAAACATTTAATACAAAAAATATAAAAGTATAAAAACAGCTCTTCAAAAAATCTTTAAAATCGAGAAAATCATATAAAATTCAAGTAGAATAATAGTAAACTAAAAATTTAAAATTTCCCAAAAGGGATATTTTGAAAAATATACGAAATTTAATAAAATATTTTTTAAAAATTAATAAAAATATATAGAAGTATATAAATTATACCTTTAAAAAATCTATAAAATTGAGAAAATCAAATAAAATAATAAAATAAAAACTTATAATTGCCAAAAAAGGAAATTTTTTAATATAAGAAACTTTTTAAAAATATTGGAAAAAAATATAAATAAAATATTTATTGCAAAAAATTTTATAAAAATAAATTTAATAAAAGTATAAGAAATAACCCTTTAAAAACTCTTTTAGGTTGAGAAAATCAAACAAAATTAAAATAGAATAGAATAAAGCTATTTCAAGCTTATTTTTTTAATAAAAATTCAATGAAAACCAAAAAAATGCTTTAATGAAGGAAATTTTTAAAATTTTAAGATTTTTTTAAAATTATACAAAATATTAATTTATTTATGTTCCAATAATAAATATATCTTCTTATTTCTTTATCTGCAGGATAACAACATTTTAAAAATTATTAAAATTACTAGGTTTCCATACCCAAAGGGAAATATGTAACCCCATATAGCTAGTTAATATCGCCTTTCGGTCTGTCAAATGTCTCCATCTCTTAAACCGTAGACACAATAAAGGCACTAGAAATGCTCAAACAGAATATATACCTATGGTCTAGGTTTACAAGTACAAAAATATCATGTTCAGGAAAATGGCCGTTGTACAGGTGGACTTGAACAGAGTGTATATTATTATTACTACTGCCGCTACAACAAGTTGTATGTATTTCCGACCCCTTGCGGGGTAGCGCAAGGCTCTGTTCTTTCTCCTATCCTGTTTCTTATTTTTCTAAATGACCTTCTCTGTCAAACTTCCAACCCGGGGCCAAGCGGCAAAACATGAATGATACGCTCAATCACGATCTCGTAACAATACCTAATTGGGGCCGGGCAAATAGAGTCGACTTTAACGCTCGTAAGACTCAATGTTGTATGCTAACGCACCGGCGTTCGGCCGATAATGGTGCTACATCTGTAATTATGGGTGGTATAAGTATTAAGGAATCAGAAGCTCCTGATGTTCTTGGCATGAAAATCCAGTGTGACGTTCGATGGACTAAGCACATTTTTCAAGTCTCAAAAGAAGCTTTCAAGTGTCTCGGTTTTCTCAAACGGTGTAAAACATATTTCACCTCATCCGATCTCCTTACTATTTTTACCACTTACATCCGGCCAAAAATGGAATACAACTCTCATGTATGGGCCGGTGCTCCAGTCTATTTTGGAACTACTTGATCGCGTGCAGGAGAGGGCGAAGAAGCTCATAGGTGACAGTAGGGTATCCAACTCTATTGACTCTCTTGAACATCGAGGCAATGTGGGTTGTGTTTCGCTGTTTTATCGCTACTACACTGGAATATGCTCTGATGAGATTAGGGAATTAGTTCCCGATATCCGCACGTTTTCGCGCACAACACGCTTTTCATTAAGAGCTCATCCATTTGTGGTCGATTGGCCAGTTTTTAGCCGTACAGTTCGCTTGTGGAATCATCTTCCTACAGAGGTCTTTCCTGTCAACTACAATGTTGGAAAATTCAAATCGAATGTCCACAAACATTACTCCCTCTATCCTCCTTCCCATAACCTAATTTCCTAGTTCTGGCACAATGCTTTGCATGAGTAGGGGTCATCCCCTGAGTGCTGGTCCGAAATAAAAAAAAAAAAAAGTATATATATTCTGGATAGTTATACATAGAGAAGTTGTTAAAGCGATGTCGGTCATCGATCCCCCAATGTGCTTTAGTATGATCATACTAAAGCAATATAGATTGCCAGAAGGTCTTAATTTTTACAAACAATTTTCTGTGATATTATTACAAAAAAAATTCGTTGAAATTTTTACAATAAAATTTTTTAAAAAAATTTTCAATACAATTTAATAAAAAAAATTCGATAAGATTTAAAAAAAAATTGATAAAATTTTCCAAAAATTTTCGATAACATTTTTGCAAAAAATTTTCGATTAAATTTTTTCAAAACATTTGCGACCTTATTTTTAAACCAAATGTATATTATTGTGAAATAAGAAATTATAAAATAACCTCTTTAGAAAAATTATCTTTTAAAAAAGTAAAAACCCCCTAATGATCTTTTACAAAAGTAAAACCCCCTAATTAGAATAAATATTCAAAAATGTCACGTCTGGAATAAAATAAATTTTGAAAATTTTGTACTTTTGAAATTTATTTAAGCTTTAAATTGCTATAAATATCTACCTTTAATCTAGTTATCAAATTAACCTGCTTTGTTTTAATAATTTTATTTAAGGATATTTAATATTCTAGAAATTTATCAACCGGAAGGACTGTTTTATTGACAACAAAACTAATTAGTTACTCTTTATTATATAAATTATGTTCCAGAAATTATACCAATTAAGCAAACTTTGTGATAAAAAAAAAGATCCTTAAATATGTGCAAGTTTAAATAAATATTTACGAATATTTTGCTAAATATTCATAGAAAAATCTCATATTTATTTAACTAATGTTTACTAAAAGCATAATTAATTTAATATAAAAATCCAGTACAGGAAAACTTTACATTTAGTCTCTACACACACACAGACACATACACATACACACGCACAAGCAAACAACAAATATGCATCGCATATTTAAACAAAACAAAATTTATAAAATTTTTAGAATTTACTCAAGTTAAAAACAAACAACATTTATTTAACTATGTACATAATTAAAAATACAGGTTGTACATTGTACAATACGAGTACATTCTTCTATTATTTGATGAACGAACTCTTTGTTTGTTAAACGTAGAGATTGCACTAAATAATTCATTTTTGGCGATTAAATTTGTATGAGATTTGCTTTTAATTTTTATTCGGAAGGATTCATTAATGTGTTTTCAAAGAGAAGGAAATGAAGATATTTGTTTTTAAACTGGAGTTTAGCATTTTTTTTTAATAGAAATAGTGGAAATAACTCAAACAGGGGCTTCATAATTTACTAAAGTAAGATTACTTTTTAAAGTAGAAATAGTAATTTGTTCATAAGAAGTCAATTCTTCTTCTTTCACAAGTTAGCGCTTTTTGCACAAAAAGCCTATTCCAAAAAGGTTTTTTTTAAATATATTTTTCTAAAAAAAAAAGGACAGAGGAAAAGCAGTAATTTTACTTTTTTTCTTTCTACAATTTTGAGCCAAAATCTATTTTTTCTATAAATAGATCCTTTTGCTACAGAAAGCCCCATTTAGTCTTTTTCTATAAAAAGTAGTCTTATTTTTCTACAAAAAGTCTTATTTTTTTACAAAAGGTCACTTTTTCTACAAAATGTTTTTTTTTCTCCAAAAAGTCACTTTTTTCTCCAAAAAGTCAATTTTTCTACAAAAAGACACTTTTTTCTACAAAAAGTCAAGTTATTCTACAAAACGTTTTTTACACAGTCATTTTTTTACAAAAAGTCTTCACTTCCATATTTTCACTTTTTCTACAAAAAGTCCCTTTTTCTACAAACAGTTTTTTTTTGTACAAAAAGACACTTTTTTTCTAAAAAAAAGTAACTTTTTTGAACAAAACGTCCCTTTTTCTACAAAAAATCACTTCTTTCTATAATTTCACTTCCTTCTACAAAAAGTCACTTTTTTACAACAAATAATCAGTTTTTCCCACAAAAATACATTTTTCTACAAAAGGCCACTTTTTCTACAAAAAGTAAATTTTTTCTACACTCAGTTTTTTTTTTAAATATCACTTTTAATTTAATTTTTCACAAAACTTCACTTTTTGTGCAAAACGTCACTTTTTTCTACAAAAAGTAAATTTTTTTTTACGAAGTAATTTTTTTAACAAAAAGTCTTTTTTCTACAAAAATTCAACATTTCTACAAAAAGTAACTTTTTTTCTACAAAATCAAACTTTTTCACCAATAAATACCTTTTCTCCAATATGCCACTTTTTTCTACAAAAAGTCACTTTTTCCAAACAAAAAATCACTTAAAAAATGCCACTTTTTCATATAAAATCACTTCCCTCGCAATCACTTTTTCTATGAACAGTCCTATAAGTGACTCTCGATAAAAAGTAAGTTTTTCATGTAAAAATAGTTTTTTTACTAATATTATCCATTTCTACAATTACTATTTCCCACAAAACAACTTTTTAGAAAAAAATCACTTTTTGCCATTTTTCTACAAAATATCCCTTTTTTTAACAAAAATCAGCTTTTCCTAGAAAAATTTTTTTTACTTTTTTTATTCGGTTTTTAACATTTTGCTGCAAGTGATCAATATTTTTTTAAAAATTTTATTTTTCCAAACAGTCTCTTTTGAAAATTAATTTTGTAAAAAAAACTCCCGTTTTTCTGGAAAAAGTGTGTGTTTTTCCCAAAAACATCACTTATGCCTCAAAAAAAGTTATTCGTCAAAATTAAATCTTTTTTATTTTTTCAAAAAGTCACTTAATGCAAAATTTTTGTAAAAATAGTTTTCTTTTTATAAATTAGCTCTGCCCACACACCTTGTCTGCGTCCTGTCAATATTTTGTGAGATTTTGCTTTAAAAGTAATCCATAACAAATTTTAAAACGCTTACGTATTTACTCCATCCCGGGATAAAATTCTAAAATTCTCATAATTGCATAGCTCTGTAAAAGACAGACAGAAAATTAGTTACTCTTTATTTAATTAAACAGCGCCATCTGTTCAACAACATTGCTTAAAATATACTGCTTTCAAAAATATAATAAAAAATGCCTTAAAGTTTGCAGTACCTTTAAATCGGTAAAAAAAAAATCGGCATACTTTCACGGTTTTTTCTACACTTTCTCTTGGAATTGAGATATTTTTGCGGAAAAAAATTATCCTATATTAGAATCGGAATACCAAGGTACCTCCTCAGAAAGGTTTGTTAAAATCCATCCAGTAGCTTTAGGTGATGCGAACACAAAGAAAAAGACATACAGACAGGAAATCAGTTACTGTTTTATTATATGAATAGATAATTGATAATAAGATATTAATAATTAATATTTAAATTCTCAAAATTTTTATACTTAGCTAAATATACAATTGCTTGTTCAAAATTTTTCGCTAACAATTGCATATTTTTGATTCTCTTGAGAGAGCAAAATTAGCTTGTCTTGGTATTTATTTTATTACCCCTATGGCTCCAACAACAGTTGACAGAAAGGCTGTAAGTTAAATTAAAAACGTAGTTGTATTTTGGTGTTTTGTAAAGCTTAAATATTTTGTTTTAACAAAATTCTCATTTGGTTTATAAGAGTTTATTACATATAAAATATTTTTGGATTTTCTATAGCTGGGAAAGAGGTTTCGGAGTGATCTGGCCAAAACAATAAATTAAATATAAATAGCTTTTTCTTTAACAAAAAAAAAAAAAAAAAAATAAAAAAATTTTTATTATAAAATGTTATGGGAAATTATTTCGCTTAAAATTAAACATTTGTTTTATTGTAAGCAAAAATCAATTTTGTCACAAAAGAGGCCACCAAATGGCTCCTAGAGCAATTGTTTCCTCTCTTACTACCAAAAATATTACTTATAGAACAACAACATTGTGCCATCCAATACAAATTAAGATGCCAGTAAATTATACTTAATAATTAAGCAGACCTTAAATCAATCATTGCGCGTTCTATTGAATCAATTTTCCATTTGCAATTAAAAATGTATGCAACGCTTTGGATTCTTCGATACAACAATTTGCAAAATGTAATCAGTTGTTCATTTGTTGCCGTTTTAATTGTCTTAACTTTGTTTTTAATATTTTCCCGTTAAACGTGTTTTATTATTGGCCAATTAGTGGCAGAAGCAGCGCAGCATGTTAAACATGAATAAATTTTAATTACAGCAGCATACAAGCAGGAAAAAAATCTTTGAGTAATTACAAAAAATAGCTTAAGGCTCTAAAAATGTTGTGTCTAAGTATATGCAAACACGAGTAATTATGTGCATAAATATGTTTAATGGTGCTGGTGAGTGGTGTACGGTGTACGGTGTAGGGAAAGGAGCATCATCGAAAACGGAACTGTATTCAGAGTTTATTGAAAAATTGTTAGACGGAAATTTAACTGAGTAACAATTTTTTTCCTTCTTTGTTTGTTTGGAAATATGAAGAGGTATGCGGAGTAACGTTAAACTAAAGCGGAATGGAGAGACCAAAAGTGCACTAATTGGATTTTAAAAAGTTTTTTAGTTTCAACACAGGCACAGGCACAGCCATACACATGAACTCGACATCGAAATGAAAAAGTTTGAGAATGTAAACGTATGTATATGTGTGTGATTTCCATGTATGCAACATCAGCTGTTGGAAATTGTTGCCAATAAAGGGGGGAGGTGTGGCCAAAAACCTAAAATGTACAAAAGAAAAGTTGCTAACAATAAAATCAAATAATGTAAAAAGCATGGCATATCTAACAGGCGCTGTTAATAGATAGTTTTTGTATTGTGTGCATTATTATTTTTTAATTTAAAGTGAAATTTAATAGAAAAAGTTTTTCATGCCATTTTTTCTAAAGCTTCTAACAAAAACTGTTGCAACCATCAAAGTTGTTGGAAATTAATTAACAGCGGCTATAGAAAAAAAAGTTTTAAATATTTTTTATTATTTTTCTTAAAAAAAACAGAAAAACAAAAATGGAAAAAAATTTTAAATTCATTAAAAAACAGGCATTAAAACCTATAAATATTTTTGAAAATTGCTCTAAAGAAATTAATTGTAGCGATTTAATTAAATTGCAGTATTACTTAAAGTTTTTTTTTTCAGAATATATTCAGAAATAATAAAAAAATAGATCAGTAGCCTAATTTATCATTTTTGATAAAAATAGGAAAATGGTTTCTATAAAAGAGAAAATTTAAAGTTTTGATGAAAAATTAACTATCTAGTGAGAAAGCGACTGAAGTAAAAAATTATTTTTCAGCGCCTGTGTGCACAGAAAAAATTTTTTCCACCCATTAAAGATTTTAATTAATTTTAAATTCAAGTTCAATTAATTTTTTTAATTGATTCAATTAAATATTTGTTTAAAACTGAACAAAAAAATTTCCCTACTAAATAAATTATTGCATCAATTAATTATTTTAATTAAATTTTAATCTTAAACTATTAAAAACCTTTAATTTTTCAAATATGTTTAGCTGTGTGAGATCTTAATGAAAAGAACCAAAAAATTAACAGACAAAGATGTAACTTTAAAAATTATCAAATGACTTTTTCAGAAAAGAGACAATTTAGCCCTTGATTATGACAGTGGTATAAGTCATATATTTATTGTTTCGAGATATTAAGAGGTTTGCATTTTAAAGGATTAAAATATATATTTGTGTTATGGAATAAAATACTTTGACCATTAAGTAGTGCCAACAAATAAGTATTTATTATGATTGTGAAATTTATAACCATTTTTAAAAGGTAGTGTGGTTTTGAAAGGTTGAAATGACTTATACCATTTTCAAAATTAACTGCATGACCTTATAAATGACTTAAAGCCTCAAGGAATAATTTTTATTAAAAATTAACATTTTATTCAAACTCATTACATTGTAATTAAGTAATTTATTTTTTTGTATTAAGGGAAAATAAAATAAGTTTGTGGAAAATTGGTGGGATATAGGGCAGTAAATCCATCATATCTTTTTTTCTTCTGTTATTGGTCTAATGGGTGTATATAGTGGTAGCAAATCAATATTTTCGTATATTCTTGGCCTTCCTCTTTTGGTTGAAAGGTCTCACACTTTAAATTCGGAATTGTCATCCAAAGAAGATTTATAAAACATTTTATATGGAGAATTTTTTAAAAATCTAATCCATTGTATTTTTAACCAAGCTACAGCATCTCCTTTGCTTCTTCTCTTTCTATTAGTCGTTGATTCTCCCAGTTATATCGTGGAAATGAAATCTTTCCAAGCTATTTGTTGTACCAAAAATGGGTTTCCCTTTTTACATAATGCCATTAAATAACTTATTCTTCTTCGCCGTATTATGTCTACAAATAATTATAATAATTATTTTGCCAAACTTTGAAAGCTTATACCACTATTAAAATATACAGTTACTGCATTTTGTTTACCAACCAAAAATAAACTCAATTTATCAACTTAATTTTTATGGCATACTGCAAATTACTTCAGATTATGTTACTTTATTAGGATTTAATATGAAATAGCTGATAAACTATATTTAAAAAATTTTTGACTTATACCACTTTCAAAATCAAGGGCTTTTGAGAGTTTTTGTATAATAATTGTGACTTTTTGTAGGATAAAATTGGTGGAAAATAAAGTAATAAAGGTACCTCTTTCAGGAACGAAGTGACATTTTCAAGAACAAAGTGATTTTTTTCAGAAATAGAGTGACTTTTACTGGAACAGAGTGGCTTTTTCAGAAAAAGTGTATTTTCAGGAATGAAGTAAATTTTGAAAAAAGGGATTTTTTAGAAAAAGTGACTTTTGCATGCTATTCTCATCACAAGACTATTCCTGGTACGACGCACGGAGGGGCCAGAGCGGAAAAAAATCGATTTTGAAAAGCGATGCTTTCGATTATCTTTTGTGTAATTTTTATACTATAAGGCTTACTGCCAGACTAATAGAAGTCCGATCTTTAAATGAGTGACATATATAATATTGTAAAAGAGCAGAAACAAATTATCAAATTTCCTCCCTGCTCTACGAAGGTAAACATTGTGAAAAATTTTCCGGCTACCTAAGTGCTACCTAAACGGTATTAAGAATCATTCCTAGGAAGTTCATATGTTCTAGAAAGTTGTTTACTGAGATCTTAGGTTCATTTTTGTAGTTGATTGTTTCCTTGAGTTTTGAATGGTTTGTTACCTATGGACCTGAACAGGGAAAAAAAAGGTAAAAAAAATTAATTTTTTAAAGTTTTTTGCGATTTTGACCTTGAAGATGAAGTTTTTTTGATTTTATATGTTCACAATTTTTGTTCTTCATAACAAGAGCTACAACTTTGCCTCAGAGAGTATATCAAAATTCCAAACGATTTGCAAAATATGAGCTTGAGTAAATGATAATTTTTTTGCAAAAATGACATCGAGGCCCCACATCTTTGAGGGCCCATAAAAAAAAAACCTGGAGGACTTTGGGCAAAACTGGGAGACAGGGGTCCTTTTTTTTGGTCTTTTATCACGTAGTGGCGTCCGTATATGGTTATTTTTTTCCGTGTTGCACTGTGTAATTTGCCTTTATCTGCCTATCCGAATACAACACCGCAACGAAAGGAAAGGATTAAAGTACGCCTTTGATAGCAGATAACAGCAACGAATTTTAAAATTTTTCCCTAATTTTATATTTTTCTTGTATATATAAATTTAGATGAGGTAGTCTGCTATCAAACAAAAAAAAAAAGATTCAGCTTAATATCTTACTTACCTGTAACACTATGTGCTTTTAAATATAAGTATTACCATATTTATCACACTTCTATCAGTTTAGAGTTATGATTTGATTTATGTTATGCTATACTAGTGTTATGTTAACAGTAGAATTTTTAAATTGCAAATCGTCTAGTTCTTAACTCAGAAAATATATAGCCTTGAAATTTTTCCACAATATTTTAAATATTGCTCACTAACTAATAAGAGAAAAAATTCGAAAAAAATTTCTGAAAACACTACTCAATATTTTGAAAAATAAAAAAATTGCTTAGAATTCGCTCATTTCAAAACATAATTTACAGATTAATATATCACTTTGTAGGTATTAACTAGACCTTTAAGACCATGTATAACTTTGAAAAATCAAACAAAAATTTAAGAAATGCCAAGCTCTAAAAATTTACAAGTGCGAGAATACATAGCGCCAGCCCTCGCAAGTGGATGACGCATACCGTCAAAACTTAAGCTCAGATATTCCTTTGCTATGCTCATATCAAATTTTGGATCAATCGGAATAGCCCTTTACAGATGGCTAAATTATTTTCGAAATATTTTGATTTTGTCCCACTGTGCGACGCCCACTATTCCCATCCAATCTGTTTTCGATAATATCTTTTTTTATTTTGCAAAGGAGATAACACTCCCACTATTTGAATCCAATCTAGTGCCATATTCTGTAATTCTCGTAGCTAAATCTATCGCTAAAATTCTAAAAATGCACCAACAAATTACAAGTATTCTTACAACAACACTCATAATTTGTTTGTGCATTTTTAGAATTTTACCGATAGATTTAGCTACGAGAATTACAGAATATGACATCTGTATTAAGTTTTTTTTTGTAGTTCTCAAGATACACGATCATTTTTCATTTTATATGAGAGATACCACGCCCAATGGCCCAATCCTATCTTTATTTTTTTATTTTTTTTTGAATATATACATTATTATTAATGTTACTTTTGCAAAATTTCAAGACTCTATCTATTGCAGAGGAGTCACTATGGATCAATAATGGTCTTGTGAATCCACACCTATTTAATTATATGTGTGATCCTGTATTAACAACCTAACCTATTGCAGGTCTCCTGGTTGAAAATAATATTTGTTCACTTAGTATAAGGTGTACCACGCCCACTATTCCAATCCAGCCTGTGTTCCGCTAAGCTAAATATATTAATAAGGGGGTTACCGGTTCTCAATTTGAAGGATCTTCCTATTATAGATCTCTAGGTACTTAAAAAAAGTGGGCGTAAAAGAGGGCGTGCTCAATTTTTCTTTCCGCAAAAACCTAACTTAGGCTATGATGAATGTTTAAAAATAAAATGGTTAAATCGGTGCAGCCGTTCTTAACTCATGCCAATACCAGCGAACGGCATTTGATTTTTTATATAAAGAAAAAGAAAAATGATGAATTATTGTTTGTGATAAAGAAATTCTTATAAAAAAAATGATTTTTTAGTTAAAAAAAAAAATATTTTTTTTCTTAAGTTAAAAAAAAATTTAATTTGAGTTTTGAGTAACAACAGTGCAAAAAAGAAATTCTTATGCAGTTCGTAGTCATTTTGTAAAAAAGTACTCTTTCTAGAAATAAAAGACGTTTTTCAGAAAAATAAATTTTTCTAAAGAAAAAAGTTAATTATGGCGAAGCATAAAAGTGCAAAAAATTGCTTTTTGTACTAAAAAATTTGTTTTTGTACTAAAAAATTAGTTTTTGTACTAAAAAAATAGTTTTTGTACTAAAAACTGATTTTTGTAAAAAATATAATTGTTATGACTTTAATAGCAAAAAGTACTTTTTGCAGAAAATATGATATTTATAAAAAAAATGTACTAAAAAATTAGTTTTTGTACTAAAAAATTTGTTTTTGTACTAAAAAATTTGTTTTTGTACTAAAAACTGATTTTTGTAAAAAGTACAATTGTTATGACTTTAATAGCAAAAAGTACCTTTTGCAGAAAATATGATATTTATAAACAAAAAAAAAAATTTTAAAGTATTAATCCTGAAATATAGTTACGGTAAATTTCACTTTAAATTAATAATGAATTTTTAAATTTTTTTTTAAGGGTATTAAGCATTGTTTAATTATATGAATATACTTTTATCTTGTTTACACTACCACGTACTCATATGTATGAAACAAAAAAAAACTTAAATCTGCATTAAAAAGTTTGAACTCAATTTAACTTTTTTTGTATTTGTTACGAAATACTGTAATTTACCCACACACATACAAATAAACTAACACACTTACATATTCGTACTCTAATTACTCGTATGTTGAACATACTTAAACAATATGTTCAATATGACTATCAAACTGATGAGTATCATCACAGTATCTTTCACCAGCAGACATGTCGGAAAAGGCTCTTTACAAACATCAACAATAATTCTCCTCATCCCCACCTACACTAAAAGTTTACATTTGTGTGAAAAGTAAATACATACATATATTTTTCATTCAATATGTGAGTAAAGTTCAGTATGGTCGTTGCGTTTGTGTGTGAAGGTGAAGGGAGGTGATTGTGTTGGAAAGTAAAAAAAAGAGTTAAATTTTAGTTGTATTATAACTCAACCTCGATTTGAGGCTGTCAGTTTATAAGTTGTATGTGATCATTTACCCAACAATGATGACGTGAAACAAAAAAAAAAAAAAAAAAAAAAAAAGCTTATGATATGCTAAAACTTTATAGTTTGGTAAAATGAAAAACTTTTTTTTGTGAAAATTTTAAAACATTTCAAAAGTTGTGTAAATTGTTTTTGAGGTTTGATTGCTTAAAAATAATGAGAAAATAAAATCAGAAATGTGTTTTTCCCTTGCATCTCTTTACATATGTATGTGTGCATAAAAATTCAAGTGGTAAAAGGAATAGAATATTCCTTTGGTTTTAATTAAATTAAAGGCAAAGATAAAAGGAAATAAATAAGAGTTCTTATCCTCTACTTGTCGAACATAATGAAGGTGGGAAAAGTAAACTTTGTGCAGAAAGTAAATAGGAAACTGGTTTTGTTTTATTTTTTATTATTACATTAATATTACTTTTATTAAAACATCACCTATTTTGCCATCATCTTTCCCATACCTTAGATGTATGATTATATTTCATATTAGTCTGACTTTTTTTTGATATGCAATTAATTAAATTAAATAAATATAATGCTTTAAGTATGTATTTCTTACCATTACATAAATGCTCTGAATTCCTTTGTCGTATTAATTAAGTCTTAAAAATGTTGCATAGCATTCTCACTTTGATAGGAAAAGTGAGAAAAAATAAACACTTAAATAATGTTTAGGGTTATTTGGAGAAATTGTTAACTTTATTCATGAAAAAATAACTTCAAATATAACAAGAAGGAGTATTATATTCGGTCATGCCGAATTTTATATACCCTTTACCATAATAATGTTAAGTGCATTCCCTTACTCAGTTATGTTTTCCAATTTCACAATAATATATATTCGGCTTTTATCTTTATGATTCTCAACTTCACTATTACAAATATTATACAAGATATTTTATCCAAATTTGTTTTTAAAAATTTTATGAAAATTTTTTTGTAAAAATTTTATCTAATTTTTTTTGTAAAAATTTTATCAAAAATTTTATAAAAAATTTTTTTTATAAAAATTGTTTAGAAAACTTTTTGTTAAAATAATTTAGAAAATTTTTTGTAAAAATTTTATAGAACATTTTTTGTAAAAATTTTATGGAACATTTTTCTTAAAAATTTTATAGAACATTTTTTGTAAAAATTTTATAGAAAATTTCTTGTTAAAATTTTATAGAAAATTTCTTGTTAAAATTTTATAGAAAATTTTTTGTTAAAATTTTATAGAAAATTTCTTGTTAAAATTTTATAGAAAATTTCTTGTTAAAATTTTATAGAAAATTCCTTGTTAAAATTTTATAGAAAATTTCTTGTTAAAATTTTATAGAAAATTTCTTGTTAAAATTTTATAGAAAATTTCTTGTTAAAATTTTACAGAAAATTTCTTGTTAAAATTTTATAGAAAATTTCTTGTTAAAATTTTATAGAAAATTTCTTGTTAAAATTTTATAGAAAATTTCTTGTTAAAATTTTATAGAAAATTTCTTGTTAAAATTTTATAGAAAATTTCTTGTTAAAATTTTATAGAAAATTGCTTGTTAAAATTTTATAGTAAATTTCTTGTTTAAATTTTATAGAAAATTTTTTGTTAAAATTTTATAGAAAATTTCTTGTTAAAATTTTATAGAAAATTTCTTGTTAAAATTTTATAGAAAATTTCTTGTTATAATTTTATAGAAAATTTCTTGTTAAAATTTTATAGAAAATTGCTTGTTAAAATTTTATAGAAAATTTCTTGTTAAAATTTTATAGAAAATTTCTTGTTAAAATTTTATAGAAAATTTCTTGTTAAAATTTTATAGAAAATTTCTTGTTAAAAGTCTATAGAAAATTTCTTGTTAAAATTTTATAGAAAATTTCTTGTTTAAATTTTATAGAAAATTTCTTGTTTAAATTTTATAGAAAATTTCTTGTTTAAATTTTATAGAAAATTTCTTGTTTAAATTTTATAGAAAATTTCTTGTTTAAATTTTATAGAAAATTTTTTGTTAAAATTTTATAGAAAATTTCTTGTTAAAATTTTATAGAAAATTTCTTGTTAAAATTTTATAGAAAATTTCTTGTTATAATTTTATAGAAAGTTTCTTGTTATAATTTTATAGAAAATTTCTTGTTAAAATTTTATAGATAATTTCTTGTTAAAATTTTATAGAAAATTTCTTGTTAAAATTTTATAGAAAATTTCTTGTTAAAATTTTATAGAAAATTTCTTGTTAAAATTTTATAGAAAATTTCTTGTTAAAATTTTATAGAAAATTTCTTGTTAAAATTTTATAGAAAATTTCTTGTTAAAATTTTATAGAAAATTTCTTGTTAAAATTTTATAGAAAATTTCTTGTTATAATTTTATAGAGATTTTTTTTTATTAAAATTAAATAGAAAATTATTTGTTAAAATTAAATAGAAAATTTTTTGTTAAAATTTCATAGAAAATTTTCTGTAAAAATTTCATAAAAAATTTTCTGTTAAAATTTCATAAAAAATTTTCTGTAAAAATTTCATAAAAAATTTTCTGTAAAAATTTCATAAAAAATTTTCTGTAAAAATTTCATAAAACATTTTCTGTAAAAATTTCATAAAAAATTTTCTGTAAAAATTTCATAAAAAATTTTCTGTAAAAATTTCATAAAAAATTTTCTGTAAAAATTTCATAAAAAATTTTCTGTTAAAATTTCATAAAAAATTTTCTGTAAAAATTTCATAAAAAATTTTCTGTAAAAATTTCATAAAAAATTTTCTGTAAAAATTTCATAAAAAATTTTCTGTAAAAATTTCATAAAAAATTTTCTGTAAAAATTTCATAAAAAATTTTCTGTAAAAATTTCATAAAAAATTTTCTGTAAAAATTTCATAAAAAATTTTCTGTAAAAATTTCATAAAAAATTTTCTGTTAAAATTTCATAAAAAATTTTCTGTAAAAATTTCATAAAAAATTTTCTGTAAAAATTTCATAAAAAATTTTCTGTAAAAATTTCATAAAAAATTTTCTGTAAAAATTTCATAAAAAATTTTCTGTAAAAATTTCATAAAAAATTTTCTGTAAAAATTTCATAAAAAATTTTCTGTAAAAATTTCATAAAAAATTTTCTGTAAAAATTTCATAGAAAATTTTCTGTAAAAATTTTATAGATTTATTAAGATTTTCTAAAGTCTATGAGACTGGATATGAACTTTTTTACCATTTTTAAAAATATTTAAAATTGTATATATAAAGAAAGGTTCTGACACTGTCTTTTTTTTTAAACTTCTGTAAAATTATTTGTTACTACTTTTTTTAACTTTTATATTTCTTTTTTTATTATAATTTTTTGTACGGAAAAATACCTTTAATAAATTGCAAACGAAACCCTAATTACTTAAAAACACATTTTACTTTGTTCCCTGGTGTAGGTACCCTACGAAACATATAATCCATGTATCCTGTAGTGCATAAACCTGCAAGTACGTTTCCTTTAACTGTTTTCTAATATCCACTTACTCGTTTATTAAAATAAAATGGCATGTCCTTGTGTTGGCGTTTGTTTTTTTTTTTTTTGGTTCGGTTCTTTCTCTACTTTTATTACTGCTCTTCATTGTTGTTTTACTTTGTTCACTACTTTTTTTTTGCTGTTGATGTTTTACTTTGAATACATTCATTGAAATTAGGGTCAAATGTTGAGCTATTTGTTTGCAATTGTAACATATTTATAGGGAGCATTTATATAGAAAATAGAAATACAGAATACTGCAACAAACAACAAAATAGAAACTAAATGCAGAAAAGAACAAAAAGGGAGAAACAAAGTATGCAATCATCATTTGCAGAATACCATCATTGATTTCTTGTTTTTTTTCATTTTTATTTGTTTCTTCTATTTTTTGTAGTTGTTTGTGTACAATTTCCACTAGTTAATATGTCTGTGTATGAGTTTGCTTAAAGTGTCCTTTGTAATATATCAACACAATTGCAGCTTGTTTTGTTGTTTTTGTTTTTTATATGTCTTCAACCAAATGCATGTTAAAAATATTTTCGACCATACCTTTTTAATTCAGTTAACTGTATTGTATTTTTATATGTGTGTAAGTTTGTATTTAATTTATAGATTGATTTATTCTAAATCTAAATGGTAGTATGTGTGGAGAAGGGACCCCCAGACAAAGTTTGAATATTATCAAGAAATTTGTATACTGTGTGTGTAGAAATTGCTAGACAACCATGAGAAGTGTTTTCTAATCATATCATAGTTGAAAATAATCATAACATTATGGGCCATTTTCGTAATCATAATATGGTCAGTACAAAAATTGCAAGTAAAGTTTCTAACGCAAATTATTGCTCTAGATTTGTTTAATACTCAGAAAGAACAATTAAGACAAATCACTGAACAAATACAAGGCTTTTAGCTGCCATTAAACTGCTAAATCTAGCTGTTTAAATGAGCTGTCTATTTTTAAAAAGGCCTAAGTCTATTTAATTAAGAAATCAAGTTAACACTTAAAATGATAACATTTCTATAGAATCTTACATTTTTAGTTTTAATTTGCAAAAAATAAAATTTACACTTTTGACATACTTTCCTCTGAACACCGTTGTCACTAGCTATTTCTTTCGTATGGCTGGCGAGCGCTTTTGACGTGCTGACATCATTAGGAAGCCCCATTTTAGATACTAACGAAGTCCATGGGCTCAAAGCTTGGTAGCTAATCTCGGAAGTAATGCTCTTCTAAAGGTTGTTGAACATCACTGATCCTATAATCGTTTCTGGTTATATTTAAATACAAGCTGTAACCACACACGTTGTGTGCGGCCTGACAATATTTTGGTCGATTTTGCTTTAAAAGTAATCCAAAGCATATTTTAAGACTCTTGCGTATTTTTTATATAAAGGTACCCATCCCCGGATAAAATTCTAAAATTTATATAAAATTCTAAAAATTATTGTAAAGCTCTGTAAAAGACAGACAGGCAATGAATTGCTCATTATTTTAAAATAGCGCCATCTGTTGCACAACATTGCTTAAAAGATGCCTTAAAGTATGCAGTACTTTTAAATCGTTAAGAAAAAATCGGTGTACTTTCACTGCTTTTTCTACACATTCTCTTGGAAATAAGATATTTTTGCGGAATTAAGTATCCTATATTGGAACCAGGCTACCAAGGTACCTCCTCACAAAATTTTATTAAAATCCATTCAGTAATTTTTACTTCTGCGAACACAAAAAAAAGAAAAACAGACACACAGACAGGAAATGCGTTACCATTTCATTATATTTATATAAAGTATTCCACACCAATTATAAAGCTCCGTACAGACGGTTGTCAGTTTCGTGTCAACTTATAATTGTTCTCTGGCAATATTGTCGGAAAAAGCATTGTCAGACTTCAAACTAACAATATCAATGCCAGATATATGACAATCGTGTGTCAGCACAATGTTACGTCTGACAATATTGTAAGATCGGACAACCGTCTGTACGGAGCTTATGACTCTAACTTTTATAGTGCTTCAGATATGGTTCATGTATTTACTTTTTAAAAAGGTACCCATCCCTGGGTAAAATTCTAAAATTTATGTAAAATTCTAAAATTATAAAAAGAATTGTAAAGCTCTGTAAAAGGTCTTAAAAATACTTTAATAACAATATAATTCCACAAAGAAAAAATACAAATTTTATTCAATTGGCGCCATCTGTTGTTTAAAATATCCCACTTTCAGAAATAAAAGTTGCGCAGCCATGTTTAAAATACCCTAGTTTTAAACCGGAAATTGCGTACTTTCACTGATTTTTCTCCACTTTCTCTTGGAAATGAGATATTTCAGCGGAAAAAAAGTATCCTAATTGGAATCAGGATGCTAAGATACCTCCTCACAAAATTTTTTTAAAGTTCATCCAACACTTTTTAAGTGATGCGAACACAGCCAGATAGATCTTTCAGTATTCTGAAAGATTTCTTACTTTTTTTATAGTTTTATATTGAGGACAATTTCTTCATATTAATGGCACAAATCAATTTCGAAATATTTGTCAGTTGGGACATTTTACATTGTAGCCATTGATATACTTACACTACCATGCTTTGATGTTTGCATAGAGCCAGAGAGTGGGAGGGAAGAAAAAACGAAAAACTTAATTGAATTGCAGTGAAATGTAAAGAAATGGATTGAATGAATAAATGAATTGAATTGAATTGAATTTTTACATTAACATTTACATAATAATTTATATATGTTTTGCATCCCTTTTTTTATTCATTTCATTTCATTTTATTACAATTTTGTTGTTTCTTATTGTTGTTGGTATAAGCGATTTTTCCTTACAAAATAAGCTTTTAGGTTTATTACAACACAAAGTGTTTTCTATTACTTTGTTGCTCTTTTATCAGTAAATGTATTTTTTGTTGTTGTTTGAGCTATGAATTTGGAAAAATTTTTATTTTTATTTTTTTATTTTTATTCTTTTTTTTATTTTATTCTTTTCAAATTTTTGTCAACTAATGGGTTCCTTTTTTTCTTTTGATACATAGAAAATAGAATAGAAAGACCACCCGGAATGCATTTCCGATTTAATAAAAACAAAATCCATACACTCATTTAATTAAAGAAATTTTGTGATAGATTTTTTTTAAAGCAATCAATCATTGGACTCACCTCTCAAGGTAGTGGTAACCCCACAGTTGCCTGTACTTACTACTGACTTTTTCTACCAAAAAATAAAAACGTCACCTTTATTCACTAAAACTCTTTTTATATTTATTAAAACCAATTTGAATAAAAGTAGCGATGGAGTAAAACAATTAAAGACATTTCTAGGGTTCCATACCCAAAGGATGAAAACCTAACCCTATTGCTTTCGCTACAATATCCGTCCATTTGTCCGTTTTGCAGCGCTTTCTATCTCCAGAACCGTAATAGGAGACTTTTGAAATTTTCAGAGAAGGATTATTACAATCGCCGCTATAGCAAAAAATTTTCAAACTTATAGGGTGATCCGAAAGTGACGCGTTGTTTGAGTATATGTCTTTATTTCTTGAACTGTAGGGAGTAGACATTTAAAATTTACATACAGTAATTAAAATTATGTTTGCTATTAATATCAAAGTGTAAAAAAATAAACCTATAAATTAAAGGGTTTTCCGACAGTGACGTGGTTTGCATGTATATGATCTAAGATTTGCATCATAATTAATAAACTTTTTAAATTTTCACAGGTGTATTACTATGGCCACTATAATGAATAATAAATGATAAATGATAAAGGGTGTTTCCGCATGGAATAACAATATGGAATAATTTTTGGAACCGTAATAGACTCTTGAAATTTTCACAGATGTTATACTACTACGGCGTCTATAATAAATAGTAAAAAATAAAAGGGTTTTCCGACTGTGACGTGATTTGTATTTATATGGCTTCATTTTTGAACTATATTAGACAGACTCTTGAAATTTTCACAGAAGGTGTATTAATATGGCCTTTATATCAAGCATTAAAGGGTATTCCGACAGTGTCGGAATACCTATTACAAAAGATGTGTAAAAGATGTGTTGCCGCGGCTATAACAATTACTGAAAATTAAAGGGTGCTGCAATAGTGACAAGTTTTTCACGTATATTATTTTTTGAATCGTAATAGGTAGAGTCTTGATATATTTATAGAAAGTGTATTCCATGGACGATATAAAAATAATAAAATTAAAGGGTGTTCCGACGTACACTGCCTTTTTTTAACCGCAATTAGAAAGCTCTTGATAATTACATAAAATGTGTATTACCATGGCTTACAACAGTAAATAAAACTTAAAGGGTGTTCTGATAGTCACACGATTTTTGCAAATTTGACTTCAAATTTTAAAACGTAAATTTACACAAACTGTTTAAAATTATGTCCGCTAAAGCAAAAAATATAAAAAATAAAAATTAAAGGGTTTTTCGAAAGTTACACAAATTTCCCCATGTAAGTAAGTACTTTAAATCTACACAACGTATGTATGTAATTTATCCTTTACAAAAAATGAAATTAAAAATTAAAGGTTGCCCATAAGAGGTAAAAAACAAACTAGTACTTTTAAGGTTGTGCTGAACAGAGTACGGAACGCCATGTGTGTGAGTTTGACTCGCACTTGACTGATTTATTTAATTACTTCTGATTTTTCAGACGGCAAGCTATCAAAGTTATTAGTGATAGACGTCGAGTGCTCAAGTTTGTTTCATGATTACTGTCAGCCATTCTATTTATATAAGACGACCATTTCAGTACATTTTTTTATTGTTTTTTGAATAATTTGTCTGTCTGTGATTGCATCACCTAAAAACTACTGAATGAATTTTAATGAAATTTTGGGAGAAGGTACCTTAGGGACTCGATTTAATACAGATTTTTTTTTTCGGTAAAAAATCTAACCTAAAAGAACAATTAGAGATAAAATTGTGAAAATATACAATTTTACTTATTTAACGGTGCTGCAAGCTTGGCAGCGCATCATCTAATGGATGGATTTTAACAATTTTGTGAGGAGCTACCTTAGTATCCTGATTACTTTTTTCCGCAAAAATATCTCATTTCAAAGAGAAAGTGGAGAGAAAAAGCACCAAGAAAACGCAATTTTCGGATTAAGGGTACTGAAATTTTCGGTTTAAAACTGGAATATTTTAAAGACTATTGCGTGACATTAGGCGCCAATTGAATAAAATTTATATTTGATTTATATTTTTTCTTTGTGAAATATTTGAGAATTTTATCCAAGGCTGCGTACCTTTATATAAAGAAAATATGTACCTGAATGGATTTTAACAAAATTTGCTGAGGAGGTACTTTAACATCCTGATTCCAATAAAGGATATTTTTTTCCGCAAGAGAAAATAAGGAGAAAAAGCTGTAAAAGTATGCCGACTTTTTTTTACCGATTTAAAAGTACTGCATACTTTAAGGCATATTTTATTATACTGCACAAGTAGTATATTTTAAGCCATGTTGGCGCTGTTTTAAAATAATGAGAAAATATGAACTGAAAGCGGGATATTTTCAACACGGTTGCGCAACAGATGGCGCTGTTTTAAAATAATGACAAAATATTAATTACTTACTGTCAAATAGCCAATTGAATAAAATTTGTATATGATTTGTATTTTTACTTTGTGAAATTACAATGTTACAAGAATATTGAACACCTTTTACACAGCTTTACAATAATTTTTAGATTTTTTTTATGAATTGTGGAATTTTATCCAGGGATGGGTGCCTTTAAATAAAGTAAATACATAAACGATAACACAGTGCAACACGGAAAAAAATAACCATTTACGGACACCACTACGTGATAAAAGACTAAAAAAAGACCCCTGTCTCCCAGTTTTGCCCAAAGTCCTCCAGGTTTTTTTTATGGGCCCTCAAAGGGTAGCGCTTAGGTAGCCGGGAAATTTTTCACTTTTGCGGCTACCTAAGCGCTACCTAAACGGTGTTAAGAATCATTCCTAGGAAGTTCATATGTTCTATAAAGTTGTTTATTGAGATCTTAGGTTCATTTGTAGTTGATTGTTTCCTTGAATTTTGAACGGTTTGCTACCTATGGACCTGAACAGAGGAAAAAAGGTAAAAAAAAATTGAATTTTTTAAAGTTTTTTGCGATTTTGATCTTGAAGATGAAGTTTTTTTGATTTTATATGTTCACTATTTTTGTTCTTTATGACAAGAGCTATAACTTTGCCCCAGAGAGTATATCAAAATTCCAAACGCTTTGCAAAATATGCGCTTGAGTAAATGATCATTTTTTTGCAAAAATGACATCGAGGCCCCACATCTTTGAGGGCCCAGAAAAAAAAACCTGGAGGACTTTGGGCAAAACTGGGAGACAGGGGTCTTTTTTTTGGTCTTTTATCACGTAGTGGTGTCCGTATATTGTTATTTTGCCATGACTTAAAAAATTACACAGTGTGTAACTGAAGCTTTATAAAAATAAGAGTCTTACAATTGGTGTGGAATACTTTCAAAGCAAAAGCGAGCAAAATACTGTCAGGACTGACTTGTATTTCATTAGTTTTTGAAATATTTTCTTATTTTTTCATAATTTATTACTCAAATGCATACGATAATTTGAACTACACAAGCCCATTAATCACATAAAAATTTCTTACTTTAATTCAAATGGTCATCGCTATTAATATTTTATAACACAAATTATATAATTAAATATTTCTGCGTATTCAGCAAAATATTTATCGAGGCACTCACATATACATACATATATACATACATACATACATACATACATATGTATATAAAATGATCCATTAATTTTTGGCTGTATCTCTTTGTCTGTATTTAATGTTTTATTTATGGCTTAATCGAAATAAAAAAAAAATACAAAAATTAAGCTACAAATAATTAATGCTTTTTCTTCATATTACGAGTGTATGTGTATATAATAACTTAATGGCAATTAAATTGTCAGAAAAAGGAAAATAAATAAAAACCATTGGTGTTTAATGTGTAAAATAATGACGTTTATTGGAGGAAAAAATGACACTAATTGTAAAGGATAAACAAAAATGCTTTTAATGTACAAGACACGAGCCATTTTTATAGTCATTCATTTATTTATTTTTTTAATTATAATTGATATTGGTTGCAATTAACATTTGAGTAAAACTTTTGAAAAATGTTGCATACTTTCGGCAGTAAATTCAAGAAGAAATTAAAGCATACCTTAAGGCTGTTACAGAAAGAAATAACACATAACAGTTTACAATAATAAATTAATCCATTTTTTTTTTACTTTTCCATAAGTAGTATAAGATAAAGTGTAGTAATTACGGATTTATACGTTTTGAGGTTTCCTGAATCCATTTTGACTATTTTCGCGATGATGTCAGTGGGTGGGTGTGTATGCTACTATTTTTGTGCAGTTTGTAGAGGTCATACCGTTTGACATATCAAAATGAAATTAAGTATGTGTCTGTGGTATATGGAGATGAAGAGTTGTGTAGTTTTTGGGCATAATCGGCAGAGGGCAAGGGGTAATTTACTTACCCCCAAATTTTGTGAACGCTCTACAGGTCATACCGCTTGACATATCAAAATGAAATTTAGTATGTGCCTTTGGTATATGGAGATGAAAAGTTGTGTAAATTTTGGGCATAATCGGGAGGGGGCAAGGGGTAGTTTGCTTACTCCCAAATCTTATAAACGTTCTACAGGTTATACTGTAAGATATATCAAAATGAAATTTAATATGTGCCTTTGGTTTATGGAGATGAAGAGCTGTCTAAATTTTGGCCATAATCAGGAAGGGGCAAGGGGTAGTTTACTTAACACCCCTAACGTAAATTTTGGGCGTAATCGGGAGGGGGCAAATGGTAGTTTGCTTACTCCCAAATCTTATAAACGTTCTACAGGTCATACTGTAAGACATATCAAAATGATATTCAATACGTGCCTTTGGTTTATGGAGATGAAGAGCTGTATAAATTTTGGGCATAATCGGGAAGGGGAAGGGGTAGTTTACTGAACACCACAAACCGTAAATAATTAATTTTTGATTGGAATATACGTTGAACTTTTATTCTTTATGTAATATAACCATATGGTAAAGTTAAGCATAGGCCACTCTAGTTTTATTTTTAAACATAAATAATATTATATGAATTTATAATTTTTATTTTTATGAACTATTTTTTTTTTTTAATTAATTAATTAATTATTTAGGCTTAGGTTCTTTATCTCTTTGTAATAAAAAACTTAAATACTCAAAAATAATATTATTAATCTATGAACCTGTATTTCTAACATTCATCTTTTTCTGTTTTCAGGTAAATATCTCAATTTCTGCTTGGTTATTCAAATACTTATTAAGCCCAAAGAGGTAAATTTTGATTCTAAAAACTCCTAAAATCTATAGTAAAGAATTTTTAACAAACTTTGCCCAATTTTTTTGAATAAAAAAATTTGTTATCCCCCCAAAAAAAGTTACATGAGCATCTCGATAAATAAGTTTAAAATTTGTTTCAAACCTCACCCACCCCACCCCACCACAAAAAAAAACCTTCCGATAAAATTATACCCTTCAAAATTAAAACTATTAATTTGATGTTGTTGCCTAAAGTTTTAAAATAACAACAACATGCAATAAGTTGCAAAGAAATTTCTCAATAAAAAAAAAATATGGAAAAAGCTCATTATACAAGCAATTACATGTTTTATTGGTAAGAATTTAACTCAGACTGCAACAATAAGAAATGGAAGCCATTACAATAGCTATCACACACACACACACACACACACACACACACAAACAAGCACATACACATAAATTCATTCTTATACAACACCATACGCATTTGAAACTTCGACTTCGACATAAATTTACCCAGATAGACTGACAGCGTGAAAGACATGCCTTGTTGCATACAACAATCAAATGCAGCACACAAATACTAAGACTATTTACAACAACTATAGCAAAACAAAAAAAAAAACATTTATTGTAAAAGTGAAATAAGAGGTTTAAAAGAATAGAGGTTGAGGAAATTATAGAAGCCGGTTATAAATACGAAATAGTTGAAATAAATTGTTCTTGTTGCTGTTGTTTACTTCTTCGTTACAAAATGCCATTTTCATGGAGACGATGATGATGATGATGATGTTGATGGTGATGATGATGCCGACGATGACGATGACGATGACAATGACAATGGTAGACATTGACTATGATGCTGCTGATAAGGAGATGATGATTTGCCTTCAAGGGTTTCTTGTTGTAAGATTTTCCATTCTCAAGTTTAAGATGGGTGGCAGACTATGCGAAGTTGAAAGTAGAAGTTGTTGTTGAGTAGTAAAACATTGTTATGCGTTGCCAAGATATTCTTACAACTTCGAGTGTGTAGTACGAGAATGTACTGGTATGTTGTTTATCATGTTGTTGTCATGTACAAAGTTACCCTGGCTAATGTTACAGCCAGCTCCTGTGTGCACAGTAGAGTCTGTGGAAAAACTTAACTGCGAAAAATAATATTTTTTTAATAATGTTTTTCTAAAGACAAAACAGATAAAGGTACTTTTAGGTTTGTAAAAAAAAAAAAACACTTTTTATGATAAAAGTACTTTTTGTTCGAAAGGAGACCTTTTGTTCGAAAGGAGACTTTTTGTTCAAAAAGAGGTTTTTCATTCTAAAACAAAAATAAAATTTGTCTAAAATAATGTTTTTCTAAAGACAAAGCAGATAAAGGTACTTTTAGGTTTGTAAAAAATACACTTTTTATGAAAAACTACTTTTTATGAAAAAAGTACTTTTTCGAAAGGACACTATTTGTTCTAAAAGAAAAATAAAATTTTGCTAAAATAATGTTTTGCTAAAATAGATGTAAAATAAGCTATTTCTTCAAAAAACCTCTTTTTATCAAAAAAGTACTTTTTGTTTAAAAGGAAATTTTTTGTTCCATAAGAAAAATAAAATTTTTCTAAAAATAAAACAGATTTGTAAAAAATCCACTTTTTATGAAAAGGTACTTTTTATTAAAAAAGTTATTCCCACGAAAAAAAAGTACTTTTTGTTCTAAAGTAGGCTTTTTGTTCAAAAGAGGGTTTTTGGTCCTTTTTATTCAAATAAGCCGAATTTTATAAAAAAATCTTTTTTTATGAAAATAGTACTTTATATGAAAAAAGTTATTTTTGTTCAAAAGGAGACTGCTTGTTCCAAAAGAAAAATAACATTATTTTTCTAAAATAATGTTTCTTTAAACATAAAACAGACAAGAGTAACCCAGGTTTGTAATAAAATCTAGTTTTTATGACAAAATACTTTTTATCAAAAAGTAATTCTCATGGAAAAAGTACTTTTTGTTCAAAAGTAGACTTTTTGTTCAAACAAGCCTCATTTTATGAAAAAAAACTCTTTTATGAAAAAATTTCTTTTTATGAAAAAAATACTTCTTTTGAAAAAAGTACTTTTTGTTCAAAACAAGGCTTTTTTCCAAAAGAGTTTTTTTGTTTGAAAAGCGAGTTGATGTTCATATATAAACTTTTTGTTCAAAAAGAAAATTTTTATTTAGAAAGACCCATGGACTTTTGTAAAATGTCCCTTTTGTTAAACAAAAACTTCAAATTTTTAGGAAAAAAAGTCTCTTTATGAGAAAAGTGCCTTTTTTAAAAAAAATAATCTTTCTGTTGCAAAGTAGCTCTTTGTGACAATATGAAATTTTTGAAAAAGTACAATTTGGTTATTTCGACCGAGGGGAAATAATTTGAGTTATTGTAAAAAGTCTGCAAAAAAGGTATTATTTTTTTAAAAAAGCACATTTCTGTGTAAAAGCGGGTTGAAAAAACGGACTTTAAATTTTTTTTTTTTTTTTTTTGCAAAAAAGGAACTATTTAAGAAAAAATAGACTTTTTGTGAAAAAGGTACTTTTCTGAAATTACGGACTTTTTGTGAAAGAATAAACTATTTGTGTGAAAAGTTTCCTTAAGTTAACGAAAGGCTTTATGTGATAAAAGAATATTTTTGTTAATCAAATGCTTTTTGTGACAAAATATTGTTCTTTAGGAGCTCTGTGAAAAAAGATAATTTTCCGAAAAATTGACTTTCAGCGAAAAAAAGTTCATTTCAATCAGCAACGATTTTCTTTCCCCCATTTCAGTGTTTTATAATTTTATAACAACACATTTTTATTTATACCTTCAACTTTTCGTTTATTTAATTAAAATACTTTTTTATTTTATCTCTTGTTGTTGTTATATTTCTTGTTTGTGTAACACACTATCTCTCATTAATTATTATTTTTTTATTTAATTTATTTTTTTTTTTTTATTTAATGCCTTAGAATCAGCATGAATATTTTATCTCACACTTATACAAAATTATGTAAAATTCCTTAAGGTCCTTCAGATAAATGTGCATTGCTTCTGCTCCTGCTTCTTAGCTGTTCTAATTGGATAAGAGGGTATAACATTACAATTCTCCTGGTATGTATGTGTATTCGTATTTTATTACATGAATGACTTTGTCTATTGTGTTTCTTGTTTTTGCTTGTTACACATTTCGATCATTTGAGTTATTTGTAATTTACGTCTATAATTGTTTCTGTCCTGTGCAAAGCAAACTCTTAGAAGGTAAAAATACTTTAATGTTCAACTATTAGAATAATAAATTAAAACGTTTTATAACATTTAATTAATATCATCAGGAATTATTAATTAAATGTAAGTGAAAAAATGCTGTATAAAATTTCTAATTTTGCTACAACTCATGTAGAACTACTCGTATATGGTCTTGGAAAACACATAAAGAAAAAGTAATTTCTCTAAGTTGATACATCTGAAGTAACAAATATGCAAGTACTCAGTTTTTCGTTGTGTACTTAAAACTTACCAGCAGAGCTTTCTATAGAAATACGTCGAAAAGAAATTTAATGAAAATCTAATAAAAATATTTCTTCAGACATTTTTTCAGAAATAATTCATGATAAAATTTTATATAGAGGCTTCGAAAAGTTTTCTAAATAAATTTAAATAAAATTTCATAGGAAAATTTATCGATATTTCTGTTAAGGAAACTCTTCGAAAAGTTTTTTTAAAGTTTTTTTTTTACTTTTTTTTAAGAAAAAGTCTAAAAATAATCTTTAAAAGGTTTTTTTTTTTGTACACAAAAATCGATGAAAAAATAGCCTTAAAAATTTTATGGAAAAGTCTACTGTAGAAAAGTTACCAAGTCTTTTTTCCGTCGAATAACTTCTAAAGAAAAGCTTTATTGGAAAAATTCTTAAGAATGTGGCATCACTGCTTCACATACAATTATAAATATTTTGAATACTTTTTATTTAACTCTGATTTTTAATTTAACGTTTCTTTGAATGTACTGAAATTGACATCTCTGTAAACAACATGTTTTGTTTTGTTTTTATAAAATATATGAATAAAAGTTAGTTCTAAAACAACCACGAACTTGTGCATACCATAAATGGTGACCCCGACGTGATTTGAAAGAAAACCGATTTTAAGAAAAAAGTTTGTAAATATAGACAGTTTTTAAAGTTTATTACATAAATACAGTATGGCCGACGGTGCAGATGCAGCGGTAGATGTAAACGCCAATCAGCAACAAAATGATGGAAACAACTCCCACCAAGTTGCAAGAGTTTCTGTGCGTGTTCCTCCATTTTGGCACGCTAAACCAGCTCTATGGATTGCACAAATAGAATCCCAATTTGCTGCTGCAGGAATAACAAACGACCGAACAAAGTACCACACTGTTGTGGCAGCTATCGAAAGCAACGTATTAGCACAAATAAGTGACATAGTACTCAATCCACCTGCAGACCATATGTACGACGCTCTTAAATCACAACTTTTGGTACGATACGCTGATTCCGAGCAAACACGAATAAAAAAGCTTTTACAGGAATTGGAACTCGGGGATATGCGCCCATCTCAATTACTACGTGAGATGCGTGATCTTGCAGGTAACGAAATGAACGACAATATGCTAAAATCTGTATGGATGAGTCGTCTGCCACCAAACGTGCGTTCCATAATTTCTATAAGCAGCGACTCGTCTGATAAATTAGCTCTACTCGCTGACAAGATATTTGAAGTAAGCGACATTCCACATATTAACGCTGTTTCATCGCCACAGAACGGAGCACCGATACAAACGTCACTTGAAAAACAAATCAGTTTACTTGTGAAAGAAGTAGCTGAATTGAAAACAAAATTTAATCAACGTTCGCGTAGTAGATCCCGATCTCATGGCCGATCCGATGCCGAGGAATTGTGCTGGTACCATCGTAAGTTTGGCGATAAAGCAAAAAAGTGTCGTCAACCCTGCCGAAATGCAAAAAACTAAATAGTCTGTCCGACGTGACGGCTAACGACAGACTAGTTGCAAAAAATTGCCGTCTTATTATTTACGATAAGAATTCACAACTCAAGTTTTTAATCGACACGGGTGCGGAAGTCAGCGTAATACCCGTAACATACAAACAAAAAAAGCATCCAGAAACCGACTCATATTTATACGCCGCTAATCATTCACCAATAAAAACGTACGGTGACACAACATTAACACTTAACCTGGGACTTCATCGTGATTTCAAATGGAAATTTATTATAGCTGACGTCACGCAGCCAATTATAGGCGCAGATTTTTTGTCATACTACAAGTTATTGGTCGATGTACGTCAACGAAGGCTTACTGATAACGTAACAAATGTCCGTATGAATTGCTCTTTAAATAAAAAGGGTGAGTATTACAAGAAGCTTTCATTTATTAATCAAAACGATCCTTTCAAAGATTTGCTCAACGAATTCAAAGACATCACCCAGAGTAATTTAAACACCAAAATTATTAAACATGACGTAACTCACCACATCATTACCAAAGGTCAACCAGTTTTTGCTAAACCTAGACGTTTATGTCCTGAAAAATTAAAAATAGCAAAATCGGAAATAAGAATGTTGATGGACCTGGGTATATGTCGTCCGTCACGAAGCCCATGGGCAAGCCCTTTGCATATGGTTCGCAAGAAAAATGGAGAATGGAGGCCATGCGGGGACTTCCGCCAACTTAATAGTATAACAGAACCTGACCGTTATCCTATACCTCATATTCAGGACTTTACTCATTTACTACACGGTTGTAAAATTTTTTCTACCATCGATCTTCGTAGAGCGTATCATCAGATACCTGTGGAACCGGACGACATACCCAAAACAGCCATAACAACTCCTTTTGGTCTATTTGAGTTTACTCACATGTGTTTTGGCTTACGTAATGCCGGACAAACATTTCAACGCTTCATGGACCATATTCTACGTGATTTCGATTTTGCATGGCCATACCTGGATGATATTTTAATCGCGTCAAAAGATATGGATATACATCGTGTACATCTGCGTAAGGTATTGAACAGACTTCGAGAATATAGTGTAATCATAAATCCATCAAAAAGTGTATTCGGCCAACAAGAAGTGCAATTCTTAGGATTCCTAGTCAATAAAGATGGAGTACGCCCTCCACCGGATCGTATTAAAGCCTTGGCAGAATATCAACTTCCTGATCGTGTTTGTAAATTACGAAGATTTCTGGGCATGATGAACTTCTTCCGCCGTTTCTTGCCGAAAGCTGCCGAACACCAAGCACAACTGTGCAAACTTATTAAAGGTAATAAAAAGAACGATCAATCAATTATAGAATGGACCGACGAAACAAGACAGGCATTCGAAATATGTAAATCTTCGCTTTGTGACGCAACGTTATTAGTTTTTCCTAAACGCAATGCACCATTGGCCATTACGGTAGATGCGTCAGGTACAGCGATGGGTGCCATCCTTCAACAATGTGACAATAACGTATGGCAGCCACTTGGTTTTTACTCTGAAAGATTCAGCCCCGCACAACAAAAATACAGCACCTATGACAGGGAGCTACTAGCAGCATATAGGGCCATTAAATATTTTCGTCATATGGTCGAAGGCCGGGAATTATGTATTTACACGGATCATAAGCCCTTACAATACGCTTTTCAACAGAAATTGGAAAAGGCTACACCGCGCCAAGCACGTTACTTAGATTTTTTGGGTCAGTTTACGACACAAATTCGTTATATACCCGGCAAGGAAAATGTTATAGCCGATGCGCTCTCACGGATCAACGCTTTACACACCACATCGACCATTGACTATTCAAAACTCTCTGAAGATCAGGCGAACGATACGGAGCTAAAATTAATTATCAAAAATCACTCGAACCTGGAAATAAAAAAAGTTTATATTCCCGGTACTGAAGTACAAATATTTTGCGATGTTTCAAACGGAAAAACACGTCCATTTTTGACTCTACCATTTCGAAGAATTGCATTCGACATGGTACACAACATAAATCATCCTGGTGCAGCAAAAACAATCAAATTAATTTCCGAGCGTTTTATTTGGCCGGCGATGAGAAAAGATTGCAGGAGTTGGTCTAGAGAATGTATTCCCTGCCAGCGTAGTAAAATTTATCGTCATAATAAATCTCCACTTGTCACCTATGATCTCCCTCAAACAAGATTTGAACATATTAACATCGATATAGTAGGACCTCTTCCACCATCCAAAGGCTACCGTTATTGTCTCACATGTGTTGACCGCTTTACCCGCTGGATTGAAGCATTTCCTTTAGAGGATATTTCTACTGAGACTATAGCATTTACATTTTACCAACATTGGATATCACGATTTGGCGTTCCGTTAAGAATTACTACAGACCAAGGCAGGCAGTTCGAATCTAACTTATTTCGCGACCTCAACAATCTTTTGGGTATCAAACACTTGAGAACAACTGCATACCATCCAGCTGCTAATGGCCTAATTGAACGATATCATCGTGTTGTAAAAGCCGCAATTAAATGCTACGAAACCGAAAAATGGGTGGAGGTATTACCACTTATACTACTTGGCTTGCGTGTTTCCTTTAAAGAAGATATTAAAGCGTGTCCTGCAGAATTGGTTTATGGATGTACACTTCGAGTTCCCGGTGAATTTCTGGACGAGTCTAGGTCAAAGAAAATCATCTCAGATAGTGACTTTGTTAACGACCTCCGCTCAAAAATGCAAAAGATTAAACCACAACAAACGGCTAACCATACTGAAAGAACGCCCTTCATAGAAAACAAATTACATACAACTCCAGCAGTTTTTGTGCGCACAGATGCAGTTCGTGGACCGCTACAGCCACCTTATACAGGCCCTTTTGCCGTAATCAAACGCTATGACAAATTCTATAAAATCAATATGAATGGCAAACACACAAACGTAAGCATCGATCGACTTAAAGCTGCATTTATGTGCAAAGAGCAAGCAAATGCAGACACATCAATAACTTCAAGCGAAACAGCTGCGACCAAACAAACACCTGAACCATACAGGACATCCTCCGGAAGAAGAGTTCGTTTTCGTGTTCCATGGGAAGGGGAGTAATGTGGCATCACTGCTTCACATACAATTATAAATATTTTGAATACTTTTTATTTAACTCTGATTTTTAATTTAACGTTTCTTTGAATGTACTGAAATTGACATCTCTGTAAACAACATGTTTTGTTTTGTTTTTATAAAATATATGAATAAAAGTTAGTTCTAAAACAACCACGAACTTGTGCATACCATAAGAATTTTTCTAAATAGAAATAAAACTCTTCTTAAAACTATTTAGAAAAAAAATCGTCGAAAACCCCTCTACAGCAAACTCGTCGAAAAGATTTTCATTGAAAACTCGTCGAAAGGTTTTTTGAAAAACAAATAATTGGAAAATTTTTTATATAAAATTTAAAAAAAAACTTTGTTTAAGAACATACTAAAAAAATGTTCTACAAGTTTCTTCGTCGGAAACTTATTTACAGAAAACTCTTCGATACTTTTGTATAAAAAAATCGTAGAAAACTTTTGTATTAAAAACACTTTGAATACTTTTCTATAGAAAACTAGTCGGAAATTTTCTTTACAAATCTATAGAAAACTTTGCTATGAAAAACTCGTCAAAATTTTTTCTATGCAACACTCTAGTCGAAAACCGTTTTGTAAAAAACTAGTCGAAAACTTTTCTATAGTATACTAGTCGAAAACTTTTCTGTAGTAAACTAGTCGAAAACTATTCTATAGCAAACTAGTCGAAAACTTTTCTAAAGAGAACTAGTCGAAAACTCTTTATAAAAAGACTTTTTATAAAAAACTAGTTTAAAACTTTTCCATAGAATCGAAAAAAAAACTTATCGAAAACCTTTCTATAGAAAACTCTTCCAAAACTTTTCTATAGAAAACTCATCGAAAACTTTTCTTTAGAAAACTCATCGAAAACTTATCTATAGAAAACTCATCGAAAACTTTTTTATAGAAAACTCATCGAAAACTTTTCTATAGAAAACTCATCGAAAATTTTCTATAGAAAACTCTTCGAAAACTTTTCCATAGAAAACTCATCGAAAACATTTCCATAGAAAGCTCATCGAAAACTTTTCTATAGAAAACTCATTGAAAATTTTTATATAGAAAACGTGTCGATTACTTCTGTATAGAAAACTGGTCGAACAATTTTCTTTAGAAAACTGGTCGAAACAAGTCGAAAACTTGTCAAAACTTGAAAATTAGTCGAAAACTTTTTTTAGAATGCTCATCGAAATTTTTTCTATACAGTCGAAAACTTTTCTTTAGAAAATTGGACGAAAACTTTTCTTTAGAAAACTAGTCGACAACTTTTCTTAAGAAAACTCATCGAAAACTTTTCTATAGAAAACTTATCGAAAACTTTTGTACTGAAAACTCATGGAATATTTTTATATAGAAAAATCGTCGATTACTTCTGTATAGAAAACTGGTCGAAAACTTTTCTTTAGAAAGCAGGCCAAGAACTTTTTTTTTAAAAACCAGTCGAAAACTTTTTTTTAGAAAATTGGACGAAAACTTTTCTTTAGAAAATTTGTTTTAGAATGCTCGTCGAAAACTTTTTTATAGAAATCTAGTCAAAATTTTTTCCATTCTATAAGAAACTAGTCGAAAACTTTTGTATAGAAAACTAGTTAATAACTTTTATATAAAGTTAATTTTTTTTTTAGAAAACCTATGAAATAATTATTGTATAAGAAAATCGTCGAAAATTCATTGAACAAGTTCCTCGTCGAAAGTTTTTCTATAGCCAACTCGTTAAAAAAAGAAAAATCTTCAAAGTGTCTTCCATAAAAGTGTTCTGAAAAAAAGTTTACACTCAAAAGTAGCCAAATTTTTAAAAGACTACATTCCGTAAATATCCGTAGAGAACATGTCGAAAGTTTTCCAATGGAAAATTTTTTTCAAAAAATTTATCTTAAATGAATAAAATTATAAATAATTAAGTCCAGCGTTAGCTGGGCCAACATTTATTTTCATGTTTGATGTTATTATTTTATAATCATCTGTCTGGTGTTTGGCCTTGAAAAGCTTTCTGAAATGCAAATTCTGCTTTGCTTATAGAATAATAGTAAACAAGTTTTAGATATTTTGTTTAAGTTCCCCTATAACTAGGTATGTTCTAAATTTATTTTTCATATATATTTCTCTTCATGAGGCATACTTGTGCCCACCTTTAATTTTCCTTGCTGCAAAAGTTTTATTTGTTTTGAAGTGTTGAAGTCCCGTATTCATTTTAAAAGTTTCCAACTATTTGTTTGTCCTTTTCCTCCTAACCTTTGCTATTCCCATTATTGTTCTCGTATTTTTTCGGTGGTGGTGGTGGTGGTGAGTAACTACTCTTGTATTTCTATTTTAAGCCAAACTTTAGTCATTATTGTTGTTTTTGGATATTGTTAAAAAGTGTATTTGTTATGCTCTTGCATCCAACTGTAAGCTTATGGCTGTCTATCTGTATGTGTAAGAGTGAGTGAGTGAATGTGTGTGTGTGTGCTTGCAAATAATTTGTAAAATAACAAAATGATGCAGTATGTGTCTGTAGTGCCATAAAAATCACTTAAATATAAATTTATTGACAAAGATTGCAACATTATTTATATAATGAAAATAATTGAAGCAAAATTGAAAATGATTTTTTATTTTCTTTCTTCGTTTTTAAGTTTTCTTTTTGTTTTGTTGTTGTTGCTGTTGCTGTTGTTGAACTAAGCTTCTTATAATACGAAATGAAGAGAAAATTAATGTTGCAACAGGGAAGGAAATTTTAGTGATTTTAAACTTGTTGAGTATTTACTTTTTCAAAATTAAATTAAGTTTAAAGATTTAAATGTTGTCTAAAATTACACAGTGCTACAAATATATTATTTTTTTTTTTTTTTTTGAAAAATACACGAATTTAACAATATAGGTTCGATTCTACTATCAAAGCGTAGCTAAACACTATAATTAGTTTGACAAAATTGATGACCAATTTTTATTTATGGGCATCGAAAGATTTGTTAAATCAGTGGGCCCTTCAAAAAAGGTGTCATCAGTTTTTCTCTAATATCTCTTTCAATCTAGTTAATATCAATTAACTTTGTTCGGCAATAATGTAGCCAAGGATTCGTTTAATAAATTCTGTATATATTTTATAACAAAAAAATTATTTTGTGAATATACAAATATAATCTGAACATGTCTAGGCACCCTGATTTGCTTATTAAGATAATTTTTTAACTTTAAAACTTAAATTTACCGATAATTTTATTTGAAAAAACAACATCAACAACAAAATCAAAAAAAAATACAACAACAAACATATCTAAAATTCAAGAAATATATGTGTATGTACGTTAGTAAAAAACTGTCGTTTTTAAGGTAGAAAGTACTATTTAAGGTGCCTCGACACGTTCAGGTTGTATTGGTATGTTTACGGAAGTTGTTCAGCATTACAGTGGCTACAATTTTCCCATATATTGTTAGTAAAATTTTAAGTCCCTGTAAATTATGCTGTAAAAATCTGGAGTGGCCTAAACTCAACTTTACCATACCCGATGGAAACAGATATTTTTATGGATATATTATATAAAGAATACAAGTTCAAAGTATGTTCGAATCAAAAATTTAATTATTTTCGGTTTGGGGTGTTAAGTAAACTAACCCTTGCCCCTTCCCTATTATGCTCGAAATTTATACAGCTCTTAATCTCCATAAACCAAAGGCACATACTGAATTTTATTCTGATATGTCATACGGCATGACCTGTAGAGCGTTTCCAAATGTTGGGAGGAAGTAAACTACCCCTTGCCCCATCCCGATTATGCCCACAATTTACACAACTTTTCATTTCCATAAGATAAAGGCACATACTGAATTTAATTTTGATACGTCATACGGTATGACCTGCAGAGCGTTTACAAAATTTGGAAGTAAGTAAACTACCCCTTGCCCCCTCCCGTTTATGCCCAAAAGTTATTACAGCTCTTCATCTCTATAAACCAAAGGCACATACTGAATTTCATTTTGATATGTCATACGGTATGACCTGTAGAGCGTTTCCAAATATTGGGATTAAGTAAACTACCCTTTGCCCCATCCCGATTATACCCAAAATTTATACAGTTCTTTATCTCCATAAACCAAAGGCACATACTGAATTTAATTTTGATATATCATACGGTATGACCTGTAGAGTGTTTACAAAATTTAGGGGTAGGTAAACTACCCCTTGCACCTTCCCGCTTATGCCCAGAATTTTTAACTTCATATACCAAAGGCACATACTTATTTTCATTTTGATATGTCAAACGATATGATCTGTACAAATTTCACAAAAATAGTGGCATACACACCCACTGTTCCCTGTTGCACTGTGTTCTTAATTACATGTTTTAGTTTAAAAAAATAATGTTTTGCATTTGGAAGCAGCATACAACTTCTAATGGTTTTAAAGCAACATTATATAAAATTTGTATTTCGGCGCCATTTTATTTATTGGTTTTTGTTTCAAAATAGTTAATTTTTGTTATGAAAAAGGCTATAAAAAAACTATAAATTTTCCATCCCTGTTAAACATTTTTTTCATTTTTCAATTAAGCGTTTGTAAAGTAGCACTAACACAATAGCACTAACAAGAATTTAGTATAAAAAAAAAACTACATCAGTTAATGCGACTATAAGAGGATTCAATTTCTCGTTTGATTGAGTAACAAAAATTTATTAAAAGTTCATTAAAAATTTAATATTTTATTTACTTTGTTGAACAAGGAGAGCACTTTGAAAAACAGTTGAGTGTGTTTTATAAATATTTCAAAATACAAACTAATAAAAAAAATAATATTTACTATCAAGGCTAATAAAAATACAAGGATTGCAATAAAACACCACTACTGCTTTAACTTTAAAATTAATAAATATAAAGCAACACATGGGTGGTACCACATGAAAATTCTATACAGGATATTGAAACGATGCCATGTTTATTTCAGACATTTTTCGGAGGGAGGCAAAAAAGTGCCCGGTCTTGATTTAAATTTACGGCTAAATACAGGTTGCAACTTTTGGGAAAAATTTTTAAAATTTAACTTTCATAAATTTATTAAATATTTATTTTGAATTTATTTATTTTTTGTTATCTTTCTGTGTTGTTATTTTCCACTCTGGCGCTATAAATTTGTTAAATGTTTAAATTTATATAAAAATGTGGATGTTTTGTAAGTTGGTGTATGTGTTTTGTTGTGTCATGTTTTATATATGACTGTATTTCCGTTTGGCAACCTTTATGCCTCTTTGTATACGTGTTAATGTGTGTGTTTGAGTGTAATTTTTACCACACAAAAAAACATATAAACAAACACGTGTACACACAAGTGGTTAGTGAAATTTATTTAAAAAAAAACAAAATTTACCCTGTAGTTCTGTTGCAAGGGGAATGGAAAAAATAAACTTGTCTTGTTATTGTAAGGATTTTTCTTACAGAGTGATACGTTAAAAAGCTTAAGACTTTCTTCTATAGTTCTTGTAATCAAAACTCTTTCGCTTTAAATATATTTAAATAAATTTTGAGATTTTCTACAAACGAACTAGCGGGCTTGTGAAAAAAGTAAAACTCACAATGATTTTTATGTTTAGGGTATTGAATGAGAGTGCGGTTTTTGTCACAGCATGTGTTTGTATTTCCCAATAAGGATATATCTCTGTAGTCTAGGTAATGTTTGAGGTATAGCTAACGGAAGTCTAACATAAAAAATCATTTGCTTTTGTTGGCTACATCGAAAAAAATTATAGTAATAAAGAAACAAATATAAATTTACATCCCAACGGAAACTCCTTGGAATATATGCTATATATACGATACTGGCATATGTATATGTATCATTCTTGTATTTGCTTTTTTTTACAACAAAAAAATATTGCTTATTATTTAGCAAATACAATACAAAATACGAGGGCAGTAAGATAATTCCATGACTTTTTGTATTTCCAGTACAATAACTTTCAATGTAACACTGCTCTTGTTAAGTCTTATCTATTATTGCACTGGTATCGATTTTAGCGACTATTTATTAGCCGGAAGCAAACAACGTCATTAACTCGAGTGAGAATAGGAAAAAGTGACTTTTTTACGTGAAAAACCATTACCAAAACCAAGGACAGGCTTGATAAATTCTATGGGGACTCATAGTGGTTAACTAAGTTCTGCCATTATTGTTTCACCGAAATGACTGTAAACGTTCAGGTCAAGCTGATATACGTTCGGCAGCTGCCTGAGGTTGTAGGTCTCTCCTTAGCCTAGCGGAAACATTATATTTTGCATGAATATTTGCAAATGAAAAAGCTATCGTCGTGATGGGTATCGCTAATGCTAACGCCTGGCGACCACACAGAAAACAATTTTTTCACCAATTAAAAGATTTAATTAGTTTTAATTAAAGTTAAATTAATTGTTTAATTTATTCAAATATATATTTGTGTAAAACAAAACAAAAAAAATTCCTAATTAAACAACTAATTGAATCAATTAATTATTTAATTAAATTTGAATCTCAAAGTAGTTAAAACCTTTTATGAATATAATAAATAAAATTAATTCATTATTTAATTAATTATTTGTTTAAAACAGAACAAAAAAAATCCAAATTAAACAACCAATTGAATCAATTAATTATTTAACTAAATTTGAATCTCCAACCAATTAAAACCTTTTATTAATTTAATTAACAAAATTAATTAAATTGATATAATACAAAATGTTTAAAACAGAACAAAAAAAATCCTAATTAAACAACTAAATGCATCAATTAATTGTTTCATTGAATTTTTATCTCCATCCAATTAAAACCTTTCATTGATTTAATTAATAAAATTAATTAAATTGATCTAATATAATTATTTGTTTAAAACAAAACAAAAAAATCCTAACTTAACAATTAATTGAATCAATATTTAATTAAATTTTAATCTCAAACCAATTAAAATCTTTTATTAATTTAATAAATAAAATTAATAAGAAATAAAATTAGTTCAATTGATCTATTAAATGTGTTTGTTTAAAACAGAACAAAAAAAAACCCTTATTAAACAATTAATTGAATCAATTAATTGTTTAATTAAATTTTAATCTCCAACCAATTAAAATATTTTATTAATCTAATTAATAAAATTAATTCAATTAATCTAATATAAATATTTGTTTTAAACAAAACAAAAAAGTGCCTAATAAAACAAATAATTGAATCAATTAATTATTTAATTAAATCAATTAAAATCTTTTATTCCTTTAATTAATAAAATTAATTAAATTTATTTAATTTAATTGATTAAAACAGAACAAAAAAATCCTAGTTAAAAAATTAATTGAATCAACCAATTATTCAATTAAATTTTAATCTCATCCCAATTAAAACCTCTTATTAACTTAATTAATAAAATTAATTAAATTGTTATAATTTAATTATTTGTTTAAAACGGAACAAAAAACAATCCTAAATAAACAATTAATTAAATCAATTAATTATTTAATTAAATTTTATTCTCCAACTTTTATTATTAATTTAAATTAATAGAAACAAATAATTATTTAGTTAAACAATTAATTGAATCAATTAATTATTTAATTAAATTTTAATCTCAAGCCAATTAAAACCTTTTATTAGTTTAATTAATAAAATTAATTTAATTATTTTTTTAAAACAGAATAAAAAATCTAATTAAACATTTAATTCAATCAATTTATTATTTCATTATATTTTAATCTGAAACCAATTAAAACCTTTAATTGGTGAATATAATTTTTTCTCTGCATAAGAACAGCAACCGTTTGACCACTTCAAACGCTTGCCATAGATTACTATTCTGAAATTTTCGATAGATTCTGAGTTGAAGCAAAAGCCGTGTCACATAGAAAAGAAAAAAAAGTTAAAAATACAGAAGGCTTTCAATGTAATCAAGCATGGTCTCCTTGGGTTAGGTTAGGAATGGGCAGATTTTAAGATCTCATCATTCTTACAAACTAAATATATAGATGTCTTGTTACACAACGGGCCCTATATAAACAGATTTTTCTATCGGATAAAAATTGATTGAAAATGACTTTAAGAAAATGTTTCAATAACAATTTTCTATTGAAAATGTTGTAAAGAAAAGTCAGTTTTCCTAGATGAAGTATTCCACACTCTCACCCTCGTGTGCAGCTTGAGAACTAACACAGAAATAGTTATTCACTGCTCCCAACTGTTGTACATGTAGACCAATGTCCGTTCAAACCCGACGTCATTACAAATCATGTTTTACTCAGGCTTATATTAAATGTGGATGCAATGGGGACGTTAGCTTTAGATAAATTGCAGCATTTAAGAAACACTCTGTGAAGACATAGAAGGTAGAGAGTTACTAGTCTACAGTCTTAAATTACTACAGCCTTGAGTATAGACATTAAGCGACTCGAATGATCATAAGGCAGTTGTAAACTGGCAATCGGATATTAAAAATTATTAAGAAACTAAGGGGTCAAAAGACTTCTATAAAGTACGAGAGTTGCATCGGTATTCCCGCCTACAAAAATATATATTTTCTGATGCAGTTGTGTCATAAACTTTATATATTGACTGCACTCAATAGCCACAATTGTTCTAAACTATTGACTGTTGAAAGAAGTAAAAGAAAAATTTCCCTAAAAGTTAGACATCTTTTAAAACCCACAATATTTAAGTTTCTTATTGCTTTTTAAGATTTTTTAAAGACATTAAGACTTACCCTCGTAAACGTAAATTTTTCAAAATGGCAAAGATTCTTATGTTTTTATTTATATTAGTAATATTTTCATAAACCTAAATTCACTTTACGTAACCATTTACTTTAATTAAAATCGGTCTTTTATTTTTATAATTTATCTTAGCGAAGTATCTCTTCAAATTACTAGCATACATTCAAGGCTTTTCTGGTAGCTCTTAAAAATACAGCATACTTTTAGGGATTTATTTAAAAACTTCAAAAAAAGCTTACTTTACTTAGAATTTATTTTTGACTATGAAAAAGAATATTTAATTCAAGCAAATAAATTAATAAGCTTTTTAGTTTTTTTTTCTACTCTCTCCGTTTACTTCTCAAAGAGACCTGTGGCGAAAATTAAATGAAATTCATACTCGACAAAACCTTATAAAATTTATTTTACAAACAAAAAAAAACTATTATGCACTCAGTGCCTTTCTTAACTTATGGTTTCCTTAAAAGTTAATTTTTTCTTTGCAGTCGGGTTCTTTTCCTTTTTTTATTCTTCTTCTTCTTCTTTTCAATTGCACCACCCCTCCAAGTCTTGTTGTAACCATCTTTGTTATAATAGAAGTTATTAAATTTCATTATACTATTAAAATAGTGGGTAATTTGCTTTTGAAAACTTGCTTTTGTCCACATGTTGTAAGTGACTTGCTTGTTCTCTCGCCGCACACATACACATAGACACATACGCGTACGCACAATTGTTATATTGCAACTTTAATCGTCATAAAGAGCTCATGATTTAAATGTGAATGTAGTAGTGTGTTGCTATAATAATTGTGCGACAAGAAACTCAAGTAGACCAGCACTGTGTTTTGAACTCCTCTAGTTGTCGACTGGTAGTTCTAGTCCTTCTTACTCATCACTGATGCCTGGGCCATCATCAATATTTATTGCAAGTTTTAGTTGTTATTGCTTCTAATGATTGTTAGCCCTTCTCCTCATAAAAACCCTTGTTGTTGCTAGCAGTTACCTTAGGGTGCTCCGGTAGGTTAGTAGGTAGTGTGCTAGTCTATAAGTCCAAGGTTGTGGGTTCGATTCCCACCAACGAATCTGAAATTTTTCACTACTAGTAGACAGAAAGACAAAGGGTAACATAAAGAAAGGCTTTGGACCACGATTAGCCACATATTATATTTAGATGCTATGGAGACCTTATCTGTAAGCAAATATTAGCAAATACTATAAACTATGTGATGAGGAAGAATGTCGCTATGTATCAGTCGCTAGTCTGAAATCACTACCGTTGAGATTAAAAAAAGGCTAATGACAGCACAAGACTCAATGGAAGTAAAGTATTCGTAAATTTCAAATAGGTTACCAGAAATCATTGTGGAATGAAGGAGGTCGAAAAGGGCTTCATGAGTCCCTTAGTGGTCTGCTTCGGAATCCCTCCTACAAAACAATAATAACCTTCGGCTAGAGTACCCTTGGCATTTGTATTTAGCAGTTGTCCATAAATGTTGACAAATACCTAACTTTTTTGTTTATTCATATCTTACACAAACTGCCGCCTTATCATCGTTTAGGGTTTTACGAATGTATGATCTTTATGCTGTTTTATCTCGCTCAGATGCAGCTATCCCTTTCACACTTTTGCTTACCTGGATCATTAGAGTGTGCCCACAAGTTTTTGGCCCTTTTAAGGTTTACGTAGTACGACAATGGCAAGGCTATAGCTCCTTCAACACTGGGGTCTAATTACCACATTCAATACCGAGTAAAATCTGTCATTTTGGTATTATGGCATTTGATATCGAAAAAAAAGTATCGCAATTTTATTCGAAAGGAAATGTTTTTAAACTGTGTTTTCTTGTTCATTTGTTGACTTATTATTAATCTATTAGAGTTTGATAAAAATAACAATTCGATACATGTGGAATGGCATAATTAGCTTACTCGACTCGGATCGAATTTATTATTCGATACAATAGTTTATTCGATATCGAATGCGGTGATTAGGCCCCTTGTATTAAATTGATTGAAGTTGTTCCGCCAGTAAATAAAATACTGTTGTCATACCTTTCGGTGAAGACCGTCGTTAGTGGCTGTTGTTTTGGTACGTTTGGCGAGCGCTTTCGATGTACTAAAAAGAGTACTAAAAGAGTACTAAAAAGATGTACTAAAAAGTGTACTAAAAAGAGTACTATTTTAAACTCCGCTTGAAAATGATGTTTGACGATCACTTTCGATATAAAGACATCATTTTCAAGCCGCGTTTAAAATAGCACTAAAAAGAGTACTATTTTAAACGCAAAACAACAGCCAGTGATGACGGTCTTCACCGAAATGTATGACAACAGCCTTTAATACAACTAATTACTGAGGACATTTCTGGATCTTAGTCTGAGTCTGGCCTGAGTTAAGGTTACTTTAATAGTCTTCTATATTTTTATTTTCGTCCTATTTCAGGAATAGTCTACTCACTCATCAGGCTGTAAATTTACTTCTTTAATTGAATTTTGTTTTTTGCGACGACCCAGCTTGTACACGAAACTCAGTCGCTAGTCGATTCTCAGTCGCTAGTTGGGGTTGCTCTACAAGAACTGAAGTGTTTGCGCTGGTTGGAGTATGTATTGTGCTTCTAGTTTTTGTTTTCTTACGACCCCAAGTCTGCTTTGAGCTTCTCTTGACATGGTTGCCTTTGATCCTCTTTCGCAGAACTCTACACATGGCCAGCTTAATTTGTAGTTAACTGATGGCCGACAACTAACCGCTGTGATCATATTAGATTCCATGATTTTTCCGATCATGCCTTTTTTTATGTATACTATTGCACCGCCTTTTGTAATAACTTATTTCAGACTGTACTTTTCTTAACTCACTAGCTGTGCCCTCACACGTTGTGTGTATCCTGACAATATTTTGTTCGATTTTGCTTTATAAGTAATCGACACAACATTTTAAGAATCTCACTTTTAAAGTGCTTCACATCTACGAATTTTGTTTATATAAAGGTACCCATCCCTGGATAAAATTCAAAAATTTCTATAAAAATTTAAAATTCTAAAAATTATTGTAAAGCACTGTAAAAGATGCATTAAATATTCCTCCTTAAAGTATGCATATAGGTGAAATTTTGTGAGGAGGTACCTCAGTATCCTGATTCAAATATAGGATACTTTTTTTTGGCAAAAATATCTTATATACCTCACTGCTTTTTCTCCACTTTCTCTTGTAAATAAGATATTTTTGCAACAAAAAATATCCTATATTTGAATCAGGATAATAAGGTACCTCCTCACAAAATTTTGTTGAAATCCATCCAGTAGTTTTTACGTGATGAAAACACAAACAGACAGAAGGACAAACAGACGGGAACAAATTTACTGTTTTATTATATGTAAAGATTATTATTTCTAGGACCCTGTTCCAGTCACCTTCACTCAAAAGTACAAGTCACAAATCAACACGATTAGCTGCGCACCTGATTTCATTGAAAGCGATATTAAAATGAATATCCTTTACTTCTACACTTTCTAGGACCCTGTTCCAGTCACCTTCACTCAAAAGTACAAGTCACGAATCAACACGATTAGCTGCGCACCTGATTTCATTGAAAGCGATATTAAAATGAATATCCTTTACTTCTACACTTTTGAGTTCTATTGCATTCAAGCGTGTATGTGTGCCAGTTCTTGTTTCACATAACGACCAGTAAATATCAATGTAGATATTCAAAAATATATAAGTCTTAATAAAATGTTCAATAAATGAATAACCACTTTTAAAGAACTGCACGAACTACAAGAAATTGTTGTGAACAAATCCTCCTGGAGTATGTTCAAGTGCTCGGACTTATGTGCTTCGCAAAGTTTTCAATAATTTTATTATTAACAAGGAAGTTGGTATTAGTGAGTGAAAATATAAAATTAAATTAATTGTTTTCCTTTTTTATATGCAAATAAAGTTAGACGGTAATAATTAAACCCAAAGTGGTTGCATGTTTTATATGAAAGAAATTATAAAATAAAAATGGAAACATTATTGCTAGAAGGTAATTTTATAGTTTTTTTTATGATGATTTTTAAGGGAAATTCTAGGTGTTTAAACAGCTGCAAAAGGAAAGCATTTTAAATGGGTCTAATAGACTTGAAAATAATTTCACAATATAATTTCAGAGTACGCTGAAGTACAAAAAAAGGCTTAGAGGTTAAGAATACTAATCCAATTTCAAAACTACTTGCGGTAACTTCAACAGGTTGAATCGTGCCGTGCTTGCAATCCAGAGACTTATACGAAAGCAGTAGTTTAAAGAAAGGTTCTCAGTAATTTTTTTTTTCGAAGTCTCTGTCATTCTTTATATTTTGCAAGAAAAATTGTTCCAGAGTTTTTTCTGAATATTTTGCATTCGATTTTATTGATCGTGATCTTATGTGATCCTTGTTTGTTTAATAGAGTATTAGTTTCGTTATTCCACAGAGAACATCGCTGTCCTGATACAGCTTTAATGGCCGTCTTTCTTCTTCTAATTCGGTCAGTGTTGCTTTAAATCAATTTTCTTTAGTTAGTGCAAATTAAATCGAAGTTTGGATCTTGGTCTAATCTGTTTGTTTTGATGCAGTTTTCCTACATCGATTGTTATGAAATGGCGCAAAGACCACTTCAAATCATAGTTGGCTATGACCCAAAACTACATCCGTGTGATCATAGGAAATAAAATATTTTCCTATGAGCAAGAGTACACAATTGCGGCATCAATTATGTAAAATACAATATTCCCTCGAGATTCTTACAGCCTCAGTCACTTTCACTCATGCAATCTCCGATCGTCCAATATTATTCCATGACATTTATCAAAAATTCTTGCGAAACAATAACTTTTATGCCGGTACGATCGAAACGGCATTCAATAAAATTTTTTCTAGCTTTTTACCATTGAATATAATGATGATAAAAATGTTTTATTACCAAACCATGTAACATCATCAAAATGTCCATTAATCTAAAATCATGCCTTAATTTTGTGGTACTCATTACAACTGCATGGTCTTCTTACCGAAAACAAATAAGAGGTGATCCATTTCGAGGTTCCCTACTTTTTGAAATAAAAAAAAACACAGAAAATTCAAATTTAATGGAGAATGTTTATTATCATTTGAAATAACATTCTTTGGAATTTTTTATTTGAAGATTATGTCTCTCAAATATTAGTGGTTGCTACGTCGCAGATGGCCGATCCATTGAGTCCAATTTTCGATGGATCCTTCGAGCATTTCGACTGGTAACCGGCGAATGACACGCTTGATGTTTTTCTCAAAGGCCTGAATCGAACCGTATTTGTCCGCATAAACTTAGGACTTTACGTATCCCCACAGGAAAAAGTCTAACGGTGTGATATCACACGATCTTGGTGGCCAATCGACCGGCCCAAAACGTGAAATTATCTCTCAATAAAGCTATTGATTGATGCGATGTGTGGGAAGTGGACCCGTCTTGCTGAAACCAAAATGTCGCCGAGATCAAGAGGATCAATTTCAGGCATCAAATAGTCGGTTATCATGGCACGATAACGGTCGCCATTGACGGTTACGTTCCCACCGGCATCATTTTTAAAGAAATATGGACCGATGATTCCACCGGCCCACAAACCACACCAAACCGTTGTTTTTTCTGAATGAAGTGCCAGCTATTGAATCTCTTTAGGTTGCTCTTCGTCCCAAATGCGGCAATTTTGATTGTTTACATACCCATTGAGCCAGAAATGGGCCTCATTGCTAAACAAAATTTGCCACGAAAACGTCGGATCTTCTTGGAACTTTTCAAGAGCCCATAGACCGAAGCGATTCAGGCGTAAATCTTTCCTCTATGAAATGCCAATCAATACTAAATAAAAGTAACATGACAGCATGACACGACTCACACATGATCTGTCAAAAAAAGGCTATTGAAAAAAGTATCTCTACTTGGACCACCCTTTACTTTTAGACTTTTACTTAGCTCAATTTTATCCAGCTTAAAAAGAAACTATGATGGATACCCAGTAGTCAGCAGTTCTACTAGAAGCTTTCAAGAACCAGTCTACATAACCTTCTTAAATATCCTTAAGCGACAGGATGGTTCTCAGTATATACTAGGATCTATATTTGAAACCGATTTACTGCCTGGATCAGTGGGTTGGTGTAAAAAAATTGCTCGATACTAAGCCTACAAGCTTGGGTAAAACAAGCTGACTACCACAAAACTCAAAAACGTACTGAGTATGTTGTTTACTAGTATAACGGGGTTGCGGGTTCGATTTCCAACAAAGATTCAAAGAATGCAAGAAAACCAAATAGTTACTTGGTTATACAATACGGGTATATTAAACTTGTTATCTGCCTTAACATCTGGCCAAGATTAAAATCAAAGAAGAAAGACAATATTTGTAGACTGTGTTTGGAAGAAGCAGAGACATTAGCATATATTGTGTGTTGACACACTGGCCAAAATTAGGCTTAGGACTATGAGCAAGCACATACATGTGTATTAAATATGGATGCTATTGGGACCTTAGCCTAGAATAAGTGTTAATAATTACTAGTGACTATAATGAGAGAAGAGGTCGACAATTATTTATCGCTAGTCTCTGAAGACTACACTAGACTAATAGGAATCATAGTGGAAGTGGGCCTCTAAAATTAATGGTCGGCTTTGGTATTGACCCCTCCCCAAAAAATTAAAGCCTTAGAGATTAACATAAAAATCAAAGTTTACACAGACAAAATTATTTTCACCAATTAAAGGTTTTAATTGGTTTCAGATTAAAATTTAATTAAATAATTAATTCATTCAATTATTTGTTTAATTAGGAAATTTTTTTGTTCTGTTTTAAATAAATATATATTTGAACTAGCTGTGCCCGCCACGTCCGGGGCGTCCTGACAATATTATACTTGATTTTGCTTTAAAAGTATTCCACACCAATTGTACGAATCTTACTTTTATAGTGCTTCAGTTATGGCTTATGTACTTCTTTATATAAAGAAATCCTTGGATACAATTTATAGAAAATTTATAGAAAATTTTAAAATTCTTAAAATTATTGTAAAGCTCTGTAAGAGGTGTTTAAAATATTTTAATAATAATGTAATTCCACAAAGTAAAAATACAAATTGTATTCAACTAGCGCCATCTGTTGCGTAATAGTAAAATAAAAATAAATAAAAATGTGTGTTGAAAATGTAACCGTGTTGAAAATTACCGTGTTGAAAATTACCGTGTTGAAAATATCCCAGTTTTAAACCAACATTTTCAGTACCTTTAAACCGGAAATTTGGGTTTTCACTGCTTTTTCTCCTTATTGGAAGTAAGATATTTTTGCGGAAAATATTGGGACCAGTTAGCGACCTTGCAATATTTTGTTCGATTTTGCTTTGAATGCAATCCAAACCAAAGACTCTTACGTTTTTAGTGCCGCCTTAAACTATGCTGCATATCAATTTATGTATTTACTTTATAAAAACTAAAGTAGGCATATCCGGTTTAGTTCAGTTATGGTTTATGTATTTACTTTACAACTAAAATAACTGCCTACTTTCATTGGTTTTTCTCCACTTTCGCTTTGAAATAAAATATTTTTGCCGAAAAAAAATCCTATATTGGAATCAGGATGGTAAGGTACCTCCTCACAAAATTTTGTTAAAATCCATCAAGTAGCTTTTACGTGATGCGAACGCAAACGAAAAGCAGACAGACAGATAGACGGAAATACTACTATTTTCTATATTAATTAAAAAAATTAATGGAACTTTAATTTAACACTAATTAAAACCTTTAATTGGTGCAAAAAAAAAAATCTGTGTATTTAAATAAAAAAATATTAAAACATTGAAAGTTTCTTAAAAAACGATAAAACTTTTTTTTTTTAAAGAATTAAAATCAACCAGAGATTAAGCTGCTTATGTATATCAAGTATACATAACCATAAAAATCATACCTTATCAAAAATGCCTTACAAACTGACTGGGAATTATTTATAAGAAAATTTGATTGCGCTCTGCTTTAGTGGTGGCATACGTTTCGTGTTTTTTTTTAGATTTGAAATGAAATTTGCTTTATAATTTGACAGTGTGGTAGTGATATTTATTTATTATTTATTTTTTTTGTGATTTTATAACTATGGAAGCGTAATCTTGGTACCTGTCACTTTTCATATTTTTCTTAATTTTCATGCCTGTTGTGTTGTTTTTATACTTTATTATTGTATTGCAGAACATGCTTGCATGCAGTTTTATTTTGTGTGTGTGTGTGTGTCTGTGTGATTTTTTGATGAATAAAAATAGTTTTGCAATATTTTTTTGACAATATTCGCTTCATATATTTGCTTGTTTTAAATAACAATGATTGTTGCATGTTTTGTTGAAATAAAAATTTCAAATTGCAACCTGAGCTGCACGTACCTACGTACGTACAAGCATCAAAAGTTATAAGCAGCCATGTAGTTGTTATGTACGGTTGCTGCAACAATGTTGAACTTTGTCTGAATTTGAATGTATGGTATGGTATGGTACGTTACGGTGGCATGATGACAATTATTCTTTTGTTCTTGGCTTCACAAGTTTATTTTTTTTTTCTTCTTTTTTGAAATTTTTTTTTTTTTTTGCTTCGTTTTTGGCAGTTTCACATTTGATAACCTGGTTATGTCGCCTTTGTTAGTGATAAATTTGTTTTCATGTTTTAAATTGAAAATATGCAAAATTATTCATATATGATTTTATACAATTTTTTGTCATTTTTTTATTTTATTTTATTTATTTCGTTATATTTTGTTTCTTTCCGTTTCTTTTTATATTAAACATTTATATTTGAATTGGAATTTATATATTGTATTTTGTTGCTTTTGTACTGCGGGTGGGATAGAATTATTCGACTTTTTTTCATTTCCATTTACAAGTTATTATTGGTTTTGTAAATGCGATGTGAAATATTTACAAAACGAAACAAACGAAAAAAAATAAAAAAAAATAAAAATAAAAAAAGAAAAAATCTTGTATTAAACAATTGTTGTTTATCGTAAATATTTCAATTTATTTCGTACTTTTTTTCTTCTTGTTGTTGCTGTAAAAAAATATACACGTTTTTATATTGACAATATATTTAAATTTTATATTAAGGGTGATAAATAGTATTTTATATTAACAGCTGAAACAATCTACATATAAATTGAATATAAATGTGGGCATATACAACGATTTATGAAAACTTTAAATTAATATTATCGGATAAAAACGGTTTGGAAATGAATTTATTTTACATCACATCAACAACAACAAGAACAATATAAAAATATTATATTGTATATGTAATCGCACAAGGGATTATTTTAAGGTAAAGAAATTAAAAACCAAAGCTGTGTGATATTAATATCAATGATATTCGTTTAATAAAAAAATAAATGTTTGCCCTCTTTTGTAATGTACATATACGAGAATGATATGCATGTGACCCAAGCAAAAGAGGGGTTGTAAGTTCAATCCATAGGTGAAACCTCAAAATAATCACAGCCACCCTTCACAATTAATTCGGAATAAATATATATTGTTTAGATTTGGGGATGTCAATTACAGTATTTAAATAATTACTCATGCAATTACTCAATTACATGTAATTTTAAATTGATTTTTTTAATGTAATTATAGTGAAAAAATTACAATTAAAAAAAAATTACTTGCAATTTCTAATTGGAAATTTTTAATTACAAATTTCATGTAATCTATACATATAAAAAATTTTTCCGTCTGTCTGTCTGTCCTTCATTGTTTGTGTTCGCATCACGTAAAAACTACTGGATGGATTTTAACAAAATTTTATGAGGAGGTACCTGAGGATCCTGGACCCAATATAGGACACTTTTTATCCGCCAAATATCTTATTTTCAAGAGAAAATGCAGAAAAAGCAGTGAAAAATGCAATTTTAGGTTTAAAACTGGGATATTTTCAACACGATTTTTTTTCAACACGGTTACATTTTCACCACACACCTTTTTATTTTTGAAAGTGGGGTATTTTAGAAACTATTACGCAATAGATGGCGGCAGTTGATTAAAATTTGTATTTTTACTATGTGTAATTACATTGTTATTAAAAAATTTTAAACATCACTTACAGAGGTTTACAACAATTTTTAGAATTTTAGGATTTTAGTGAAAAAATTACAATTAAATAAAATTACTTGCAATTTGTAATTGGACATTTTTAATTACAAATTTCATGTAATCTATACATATAAATAAATAGGAATCCATTTCCATCTGTCTGTCTGTCCTTCATTGTTTGTGTTCGCATCACCTAAAAACTACTGGATGGATTTTAACAAAATTTTATGAGGAGGTACCTGAGGATCCTGGTCCCAATATGGGACACTTTTTATCCGCCAAATATGTTATTTTCAAGAGAAAGTGGAGAAAAAGCAGTGAAAATGAAATTTTCGGTTTAAAACTGGGATATTTTCAACACGATTTTTTTTTCAACACGGTTACATTTTCACCACACACCTTTTTATTTTTGAAAGTGGGTTGTTTTAGAAACTATTACGCAATAGATGGCGGCAGTTGATTAAAAATTGTATTTTTACTTTGTGGAATTACATTGTTATTAAAATATTTTATTTTTTTATTTTATTTTATTTTTACTTACAATTAAAATTATAATTAAAAGGAAATTAGCACTAGCAACTAAGGCTATCGGCTTTAAAATATTTTAAACACCACTTACAGAGGTTTACAATAATTTTTAGAATTTTAGGATTTTAGAATTTTTAGAATTTTATCGAGTGATGGGTGGTACCTTTCCATAAATTTAATACATAAACCACAACTGAAGCACTATAAAAGTAAGACTCTTCCAATTGGTGTGGATTACTTTCAAAGCAAAACCGAGCAAAATATTGTGAGGACGTCCACGACGTGGTGGGCACACCTAGCTCTAATTATATAATTCTAATAGAAAATTTTAAGTAATATAATAGAATTTACTTCAATTAAAATTAATGCTTATTGCCTAATGACAATTACATGTAATGTGTAATTGAAAATTTTCAATTACAACTAATTTTAATTGTCATTAGTCCATCATTTAAATTGCAATTACTAGTAATGTGTAATTGAGAATATTTAATTACATATTATCTGCAATTTGAATTGTAATTGAAATGTAATTAAAGCTTCAAATGTCTGACAGTGTCTTTCTAGTCATTATTTGTTAATGGTTTGCCGGCAGAGACTAGAGATTTTTTATTCAAGAGTTTCTATAAAAATAACATAATTGGGATTTTTTCATTGGCATTGAATTTTCATTGGCATTATAATTGCAAATAATTACAATGAAAAAAATTGTAACTATCATTTAATGCTATTGATTTATTTTTAATTATAAATGTTTTTTCCAATGGTAATGGAAATGAAATGAAATTGTATAATTACTAATTATAATTGATGAAAATATCATTGTTTTTTTAAATACCAATTTATGATCGAAGAAGGTTTTAATGACTACGAATAAAGTAACAATTGCATGCCAGGTTATGCTTTTTCTAAATCTTTAATTTTTTTTCAATCTAGTCAGGTAATACTATGGCATTCACTCTAGTTTTGAAAATCTGTACAAGGCAATTAGTCATAAAAATTTAATTTTCAGAAAATTTTGTTATATTTTTCCTGATTTTTATTTCTTTTTATATGAAAAAAATGCACATAATAGTAGAGCAGAGAAAGGAGGAGGAGGTGAGACTTCTTTAAAAAATCACTACAAAAAGGTTGACTGCAAATGTGGCCAATAATAATAATGCTTTTTTATAATTTATTCAGTGATTAATGGTAATGATTTTATTTTTTGTAAATAATTACTAATGAAACTTTTTCATTAAAAACCATTACCTTTAATGAAAATGATGGTAATGAAAAAAAAAAATTGTTAGCATTATTTCTAATTCAATGCTAAAGAAATTTTCAATTAATTACTCAATCCAATTAATTAGTCCCAAGTATGAAAAATAACATAAAAATTCTATTTTCTTAAGATGTTTCTGTTTGCAATACTTTTACGATCGAACTGTGTATTTGATAAGAGAACTGATGCTAAAGGTTATTTTTTATAGAGACGGACAACCTTAAACTAAAATATATAAAACATATATATATAGAGAAAAAGTGTTTTATTATCCATCCAATTGGCTTTACTAATATTACACAGAAAAAATACATTCACCAATTAAAGGTTTTAATTGTTTTCAGATTAAAATTTAATTAAATAATTAATTGACTCAATTATTTTTATAATAAAGTTTTTTTTTTATTTTTTTTTTTAATAAATATAAATTTTTAGCAATTAATAAAATGACTTGAACTTTAATTTAAAACTTAGAATTATTAATTTAAAAATAGAACCTCTAATTGGAACAAAAAAATGTTTTCTATGTAGAGCCTAACTTCTGCGGTTAGCGCGTACATGGTGTAGCCTGAAAGTCTAATATTCACACACTATTCATAGTAAATAAGGCTGTATTATAGCAATAACTCCTTGAGTATTCGCTTCAAAGTGTTAGATCGGTTTTTATCGGTAAAGACCTCGGGGACTTTACATACACCCAGAGAAAGTAATTGGCGTCAAATCACCTGACAAGATCATTGTTTTTTCTTTGTATGGGGGGATACCAAAGCAGAACACTAACTTCGGGGGTCAGTTTTTGACTCCCTTCATTCCTCAATGATTTCTGGTATCCAACTGGAAATTTACGAATACCTTACATTCATTGAGCCTCATGCTGCCACTGGCCTTTTACTCTCGTCTTCAGTGATTTCAGACTGGCGACTGATACATGACGAGATTCTCTCTCATCACAAAGACTGTGGTAATTGCTAATATTTGCTTAAGGCTAAGGTCTCCACAGCATCTCTAATTAATATGTATATGCCGATAGTCCAAAGACTCTTTATGTTAGCCTTTTTCCAGCAAAAGTCTACAGGTATTGCCTGTAGACTACTAGTCCACTGAGTCATCCACGACCATTGCTAGTAATTATTCGTTCGGTAAATGTTTCCTGCGACAACTAGCTTCTATCGCGCTCTATATGACATGTCTTGCCACCATCCTGCTGAAACCACATGTCTGCAATAGTAATGTCACAAACAAGTTATTAAGCGAGACACTATACTGCTCACCATTGACTGTAAATTTCTCTATCGTTAATCTACCTAATATAAATTTTCGATATCGTGCTACATCAAAAGAAAGTTTAAAAAGTGTCATTCTTTTTACTTTTATAGCAAAAAAGTTTTTATACAAATAAACTGTTTAGTAGGGTTAAGTTCGCTTATTCTCTTACTTTTAAATACGATAGAAAGAATATTTTTTTTACAAATTAGGTGATTAATTTGACAGAAGACAATACCAGAATATCATACATTTCCTTCCGCATAAAAAAAATATTTCCACCAATTAAATATTTTAATTGGTTTCATATTGAAATGTAATGAAATAATTAATTGACTCAATTATTTGTTTAATCGTAAATTTTTTTATTCTCTTTTAAAAAAAATATAAATTTGAATTAATTAAGAAATCAGTGTTAAATTTTAAATATCATCTGTTTTACCAAGCAATTGAAGAAAAAATAATGCCAATAGCTGTATTAAATTCACACATAATCCCATCCCTGTATAGTCAATTGGTTAGCATGATGTCTACCACTAACTAAAACGTACCTTTCTTTATGTTCTTTTTATCTTTTCATTATTTCATTAAAGTATTTAAAAATTTAACTTCTGTATAAAATTGTCATTTATGTCCATATTAAAGATCAAGTGTCGTCACAACTTGCTGAACTAAAACTCTTAATGAAAAAAAAAAAAAAAATTGTTGAAACAACAGCTGTTGCTTTTGTAGTTTTTAATTAAAATTACCATACAATTTTCTCATAGAATTTAGTTTGACAAGTTGTACCAAGTTTAAGACAAACGTATAACTCGGAACATTAGGATGGCTGCAAAAAGAAGGAGCAGTTATTTAAAATATTTGAAATGTTTTCGGACGGGGAGCTTTATAATATTTAAGTATTTTATGAAAGCTTTAAAGGATATAACAAGGTATAAATTTACAGTCCGGTCGCATTAATCTATAAAATAAATAAATAAATAAATACAATATTCAAAAATAAAATAAATCAAATAGTCAAGAGGAGTCAAATCCCACGATTTTGGTTTTTGGCCTCCAAGATGGGGGTCCATGACGTGAAATATTATTATCACGTTTCAATAATTCTATTCAACAATTTTTTAATTAGTTTTTAATTAAAGTTCAATTAATTTTTTAATTTATTCAAATATATATTTGTTTAAAACAGAACAAAAAAAAAATATCGTAATTAAACAAATAACTGAATTAATTAATTATTTAATTAAATTTTAATCTGAAAGCAATTAAAACCTTTAATTGATGAGAATATTTTTTAATGTAGCATATAGCATCACCCTGGTAAAATCACAAGTTATCACTGACTACGTACACCATTCAGTGTAACGGTAGATCCTACTTCATTTCGATGGAAATATGAACCGCTGATGCCGTTGGCTGACAGTCTACATTTAAACAGTTTATTTGTTTCAATACAAAGGAAGCCCTTAGGGCCAATTATGTATGTACATTTAACAGGCAATTTTTATGGATGCAATGGTGTTTCCTTTAATTGTCTTGGATTGTTTTTACTTCATATTTTGCAATTTTTTTTTGTTGATTTAACCAAATACTAATCGCATTACTAAACAAGATTTTCTGGTTAAAAATTAGATCAATTTGCAATTGTTCATGAGACCAATCAGAAAACGTACGACTCAGCTGATAGCCATTGGGTTTTAATTCTTCAACAAGCTGATTTTAATATGTCTACGCAAAATGTTCTATTAGGTCAAATTGCTGTCATCATTTCGACTTGCAGAAAATGGGCCATATTTTCTTTCCTTGTACGACACCTTGACTTTAAGCCTCGTTGATGGCTTAATGTCATGTAGTGAACAATTGATGTGTACATCTATCTTCTATATAAATAAAATCAAACGTCGTTTGTTGGTCAATTTTTTTTTTAATCTTCATCATAACTCTACTTAGGTTTTTAAGGAAATAAAAAGTGACCACGCCCACTATTACGCCCACTTTTTTAAGTATCCAGAGAACTATAATAGATAGATCGATGAATTATTAAACCACTGACCCCCTTTTTAATATACAAAGTTTGGCGAAATACAGACTGGATTGGAATAATGGGCGTGGTACCTCCCATACAAAGTGAAAAATTATAATCGTCTACCTAAATATCTAACATAGGTATAGTCTTAAAACTTTGCAGAAGTAACCCTCAAACTAATGTGCATAGTCTAACAAACAACATACTGGATTGGGACAGTAGGCGTGGTACCTCCCAAACAATGTAAAAATTGTTATCGTCTATCTATAGAACTACAATAGGTAGAGTTAGGAAACTTTGCACAAGTAACCCTCATACTAATGTAAATAGTCTATCAAAACTAGACTGGATTGGGGCAGTGGGCGTGGTAGCTCTCATACAAAGTAACAAATTATAATCATTTAAATACACATAGGCTAGCAAAAAAATTATGTCCACCGTAAAATTTACTAACTTATAAAATTTCCATAATTTTGAGGCGTGGCTGTATTGGAATATTGTTCAGGGTAATTCGCCAAATCTGACTAAAAAAATTTTTAAAAATAAATTACAGCGTAGAGATTGACATATAGCAGTTATCGCTATTGCAAGATGGAAGAAGTAAATTTTTATTTAAAGGGACATTTTCTAGGTCGATATGATTTTTTAGTCGTTTTTAAGTCCAATGCAGGAGTTCACAACGATCTTAAAATAGCTAGAAATGTGACATAAATGATGCCCTATGTCTCAAATTGCATTTCCAAAGATCTATTTCTTTAAATTTGGAAACAGTTGCACTAGTAAACACCTGATCTTTATCTATACATATAATAAATTAGTAACTCATTTCCGTCTGTCTGTCTGTCCTTCATTGTTTGTGTTCGCATCACGTAAAAACTACTGGATGGATTTTAACAAAATTTTGTACGGAGCTACCTTAGCATCCTGGTCCCAATATAGGATACTTTTTTTCCGCAAAAATATCTTATTTCCAAGAGAAAGTGGAGAAAAAGCTGTGAAAAACGCAATTTCCGCTTTAAAGGTGCTGAAACTGAGCAATTTTCAACACGGTTTTTTTTTTAAATGAGATTTTTTAGAAACTATTACGCAACAGATGGCGCCAGTTGATTAAAATTTGTATTTTTACTTTGTGGAGTTACATTGTTATGAAAATATCTTAAACACCACTTACAGAGGTTTACAATAATTTTTGGAATTTTAGGATTTTTTATAAATTTTAGAGTTTTATCCAGGTGTGGGTACCTGTATATAAAGTTTTAGAATTTTAGGATTTTTTATAAATTTAAAGTTTTATCCAGGGGTGGGTACCCGTATATAAAGTAAATACATAAACCATAACTGCAGCATTATAAAAGTCAGAGTCCTTCTATTGGTGTGGAATATTTTTAAAGCAAAATTTAGCAAAATATTGTCAGGACGCCCACGACGTGGCGGGCACTGCTAGTCTATTATTAAATTAACCATTTTATATAAACAGAAAATTATTAAAATAAGAAAACATTTATCACCTTTTAGATATTTTTAAGTCAAACATACCTAATGAAAAAAAAAAGAATTAATAGCATGACTTTAAATTATTCTCTAACCCCTTAAAATATGCAATAAAAATTGTTTCTAACCATGTGTATGTTTATGCATTGCGAATTATTTTAATAGTAAGAAAAACATTTTATATTAAATTACTAGTAATTTGCATATAGAAGTAAAATAGTGATCGAATAGAAAACCTTCAAACAAATACCTTACATTCTCTTCAATACACACACACAAACACATACATACATACATACATACGACCGCTTACAAACCAGCAACATTTACACTTATGCAAAAGGACTTTTATAATATTGATATTGTAAATTACAGCAATTTTCGAAATGAATTGACATAATACAATCAAAAGGGGTAAAACACACACATACAAATATTTGCTTATTCATATCCACATACATACACATATGTATACGTAAATAAATGGGAAAAGAGACAAAAAAAAGAATTTGTAATTATCCATGCTTTGATGGAAAGAAACTTGTAGCAAACAAATCTAAAAAAATAAATATCTTTGTTTTTGTACATACATACTCGTACATATGTCTCACTGAAATGCGGACATGCAATCCTGTTGTGTTCAGAAATGACATGTTGGTTATTTAAATATTATTTGATGGTTTTGGTCTTGGATTTGTTGTCTATGTTAAAGGGTAATTGCTGCAGAAATAAATACATAAAAGTATATGCATACATTTGTAAATGTCCTCATGCATTATTAAAACAAACAAAAAATCCAATAAATGTTGCAGTTTTTCTTGCAAAACACACACACACACAGGCATCTCGTTTCACCCAGTAAAACTTTTACTGAAACAACTGTTTTTTATAAACTTTGAAAAATTTCCTTTAAGCTTCTTATTCCACTCAGTAACTTGATTTTTAAAACATTTTTAAACAAACATTTAAAAACCAAATTAAAACTTGTAATTCCTTCAACACAATAACAGCTGGGTAACGAAAAATAATGATTTTTAATTTATATAAAAATTAAAAATTCTAAAATTGCCATTGCATGATGAACTGTTATTGAAAAATCTAATAAAAATATACTTAATTTTTTGTTTTCTATTCTACTCGAATATTTACAGTAATAAATCGTTTTTTGTTTAGTTTAAGTACCATGACATTTGTCTGACTGTGTTGACTATTCTTCGTGAGCCTTAACATTTGTTGCACAAGTGCTAGAATAATGAGTTACACCAGAAGGGTGGAGCTGTAGATAAGTGACGCGTTAATGTTTAATGCACACATGCAAATGTACAATCATTTTTATGACCCTTGTACCTGAAGGAATTTCGAGGTGATATAATTAATTGCTGACAACAGAAGGACACAAGCGAAGCTTTTGTGTTTTTAAAGCGAAATTTTGTTCTAAACAATCGAAAATTTTTACACAAAAACTTGCAATTTTATACAATTTCTACAATATTCATTTCCGATCCCATAAAATATATGTATATATAGTCTGGATCCTTATACATGGAGATGTTAATTAAGCGAAGTCCTTCTGTCCGTCTGTGTTCAGGTTAAAAACAACTTTGCCAACTTAAGCCCACCAATCTGTCAGGCATACTTGTAGTTTCGAAAATTCCTCTAATACAATTCAGCAACATCAAACCATTCCATTTGAAGCTGCGGGCAAAAAACCACGCACACCTATATTTTTTCACGTCGTTTTTATTCTTTTCGGTTGTAATGATTCTCTTTTGTTTTTTTTTTTTTTTGTTTTAAATAAAAAGTCAGTTTCTGTTGGTTTTCGGAGAAGCAGAAATGAACTATTGATTTGTAAATTGTTGCGCGAAAACCCGGTTATCTCCTAAACGGGTGATCGCATACAGTGTATACAGATCTGGAGGGATCAATATCCCCCTGCCTTGATTTGTATTAAAGATCTTTGTAGAAAACACTGCACATAGAGGCATCAGATAGATTCACAGGGTACGCACTGAGAGCCTGGATAAGTCAATAGACACATTGGAGGGGTCAATATGGTGTGACCATTCTAACGCAATATAGAGTGCAGGAAGGTATTAACTTTTACAAAAAAAATTCTGTAAAATTATTACAAAAAAATTTCGATAAAATATTTACAAAAGATTTTCGATAAAATTTTTAAAAAATATTTTCTATTTGATTTTACCAAAAATTTTTACAAAAAATTTTCGAAAAAATTTTTACAAAAAATTTTTGATAAAATTTTTACAAAAAATTTTCGATAAAATTTTTACAAAAAATTTTCGATAAAATTTTTACAAAAAATTTTCGATAAAATTTTTACAAAAAATTTTCGATAAAATTTTTACAAAAAATTTTCGATAAAATTTTTATAAGAAATTTTCGATAAAATTTTTACAGGAAATTTTCGATAAAATTTTTACAAAAAATTTTGGTTAAAATTTTTACAAAAAATTTTGGTTAAAATTTTTACAAAAAATTTTCGATAAAATTTTTACAAAAAATTTTCGATAAAATTTTTACAAAAAATTTTCGATAAAATTTTACAGGAAATTTTTAATAAAATTTATACAAAAAATTTTCGATAAAATTTTTCAAAAAATTTTCGATAAAATTTTTACAAAAAATTTTCGATAAAATTTTTAAAAAAAATTTCTATAAATTTTTTATATAAATTTCTACAAAATTTTTACAAAAAATTTTCTACAAAATTTTTACAAAAAATTTTCTATAAAATTATTACAAAAAAATTTTCTATAAAATTATTACAAAAAAATTTTCTATAAAATTATTACAAAAAAATTTTCTATAAGATTATTACAAAAAAATTTTCTATAAAATTATTACAAAAAAATTTTCTATAAAATTACTACAAAAAAAATTTTCTATAAAATTATTACAAAAAAATTTTCTATAAAATTTTTACAAAAAAATTTACTATAAAATTATTACAAAAAAAATTTTCTATAAAATTTTTACAAAAAATTTTTCTATAAAAAAATCTGTAAAATTTTAACAAAAAGTTTGCTATAAAATTAAAAAAAAATATTCTATAAAATTTACAAAAAACTTTTACATGAAATTTTCGACAAAATATTTGCATAAAAATTTTTAAAAAAAATTCCGATAAAACTTAAAAAAAAATCCGATAAATTATTACCAAACATTAACGATAAAATTTTTACACAAAATATTTTCTATATCTTTTTATTATATTTGTAATAATAAAGTTGAAAATCATAAAAGTAAATAGCGAATGTAGATTATTGTGAAATTGGGAAACATAACGGAGTAAGGGAATATTTTGCATTACTATGGTGAAGGGTATATAAAATTCGGCATGGTCGAATGTAGTACTCTTACTATTGTTACAAAATTTTATTTTATCTTGAAAGAGTTAACAATTTTTTTTATGAAATAATATTTTATTAAATAGTTGTTCTTCTCTTACATAATGCTGCTCTTTCTTCACAAATAATAATTTCTTTTTGAATTATTTGAAAATTTTATAGAAATAATTTAATTTAAAAAAGTTGTTAGAATAGAAAATATTAATTTAAGCTAGAAAAAAATATCCTAAAACTTCCTGATATTCCTTAGAATAAAGTATTTTAAAAAATTATTTTCATCCTAAAAGTATGCTTTAAATTTCATATTGATCATTTTTTGCAATTCAATTTAAAAATATTAATCCAAAAGAAATTTCTTGTATCTGTTGGGTACAAATGAATTCTTAGTAAATTGAATTTCATTTTTTTTTTTTTTTTTTTTGTGTAAAATACTGGCATTTGGCATCTTTTGTTTTACGATTATTTACTCCCTCTAGTTTCTTTTTAAATTCTTGTCTTTTTAACATGAATCCTATGTTTTTCCTCATTTTTTTTTTTTTTTTTGGTTATTAAATGCAATCGAATTTTCATGTTCATTTTAACCATGTACTTTTCAGTTGTTTCGTACAGCTATAAAAAAAAAGAATTGGAAAAAATTAATTAAAATCCCCAAAACATGAACAAAATAAAGAGAAATGACAAGACTTTATACATTCCTTAACTCACACTTGCAATTTTTTTTTTTTTTGCACTCGAACAAACATTTTTTTTCTACGTTTTCTTTTTCTGAAACAGCAGCATTTTAATAAAGAAAACGTTGTATGCGTAGGGATTTTAATTATTTAAACGTTTTATAACAAGAAAGAGAACAGCAAAATAAGAAGATGTTTAATAATGAAGAAGAACTTTTTAATACAATTTTCCTTGTGAGTATTTAATTTACTTGCCAAGTATAATGTTACAACTATACAAAAACAAGTAGAATGTGAAAGGACTTTAGTTTAAATAAGCAGCCAGTTGGTTATTATAAAAAATCAATTAACTTTCTATCCAAATAATTTTCCATTTGCCTTGTGTCACTTTTATAGAAATTTATATGTTGGATTGTATTTTCTTTCAATTAAGTCTTTTGTTTGATTATAAATGCTACTTTAGTGTAGACTCGATCTTTTACATTTTGATTAGGAAAAGTCTAATATTATTATTTTTTTTTTGTCTTTATTTATCATGCTCTTTTCAGTTCTCTTTCAAGAATCTAAGTGATTTCTGTTGGTAAGTCAATAGAAATTACTTAAGTAAATTGCTTTAAAATTTTTTGGAAGGATTTAAATTAGTAAAGGGATCATAAATAAAATTTCATATCAACACTTATTTGTAATTAAAAAAATACTAAAAATCTAGTTTTAAAATTTATAAGTAAAGCAAAATAATTGCCTACTTTAAGGCATTTAATTCCTAAAAAAGTCTAATAGATTTATTGTTAACAAAAGCGGAGATAATAATTTTTAAACTTGTATAATATTTTCATATTACAACAACATTAGATAGCATACAGGCTTTGGAATATAATAATTTTATTAAATTAATTGCCTTGTTAGAGACAATAACAAAACATACAAACACACATACATGCATATCAAAGCTATTATTCAAAAACGTTATTATCTTTTTATTTAATCTTCTTTTAGGAAAAGTTTTAATTAAGAAAAAAAAAAAAAGTTCATTAAATAAAATAATGAATTATTTGCATTACAGAGATATCTTTATAAATGAAAAATACTAATCTGTATAAAACTATTTTCTATTTTAATAAACCTTCATACGTTCTAAAGCATTTTATATACTCATATGTATAAAATAATTTGCATTTACATTTTAATCATAATATATGTTTATCGGCATAACTTAAGGATTTTTAAAACTCAAAAGTATATAATTTACTTAGAAATTCAGTTTAAGAGTATTAAATATTTATTTAAATTATATTTAATGTAAACTTTAATAAATCATAAGAAAATATATGTACAATATTGCAGTGCTAGTTATGCAACAAATTTATCATTGTGATATTTCTTCTAAATTAGAACATGATGACATTTTTTTATAATTAATTATAATAACTTATTATAATTATATTATAATTTAATAAACAAATAATTAATTATAATAATAGTATTAATTATAATAATAATAATACCTGCTTAAAGTCATCAAGACAGATTTCTTCCGAAATTGGAAATACTGTTGGCTCTCCAACAGTTCGGCGACGCTTACAAAAGGATAATCTTTAGGAAAGGATAGCTGAGAAAAAAAAAATTGGGCGATCAAGTTACAATTTGCAAAAAATTACAATAAAATTGGTCCAGAAGTGAAGGTGAAAGAAAATAGAGAAATATTTTATAGAGTGATGAAACTAAGATTAATTTTTTCGGAAACGACTCCGAAAGGTATGCAAAACGCCCTAAAACTAAAGAATTCCATGTAAGATTTACGAAAAAACCTTGAACCATAAGGCATAATATATTAAAATATGTCATTGTATCTATTATTTTGGTCAGGTATGTATATACTATCAAGGTTATTTAAAAAATATATAAAAGTAATATTTTCTATAAAAAATAAAAATCCCTGTAATATTTAATATATTATTTATTATCTAAAAAAATGTTTTACAACAAATATAACACAGTAATATATTAATATAAAAATATTTCACAGTGATATTTTCTATAAAAAAATATATCACAGTGATATTTTCTATAGCAAAATATATCAGTGATATTTTCTATAGAAAAATATATCAGTGATATTTTTTATAGAAAAATATATCAGTGATATTTTCTATAGAAAAATATATCAGTGATATTTTCTATAGAAAAATATATCAGTGATATTTTCTAAAAAAAATATATTATAGTGATATTTTCTATAAAAAATATATCGTAGTGATAAATCCTATAAAATATGTATCACAGTGATATTTTCTATAAAAAATATTTTCTATAAGAAATATACCACAGTAATATTTTTATCATAAATACATAACATTTATATTTTCTTTAAAAATATATCACAGTGATATTTTCTATAGAAAAAAATATCAGTGATATTTTCTAAAAAAAATATATTATATTATAAAATATGTATCACAGTGATATTTTGTATAAAAAATATTTTCTATAAGAAATATGTCACAGTAATATTTTTATCATAAATACATCACATTTATATTTTCTATAAAAAATATATCACAGTGATATTTTCTATAGAAAAATATATCAGTGATATTTTCTAAAAAATATATTATAGTGATATTTTCAAAAAAAAAAAAATATTGTCATATTTTCTATATAAAATATATCGTAGTGATAACTTCTATAAAATATGTATCACAGTGATATTTTCTATAAAAAACATTTTCTATTACAAATATATCACAGTAATATTTTTATCATAAATACATCACATTTATATTTTCTTTGAAAATATATCACAGTGATATTTTCTATAAAAAATATATCACAGTGATATTTTCTATAAAATATATCACAGTGATATTTTCTATAAAATATATCACAGTGATATTTTCTATAAAAAAAATATAGTGATATTTTCTATAAAAAATATATCGTAGTGATAACTTCTATAAAATATGAATCACAGTGATATTTTCTATAAGAAATATATCACAGTAATATTTTTATCATAAATACATCACATTTATATTTTCTTTAAAAATATATCACAGTGATATTTTCTATACAAAAATATATCAGTGATATTTTAAAAAAAAAATATATATATTATAGTGATATTTTTTATAAAAAAATATAGTGATATTTTCTATAAAAAATATTTTCTATAAGAAATAAATCACAGTAATATTTTTATCATAAATACATCACATTTATATTTTCTTTAAAAATATATCACAGTGATGTTTTCTTTAAAAATACAGCACAGTGATATTTTCTATAAAAAAACACATCACAGTAAGATTTTCTATAAAAAATATATCACCGTGATATTTTCTATAAAAAGGTAAATATTTAAAAAAAATATATCAGTGATATTTTCTATAAAAAACACATATCGCAGTATTATTTGATATAAAGAACACACATATTACCATGATAATTTCTATTAAAAATATATTACAGCAATATTTTTTATAAAAAATATACCACAGTGATATTTTCTATCAATATGATATTTTTACGGAAACAGAAAAAAGCGAAAACATTTTTCTCAACAAAATACATGCGATATTTTTCTTTAAAAAAAATAACCGGTACATTTTTTCCCAAAATACATAACGCACTTGATCAACAAGAGGGTATTAACTCAAAATTTTAAAATTTTCAGTGGAGGTAAAAAACTATTTGTTTTTATATTTTAATATAATTTAAAAATCCGAACATATTATAGTAAGCAAATTCCATTTAATAATATGTTTAGAATGTTTTTCTTTTAAATTTTTGGCAATTTTTGCCAAATAAAAATAATACATTTATGTTGGTATAAAGGTACTCAAGACACTATCACGAAAATGGTCTCATATGCGGGTTTCGAGATGAAAGTGTAATCCGAATACGTTGAAATTTTTATAGTAGATGGATATTGATGTTGTTGATTGATTTCTTGTAAAAAGTGAAAATTTAAAAAATTTTGAGTTAATACTGTCAAGTTAATCTCTGTTTAAAATATAGTTATATTTTCTAAATATTATTATTTTAACATATACATATATCAGTGATACTTTGTACAAACAAAATGTATCACAGTGATATGTTCTATTAAAAATATATCTTAGAGATACTTTTCTATTTAAAACTAGCTAACTCGCGGTGCACTTTTGCTACACCCATCCGCAAAAAATACAATAAACACTTGAAAGAAAAGTATGGCCAACCTTTATCTTCAATATGTACGCCCACTCCCATTTTCACTTTCCTAATCCAGTCCGTATTTTACTAGATTATGGGCATTAATATGAGGGTTATTTGCGCTAGTTTTTAAGACTCTACCTAATGCAGATCTCCAGATAGACGATAGTAATTGTTCACTTTGTATGGAAGCTACCACGCCTACAACATATTTCAATCCAGCTAGTGTTTCGCTTAACTGTGTATTAATATAAGGGGATTAAATATCTATTAATTATAGTTTTCTATGTACTTAAAAGAGTGGGCGTGGTTAATTTTTTATTTTCAATAGAAAATAAATTTTAGTGATTATGTTTGAAACGAGGGTTGGTCTAGAATTTAAACTCTATATATAATGGATTTTCTCTGTTCGCAATAAATATTGAGTAGTAGTCAGTATCATAACTTAAGGCCCCCTCTTTGATGATTTTGTGTTGTCTTGTTGTTGGCTGGTGATCTTCTACAAAGATCATAAAAATCGATTTCAATGGGCCGCCTCAGAGCTGCAAATTTACATCTGCTGGATTATTTGCTATTGAAAAGTGCCCTTTCTATAAAATCATTGCAAATCTAAATGTTTTAAGGAAATTATGGCCCTTTAAAAAAGTTTAAATGGTTTCTTACACCTAAAACCCAAGCATTGCTTAACTTTAACTTTATTTTTCATTTATTAAATTTTATTTGGCGTGTTATTTTTTACATCACATTCTATTTATTGTCTCTACTCACCTTAATATATTAACTTCAGGCATTTATTGTCAGGTATATTTCTTTTTATATTCATAACTTTTTATTACATATCTGCCTTAAGCCAAAAGAAACTTGTTTCCCAACAAATTCTCTAATGAATTAAGTTATTTAGAAAAAAAAGTTGGCATGTATTTGTTCATTTCTACAAGTAAAATAAAAAATATTGTGTAGGAAAAGATAGCAACATTCATACAGCGGGAATATCATATCAAATCCTGTGCGAACACAATACGGAAAATAAAGTCATAAATCTTTTCCCTTTTCCTTTTATCGCATGCATGTTAAAATTAAACGTGTAAGAAACTTTATACATTTGTGCTCTCTAATATTTTTACAGTCTAAATATTGAAGATGGTAAGAATGAATATCTTTATAAGACAACAGCATAAAAATTAGGATATAAAAATTGCTAAAACTCAACATGAAATATCACACATTTTTTATAAATGAAAAATTTGTAGTCTCAGCTTTGTTGTTTTGTAGAGGACTAAAAAAAAAACAGTAGAAATAGAAATTTACAACATTACAATAAATAATAATAATAAAAATATAACAAATATTTTATGATAAAGAGCAGCTAAGCCTAAAAATAGGCAATTAATTTTCTGCTCAAAATGTTCCCATAACTAGGCAAGTCATAATTTAATATTTTACATTCCTCTATTATTTCGCAAGCCTACAAATGTAATTTCACATATTATTTTCTCACTCATACAGACATAAAATTTTTGTAAATTCCATTTTTCTTTTTTCCATTTTTGACGCCACATTATTTCTTTACTTGCTGGTGCGAATAAACGAACAAAAATTATAAAAGTAAAAAAAGTAACTTTCATATTCTTTTTTTTACAGCCTGTCAGTTAGTTTTTCACTACGAATACCTTCTGCCAGAGTTATTCCTTGAAAAGCAGATTATTTATGGTCCTGGACTATCATTTCTAATATTTTGCTGTTGAAACTTACATACATGTGCTTTTGAGATCAAAAACTAAAAGTTTTCAGTTAAACAAAGCGGAATTAGAAAACTTTAAATTGAAGTTCATTTTCTATTTTAATGCAGCGATGCATCAAAAGAATTTATTTCATTTTTTTTTATTTTTATTTTGTTAAGCGAACTTACATATAGTTTCTAACTTTAAAACTTGGCTTAAGTTGAATAAAAGGCTAAGTTAATTATTGTTATGTGAGAAAAATTGTTTAAAGGAAATTATCACAAAGCAAAATATTTTATAGCGGACTAAAGTTGTAATAGTTTTTCTACAAAAAATTTGACTTTAAAAAAATACCACTGTGAAACTTTTTCTTAAAAAACTTTCACTGTGATACTTTTTATTAAAAAACTATCACTGTGATACTTTTTATTAAAAAACTATCACTGTGATACTTTTTATTAAAAAATATCACTGTGATGCTTTTTATTAAAAAACTATCACTGTGATATTTTTCATTAAAAAACGATACTTTTTCTTAAAAAAATGTCACTGATACTTTTTCTTTAACTGAATGTAAACTTTTTCTTTAACATACAAGAAAAAATATCACTGGAACTTTTTTTTTTGTTTAAAACATAATTGTATGTTTTCAACAAGAAATTTCGTAGTGATAGTTTTTTTATGAAAAATTTTGGTAGAAAGTATTGCTTAAAATCACAAAACTATCATAGATAGTTTATTTAAAACTGCCATATTTTTTTTCCAAAAAAAAAAAAAATATCGTTGTGATAACTTTTCTTCCATAAAAAAGTTTTGAGCAAACAAATATCACTTTCTCAAATTTTCTGAAAAAATATCAATCTGAAAACTTTTTCCAAAAGACACAATATAAAAGATTTGAATATAAAATATCACTGTGATATTAAAAAAAAAAATTTTATTAGTTGTTCTTTAAAAAACGAAGTTGTAATATTTTTTGTTAATCCACAAATCATTGTGCAAAAAAAAAATATTAATACAAAAAATGTCTAAAAGAATATCACTGTAATTTTTTCTTAACAAAAAATATCACTGTGATTTAATGTGAATTAATGACTGTAAAAATTTTTAAACAAAAAACACCGTTAAAAATTATTTTTTTTTAATTACTTTATTATTAATTATTGTCCTGGAAATATTGTGTTCGATTTTGATTTGAAACTAATTCACACCAAATTTTAAGGCTCTTATTTTTACAGTGCTGCTCATATTCGTATTTTCTTTTAATAAAGGTACCCATCCCTATATAAAAATTTATATAAAATATAAGGAGTATTTTATTCAGCCTTTTTTTAAATCTTAATTAGTTTGAAGGAAAAGATAGTAAAGATTGATGCCCGTTTATTTGTTATAAATAAACTGGAATGAATAGACTCATAACAAAAACTTTTATGACAATTAAACTGGCCTCAAGCTTGACTATCTTTTCCCTCACATTTATATAAAAAATTTTGATATTCTAAAATTTATTGTAAAGCTCTGTAACCGGTGTTTAAAATATTTTAATAACAATTTAATTCCTCAAATTAAAAATACAAATCAAATCAAATACAAATACAAATTTTATTCAATTAGCTACTTGGCAATAAGTAATTAATATTTTGTCATAATCTTAAAAAAGCGCCATCTGTTGCGCAACCGTGTTTAAAATATTCCGCTTTCAATTCTTATTTTCTAATTATTTTAAAACAGCGCCACCTATTGCGCACCCTTGTTTATAGTATACCGCTTTTAGTTCATTTTATGATTATTTTAAAACAGCACCATCTGTTACGCAACTGTGCTCAAAATAAACCGCTTTCAAAACTAAAATATGACTTAAAGTATGCAGTACCTTTAAATCGGTAGAAAAAATCGACGTACTTTCACTGCTTTTTTCCACTTTCTCTTGAAAATAGGATATTTTTGCGAAAAAAAATTTGAATTTATTGGAATAAGGATACTAAGGTACCTCCTCACAAAATTTTATGAAAATCCATCCATTAGTTTTTACATGATGCAAACACATACAGAAAGACAGACAGGAAATGAGTTACTGTGTTCTTATATGTATAGAAAAATGGGGAATATCGAAACGGGTCCCTTTCTTAATGGATCTCTTTTTGACCCCTTTCCGTCCTCAATGATTATAGGAAACCGTCTTGTAATTTACGGCAACTTGACCTTCATTGAGTCACGTCCTACAACCAGCGTTTGCTCTTGACTTTAGTGATTTCAGACTATCGACTGTTAACTGTGCATCACGGAGTCTCTAGTAATTGCTAGCATTCGTCCAAGGCTTAGTTCCCCCATGGCATCCATATTTAGCAAATTTCTGCCCTTGATCACAAATCTTATGCCAGTGCTAGTCGTTTACACAGAATGTGTGCTACATTCGCAGTGTCTTCCAGACACAGTCTGGAAGTATCGTCTTCCATTTTTACATTGGCTAGATGATAATTCGAGATGACAATATTTAAACACCTTACTGGCCTTCCTGCCAAAGGGACTTTTGAACAGGGTTTGAGCCTTTCTACAGCTAGTACCCTCTCTCCACCTTTGCAGTTTTAATGAGTTCAGCCATTGTAGGGCTTTCGCTCGTATAGTTTTTCTCTAAATAATAAAACAATGATAATTTTGTAAGATTTTTTTTTACAGTGATTATATTTTAAGCTTAAATATTATTATTTTTAAATAATAAAACCATAATTATTTTTCTTAAAAAACATCATAGTCTCAAAAAAATATCACTGTGATAATTTTTTATTTTAAAACTATGATAGTTTTTTTTTCAATTATATCTGCTATGTTTTTCTTCTGTAACATAAAATTATGGTAATTGTTTTTCCGAAAAAAAAAAAATATCAAATTAATATTGATTTTAAGCAAAAAAGAAATGCTTTGAATATAACGAGTGATTTTTTAAGAGCTTGAGAACTTTTTTTTAAAAAAAAACGCATAAAATTTGCAAAATCTCATCGGTTCTTTATTTGAAACGTTAGATTGGTCCATGACATTTACTTTTTGAAGATAATTTCATTTAAATGTTGACCGCGGCTGCGTCTTAGGTGGTCCATTCGGAAAGTCCAATTTTGGGCAACTTTTTCGAGCATTTCGGCCGGAATAGCCCGAATTTCTTCGGAAATGTTGTCTTCCAAAGCTGGAATAGTTGCTGGCTTATTTCTGTAGACTTTAGACTTGACGTAGCCCCACAAAAAATAGTCTAAAGGCGTCAAATCGCATGATCTTGGTGGCCAACTTACCGGTCCATTTCTTGAGATGAATTGTTCTCCGAAGTTTTCCCTCAAAATGGTCATAGAATCGCGAGCTGTGTGGCATGTAGCGCCATCTTGTTGAAACCACATGTCAACCAAGTTCAGTCGTTCCATTTTTGGCAACAAAAAGTTTGTTAGCATCGAACGATAGCGATCGCCATTCACCGTAACGTTGCGTCCAACAGCATCTTTGAAAAAATACGGTCCAATGATTCCACCAGCGTACAAACCACACCAAACAGTGCATTTTTCGGGATGCATGGGCAGTTCTTGAACGGCTTCTGGTTGCTCTTCACTCCAAATGCGGCAATTTTGCTTATTTACGTAGCCATTCAACCAGAAATGAGCCTCATCGCTGAACAAAATTTGTCACATTTGAACATTTCGAACCGAACACTGATTTTGGTAATAAAATTCAATGATTTGCAAGCGTTGCTCGTTAGTAAGTCTATTCATGATGAAATGTCAAAGCATACTGAGCATCTTTCTCTTTGGCACCATGTCTGAAATCTCACGTGATCTGTCAAATACTAATGCATGAAAATCCTAACCTCAAAAAAATCACCCATTACTTAGTGACTAAAGTTTTATACTAAGACTGTGATAATTATTATTTTCATTTATTGTTTACATACAATAAATATTTAATAGGAAAGAAATAATCACTGATATAATTTTCTACAAAAATATAAATATTTTTGATATAAAAGCGAACTCATTGATATTTTGTACACAAAATTATCACAGTGATATTTTATTTTTTTTTTTTTAGAAAATGAATGGTATTTTTATTGTACAATTGTTACAGTGAAATTTGTCATAAAAAGAAACTTTAACAATGATATTTTTACAGCTTTGTTTTTTTTTTATAGAAAAACATCACAGTAATATTTTTATGGCAAACTATTAAAGTGATATATTTCATAGACGAACTAACTCAGTTGTTTACAAAAACAAAAAACAAAATCATTATAATTTTTTATGATAAAAAAACATAGTGATGTTTTTTATATAAGAATATTTTATAGCTAAAACAAATTAGTATTACGTGGTATTTTCTTATTAAAACTATCACAGTTTTATTTTTAAATATACAATTTCGCAACAATATTCCTTATGAAAAACTATTAAACTCATATTCCTTATTGCTAAAACTATCACAGTGATTTTTTATGGAAACGAAAAAGAAACAGTGATATGTTTTTACGAAACACTATGAATATTTTTTATGAACAAACGTTACATTTAAGAATATTTGCGATAGAAAAGCTATAGCAATAATATTTTTAGGGGAAAACTATCACAGTGTTGTCATTTGGGAAAAAAAAAACAAACTGAATTTTTTGTTGTAAATAAAACTTAGTTCCACTGTGCTTTTCTATGGAAAAGCTATAAAAGTGATATTTTTATAGAAATATTATCTTAGTGATATTTTTTTTTTTTAAATTATCACAATAATATATATTTTACGAAAGCATCACTTTACAGTTTGTAATTAATTACACATGCAATTACGCAATTATATGTAATTGTAATTGGAATTTTTCTATTACAATTACATTTAAGTAATTGTAAGTATGATTTTTTCAATTACATATTACAAGTAATTGTAATTATATATTTTCAAATTACATGTAATTGTACAAGTAAAAGTAAATATTCATTTACAAATTATATGTAATGTGTAATTGAAAAAATCTTAATTACAATTACATATAGTTGAATGTAATTGTAATGGAAAAATTCCAATTAAAATTACATGTAATTGGAAATTTTCATTTACAAATTACATGTAATGTGTAATTGGAAATTTTCAATTACAAATTACATGTAATGTGTAATTGAAAAAAATTGATTTAAATTACAAATTCTTATAATGTGTAACGTGTAATGTGATTTTAATTACAAATGCTTACAATATGTAATTGAGCATATGCAATTAATTACACATTACCTGTAATTTTAATTGTAATTGATTCTCCCCCATGTCTGCATAACCAATAACCATGACAGAAAGCCTTTGCTTTTGTTAAACAATTTATTGATTTAAAAAGTCATTAATTTAAAATCATTTTATTTAAAAAAATTTATATATTTTATTTTATACTAGCTGTACCCGCCCCTTCGTCAGCGTCCTTGCAATATTTTGTTCGATTTTGCTTTGAAAGCAATCCACACCATAGACCCTTACGTTTTTAGTACCGCCTTAAACTATGCTGCATATCAGTTTATGTATTTTCTTTATAAAATAATAAAGTAGGCATATCCGGTTTAGTTCAGTTATGGTTTGTGTATTTACTTTACTACTAAAATAACTGCTTACTCTCACTGTTTTTTTTTTTGCCATTTTCTCTTGGAAATAAAATATCTCTGCAGAAAAAAAAAGGATCCTATATTGGAATCTGGATGCGAAGGTACCTCCTCACTAAATTTTGCTAAAATCCATCCAGTAGTTTTTACGTAATGCAAACACAAATGAAAAGCAGACAGGCATACAGAAATGAGTTACTATTTTATTATATGTGTAGATAAAAATCACAAACGCCAGTGGAGCAATTATTTCGTTGGTATTTTTCCTAACATATTGGTATGGTATGCTTTTCGGAATAGTTTGTCTGCATCAATGCTAAAAGTCTGGGGTTGCGGGTTCGATTCCCAAAAAATCTACCAGCTAGTGTTGTTTACGAACAAATTGTTCAAAGAGGTAATGACACGGTAATTTAATTTAAAAAAAAATTAACCCAGTGATATTCCGCATTGAAAATGATGATATTATTTATAGAACAAAAATCACGGTGATATTTGCGGGTTGGATTACCGCCAAACTAATACGGCGGTTAGTGTTAACAAACTTCATGGTAATTTTATTAAAAAAAATTTACACTGTGATATTTTGTATTGAAATTATATGTGATATTTTTTATACAACAAAAAATACGGTGATATTTGAGCCCTTTATTACGAAAGTGGTATAAGTCATATATTTCTTGTTTCGAGATATTAAGAGGTTTGCACTTTAAAGGATTAAAACATATATTTGTGTTATGGAATAAAATACTTTGACACTTAAATAGTGCCAACAAGTAAGTATTTATTATGATTGTGAAATTTATAACCATTTTTTAAAAGGTAGTGTGGTTTTGAAAGGTTGAAATGACTTATACCATTTTCAAAATTAACTGCATGACTTTATAAATGACTTAAACCCTCAAGGAATAATTTTTATTAAAAATTAACATTTTATTCAAACTCATTACATTGTAATTATGTCATTTATTTTTTAGTATTAAAGGAAAATAAAATAAGTTTGTGTAAAATTGGTGGGATATAGAGCAGTAAATCCATCATATCTTTTTTTCTTCTGTTATTGGTCTAATGGGTGTATATAGTGGAAGCAAATCAATATTTTCGTATATTCTTGGCCTTCGTCTTTTGGTTGAAGTTTTATAAAACATTTTATATGGAGAATTTTTTAAAAATCTAAATCATTGTATTTTTAACCAAGATATAATAGCTTCTCCATTAGTGTTTCTCTTTCTATTAGTCGTTGATTCTCCCAGTTATTTCGTCGAAATGAAATCTTTCGGAGCCATTTGTTGTACCAAAAATGGGTTTCTTTTTTTACATAATGCTATTAAATAACTTATTCTTCTTCGCCGTATAATGTCTACAATTAATTATAAATAGTGCATTTTTACATTATTAGTCTTACCTGATCATAACTGAATCGCTATCTGAAGACATGATAAAAATACTAATTTTTATTTTGCCAAACTTTGAAAGCAGACTCACTTATACCACTATTAAAATATATACAGTTACTGTATTTTGTTTACCAACCAAAAAATAAACTCAATTTAACAACTTAATTTTCATGGCATACTGCGAATTACTTCAGATTATGTTATTTTATTAGGATTTGATATGAAATAGCTGATAAACTAGATTTTAAAAATTTTTGACTTATACCACTTTCAAACTCAAGGGCTCATTTATATCGTACAACTATTATATTGCATCTATCTTAATGCTAGTTTTTTTTTGGAAAACTAACATTATATTTTTTTTTCACAGTGATATTTTTTTATAAAAAAAACTTTCCATAATTATTTAATCGTAAACAAGAACAGTGATATATTTCAGAAAAGAACAATGATATTTTTACTGAACAGCTATCAGATAGACGTTGTTTTAAAGGAACCACCGTATTAATACTTTTATACAAACAACTTTTGAGTGATAATATTGATAAGAAATTATTATAAAGACTTTTTGTACAAAAATAAGGGGTGATCCATTTCAAGGTTCCCTAATCTTTTTAAAGAAAAGAACACAGAAAATTCAAATCTAATGGAGAATGTTTATTATCATGGCACGATAACGGTCGCCATTGAGGGTTACGTTCGCACCTGCATCATTTTTAAAGAAATATGTACCGATGATTCCACCGGCCTACAAACCACACCAAACCGTTGTTTTTTCTGGTTGAAGTGGCAGCTCTTGTATCTCTTCAGGTTGCTCTTTGTCCCAAATGCGGCAATTTTGTTTGTTTACATACACCCATTGAGCCAGAAATGGGCCTCTTCGCTAAACAAAATTTGTAATGGGATTCAGGCGTAAGTCTTTCCATTATGAAAAACAATATTAAACAAAAGTAACATGACAGCATGACACGACTCACACTTGATCTGTCAAAAAAAAGGCTATTGATAAAAGTATCTCTACTTGGATCACCCTTTACCTTTAGACTTTTACTTAGCTCAATTTTATCCAGCTTGAAAATAAACTATGATGGATACCCAGTAGTCAGCAGTTCTACTAGCAGCTTTCAAGAACCAGTCTACACATATCCTTCTTAAATATCCTTAAGCGACAGGATGGTTATGAGTATATACTAGGATCTATATTTGAAACTGATATATTGCCTAAAGGAGTGGGTTGGTGTAAAAAAATCGCTCGATGCCAAACCTACGAGCTTGAATATAGCCAGCTACCACAAAAATCAAAAACCTACTGAGTATGTTTATCGGCGTATAGTATATCGGCGTTGCGGGTTCGATTCCCAGCAGAGATTCAAAGAATGCAGGAAAACCAAATAGATACTTTGATATACCATTCGGGTATATTAAACTTGTTAACTGCATTTACATCTGGCCAAGATTAAAATCAAAGAAAGACAATATTTGTAGACTGTGTTGACTGTGACATTAGCGTATATTGTGTGTTGACACACTGGCCAAAATTAAACTGTGATATTTTTTTATACTTTATTTCACGATGATGAGTTTCATAGAATCACCATAAGAGTGATATTTTTATGTGAAAAACAGTAGAAATTAAATACTCTATAATAAAATTAAAGTTAAAACTCAACTTTTATTACTTTTATTAAACAGGTAATTGCATTAATTAATAATTTAATTAGTTATAAATTTAAAATCAATTAAAAAGTTAATTGAAAAACAATTAATTTTTTTTTATAAAAATTTAATTATTCAAATTCAATTTCAATATCAACCTGAAATAAAAATTTTTGTAGGCTACAAAATTGTGTGTAAAAGAAACATTTATTTTATTTATTTTTTTTTTTTTTTTGTTTTTTGCTGTAAAAAAGTTTTCCTATTAATATTTTCCATCAGTTTCAAATTTCTCGTTAAATTTTGTATATCCCAGCATTTCTTTTTTTTTGTTTTTTGATTATTCCATTTATGCAAAGTTTAATCACAGTTAAACAAATTATCTTACATTTTTTACCTTTTTGTTGACTAATAAATTTCTACAAATTGCTTAAAAATCCCGTCACGAAAAATCACCATAAAATTTAACTTCGTTCTGGGCATTAAGAAAATTTACATATTTTTGTTGTTGTTTTTTGTTTTTTTGTTTTGCGCGCTTAAGTGAAAAAAGAAGCTCAAGGAATTAAAGGAAAAAAAAAATGTGGTGAATGAAATGTTGTAAAAAGTGTCATTTATATATTTTTCTTCTGCATCATACACAACAATGCTACATTCTGTACGAGTACATGGCATTCTTTTAACCAGGAGATGAATAAAAGCACAAACACGAACAAACAGATAGACAACAGAAATACATACATATGTATGTGTATATGTGACAAACAAAAGTATGTTGAACAATTCATGCAGCATACTCGTACGAGTACACAACAACATGCATTTCATAATAATGCCAAGATTTATGCATTGCGTTTTGCAGTCGTGCATAAAATTTTGCGATTAATTCGAAATGACAATCACAGTGGCATAATGCAAATGTTGTCGGTACTGCAACATCAAGTCTTATGACTGACTACAACTGCATACATTGTTGCCACAGTTGATTTTCATAATGAAGAAAATGTTGATGATGGTGATGATGATGATGAAGGTTGGTTATTTGGCTTGGATGACAACAAATTTGCAACAGAAATTTGTTGTCTTAATATTTTTTGCTGTTGTTGTTGTTGTTGTTGTTTTCTACGTTTATAAATTTTCTGCATTGTTAAAGGAACAACTGTCAGCACTCCTGCTCCCTCCCACCAGGGTGATGGTGTTGGTAACGTGTTCATTTACTTATGGACTGCATTTATTTTTCACTTTCATTATTGTTTTGTTTAGATATTTGTTTTTCACAAAACAAACAAAAAAAAAAAAAACAAAACAAACAAAAAAAACTTCAAGCACATAATGCATTTACACTTCGTGGTGCACTTATTTTTAATGTGATTTGGTATGTGAGTGCGTATGTATGTATGTGTTTGCATTAAAATGGATTTGTTTTTGTTGCAAGTTTACATGTATGTATATGACAGCACACACATCTATAAAAATTATTAAAAATATACTTGGTGCGATCCCTGTGGTTTTCAAGAATTTTGAACATTTTTAGAAAAACTATTATTTGTTTGTTAGAAATAACCACATGTCAGCTGCCAGACACTACTGTCACGAAAACTGTTTAAAAACACAAGTTCTTTTTAGTTAAAGCAATTTTAAATGATTTTTAAGTCTCATCAAAGTCGTGTTAATTTTTATTTAAATAAATTTGAAATCAGTGTCTAACTTCCTTCCAGTCTCTGCCTAGTTTACCTCTATAGTCTTCTTTAGGCATTTTCCTCAATATTTCTAAAGGCCGTTTCACACTTTAACACAATAGTTCAATAATTTTGAGGATAATATAAACATGATATGATATTGTGTGTTTTTATTGTTTTTTTTACGAAATCTCAAACCGTAATTAGATCAGTGTAACATTTTATTTAAACGTATTAACACTTTTGTATTATAGTGTGAAACGGCCTTAAACATCCATGTACATAGGTAACAGAAATAAAGTCTACACTGAAACATTTTTTCACCAATTAAATCAGTTTTAAATAAATCACTTATAAATTAAAGTTCAATTAATTTTTTAATTGATTTAAACATATATTTGTTTAAAACCGTACAAACAATTAATTGAATCGATTAATTATTTAATTAAATTTTAATCTAAAACTAATTAAAGCCTTTAATTGGTGAAAATATTTTTTTCTGTGTACTTGAAGTGAACTTTAGAAGAGAATGCCTGTACAATATTTGTCACTTGCCTGCTGTGTAAAGATCGGTCACCCGCAAACTCATACCAGCACCATTTTCTTTCGCATGTTTTTACAAGCGTTGTTCTCTTTGTGTTCAGAAAGCAAGGACACTCATGGGCTTTATTTCAGGACACTGGTATAGATCGTCTCTTGTGTAGACTTTTTTTATTTGTCTACACTTTGTGCAGAAAGTTTTTTTACATAGTGTTTGCGCCATTTAAGGACCACATCTGAGAAGATTTGGGTTCAATATCTAATTTATTTCTATTCTATCTCGTCTTATTAATGTTTAGATTCTCTGTAAGTCTTTTTGATGCCTGACTGCAAGGATAGATATTTGACTTGTGTCGGTGTTTCCTGTTCGGCAATGGCAAGTAGCCTGGTAATGGGGGTTCTGGCTCAATATGTCGTTCGTAAAAAGTAAATTCTTCAAAGGATTCGTTACTTATAGAAGCTGGTGCGCTATTATGCAGCAGTTTTAATAACTGATCATGAGCAGCTCTGCATATACAGATGTTTACTATACCGGGTACTGTAAGCAACTGAATGAGACGGACAATAAATTTTTGGAAATGATGGTAATAATTTTTGCCAAGCTAGTTCTATCTTAAAGCGGGCTCTTCGATAGAACTTCAGTTCAACTACTCACAAAAGTAGCAGTATTTGACCTGTTGCGGATTTCTGAGAGCCTGTACTCAGAAGTTCACTGGGTAATATTGTGGTAGGAATGAAAGTATTTTAATGGTTTGACTTTTTGAACTTAAATACTTGGCAGGCAATTTGAGTTTAATAAGCCCACAGGAAGAGATTTCTAAAAATGCGCTTAGATACGATGTGGATACCATAAGGTGGATATATGCTCTAATAACAGTACAATGCCGCGATGGAAATCAAGGTTAGGTCTAGACTTTTCCTTAAAAATACTTTTTTTTTTAAAGATAAGCAACACGCAGCCAATTAATGCCTATATTGATCGTGTTACTTCCTTTAGAAAGAGATAGGAGTAGATAGGACAGATGGTTACAGTGATAGTAGGGCTTTACTTATGGCCCAGTAAGAACAGTCTTGCAGCACCCCTGGGGGGTTACTGTGTATTTTGATTCGAAAGAAAAATTGTTTGAAACACAATGTAAAAGACACACAAATTCGAATGATTTTTTTTTTCGAATCGAAATACTCAGTAACCCCACTGGTGTTATTTAGGCGTATTATTTTCAAGCTAGCATAGCTAATTTATAATTATTTTACTTCGACGATTGAGTATTGAAGTCGTGACCATGTTGTAGTAGTCATTGTGCTTGCCATTTGAGCTACAGCACCCTCAAAAGGAGGAGACTTAGATGGCTGGACACATTGTGGGGACCACAGGCAGATATATGCTCCATATGGGTGTCAGGGGAAATCTCAGCCTAATAGTAGTCAGATGTTGCAATTAGAAAGGAGTTCAATGGCTTCCAATGGTCTTCTAGAAATCATTTAAACCGAAAGTAAGGTAAGCGATTTTGAGACACATTATTAATTAAGATCCAAAGTACAAATGAAAATCTTAGAGCAACGAAATAAAGGTGAAAAGAAAAATAAAACAGCAGCGATTAGCACAAATATCCTCATAAACATTTATTATTACTGCCATCTTGCCTATTTCTCTCGTATAGCTACATGTGTTAAGTCATTGCTAACCGATCTACACAGTAAAAACTATTTTCACCAATGAAAAGTTTTAATTGATTTCAGAATGAAATTTAATTAAATAATTAATTGATTCAATTATTTGTTTCATTAGGAATTTTTTATTTTTTGGATCTGTGTAAACAAATATATATTTGAGTCAATTAAAACATTTGTTGAAGAGCAGAAAATTTTGTCTGTGTATAGTCTTTAATCTAGTCTCTAAATCTGGATTCACCCATTTTGTCTGAACAAAATTTTTTTAGTTGTATTTTGGGATTTTTTTCAGAGCGAGTGAGAGAAGTTTGAGAGAAGTGATTTTGTTCGGACAAATCTTATCTTGAATTGGTTTAATTTTAGTTTTTGTCTGGACAAAATATAACTGAGTTGCCACCAATTATTATTTTTTAAGAAGTAGCTGAATTGAGTTGCCACATCATATAGTGTTTGCTTAAGCTACTCATGCACGATATGTTTTTTTGCATATGACTTTTTAACTGTGTGAGTCAGATGTAATTCTGTATGTGTGTCACTTTCTATATTTGGCCACAAAGGCACATGTACAATTACGTCTGACTTTTCACTATACAGACACCTAAGCCGTTCGGTTGCAAAATAACTTGTTGCCGCTCTGAGTTATTTTCGTGTGCGCTACAGAATTATTGGCGACTTATCCATTTTTAAGTTTTTTTTTTCACTCTAAATGTAAAGAAGTTAAGTTTGTAGTAAGTGATGATACACGATTTAAATAATTGTTGACAAATATGCAAAATTAATTAAAAGCAATTTCGGATATTGCTCTTGTAACATATTGCCTTTAGCGGACTAATGCTTCCGCCATTGCTTAACTGCCGTTGATTGTTTTCACACGCCAAAGTTTTTTGGCAACACTGAAACACTGTTGATATCAGATGGTTCGTCAGATCAAAATAGAACATGCTCTACATGAAATTTTGTCAGATGACTTTTCACATGTATTTTACAGAAGCAATGTTCTAACAGCCCCTAACAACATGTTTGTGTTTTATAGTGGGAAATTTGACATGTCGCGTATGGGTACCTTTACCATGCACTTGGGCGTATGTTTTGTTTGTTTTGATTATTTGAAATTAAATAAAAAATAATATTTTTTAATATGTTTTGATAAACAAAACGTTAAATTAATAAAAAATATTTAATTTTACACCCATTTATTTTTAATCAGTTGTTGTTCTGTTGCCACGTTGTAAAATTATTATGACTTGTTTACTTATGCATTTCATATGGCAGCTTTGTTTGTCCAGACAAATTTTTCGAAATGAGTAAGTCGTGTTGCAGACAATTCTGAGAAAAAAAAAATTTTTGTCCGGATGAAATGGGCGAATACAGCTTAACTAACTCATATCTAGTCAAGCCTCATGCTATTACATGTCTTGTATCTCATACAAGACCAGTTGTTATCTGCTCTATTTCTAGCCCTTGTCCAGTCCAACTTAATAGTTAATTTCCAGGAATTTCAATCTGTTTTTTAGCACCAAGACAATTTAAATTTTATAGTTATCCTTTTTGAGGAAACTTTTTTTGTAAAACACGACTTGACTTATGATTTTTGCAACCTTTTTTTAAATGCTAGATAATTAAATGCTCTCTATCTTCTATTCATTTGTGGGGGGTTTTAGTAAATTTTTGTATTCGTTTTTTTGTGTTTGAAAATGCTCCTTTGGCTAGATGTGCATTTGAGGTTATTGCAGCTTTAATTACCATAACATGTTTGCCATTTTTGTTGAACATGTAACTGTGTTGTGTTTGTCTTGTCATGTTTCGTTTTTATTATTTTTTTTTTTTTTTTTGTTTTATGTCCCATCTTTCATTTATTCCTTCATGTCGTGCACGAGCTTGTCCTGTTTTTTAACCCTCAATACTCAAAAGTTGTCATTTTTATTTCCTTTGGCTATAAAAAGTAAAAAATAAATTAATTCTTTTTTTCTCGAAAACAGGTTTTTTTTTCAGTAGTAACAGACAAGGGAATTTCGAAAGAAGAAAAGAAAGAAAAAAAAAATGTAACACAGAGAAATTAAATGAATGTAATAAAACTGGAAAATCCCTCGCTTTGGGAGTCTAGTTATGCAAAAGGACATGTATGTCTGTGTGTGTGTGTGTGTGTATGAGTAAGTGTATAAATTGTATTGTGTTCTTCCTCCCACTCCTGCTGCAACAACCAACGACTCATCGTGGTTCAAGGTGTGGGTTATAAAATGCAAATGGTTTTGTGCTTTTTTAATTGGCAAGTTGTGCTGTGGCATACAAATGCGGTTTTAATTGCAATAAAACTTAAGGTAGAAAGGAAATCGTGTACAAAACACATCACAAATAAAAACCTCCTTCTACAATTGAAAAAGGAAAATTTAAATAAAACTCAATTTTATTTGTTGAATTGCAAACAAACCAAAAATTAAAAACGGAAAACGAAAAATAAAAAAACAAAAAACAAAAAACAAAAAACAAAAATCAAATATGGTAAACAAGGTTTGAAGTAAATATTTGCAAAAGAAAAATGTCAAAGAAAAAATTACAGCAATGAAATTGTAACATTTAAATGCAATTAAGGATTTTGAAGAAACAAATATTGTTGCTGTTGAGAGTTCAGCTACAGGACAGATAAGCAATCAAGAGCAGTTTTTTTTTCTTTTGTTTTTTTTTTTTAAATCAACACTTAAATATGTCACAGTAGTTTTGGAAAATTCAGAAGGAGTTACTAAAAGAAAACATTTGCCACAATTGTTATCTAAGAAAAAATGATTTGCAAATTGAAATTCAAGTTAGACAAATCAAATGAAAGAAACATGTTTACATAACAAGAAAATAACTTGATTGGCAATACCATTGACTGGTATATGAGAGCAACCTAATCCGCCATGGCACTACAGCTGAAGAAGAACTTGACAAGAAATAATCTAATAATCAACAGCAACTGATCCAAAACTGAACAGCAACTGGTGAAACGCTGAACATGTACTGAAACTGAACTGCACTAATACTGAAAAATAACAAATTTAGGCTAGAACGCGGTTACCTCGGTGGGCTATCAGTCTGGGGTTTTTCACTACAAGTTGGCATGAAGACCAAGAAGGAGCTTGATATAATATGGGTGCCTACAAATAGTTAACTCTCAAGTACTATATGACCAAGTTAAGACGATTCAGAGTATGCCAGAAAGTGCATTTGCTTAGGCAAATGGTAATTTATGACTTTGTCATAAAGAAGAATGTCGACATGTATCAGTCGCCAGTCTGAAATCATTTCAGTCGAGAGTAAAAGACGAGACTCAATGAAAGTGAGGTATTCGTAAATTCCCAGTCGGATACCAGAAATTATTGAAGAAGGAAAGGGCTCGAAAGGGGACCCAAAAAGTCAGTGATCTGCTTCGGTGTCCTCCCTACAAAAAAAAAATAAAAAATAAGTTACAGCAGAGCAGCAACTAAACTAAAACTGTATATGATCAAGAATTGATGCAAAACTTATCCAGCTAAAATGAATATATATAAATCTGACCTAGAATTATACGAACATTAAGACAGAACTGTACAATATCGAACTAGAACTGAAGAAGACCTTTTGGAATTATCGAAGTTGAACTCAATCCGACTGGCTGATGAAGTGGAACTTAATTAGATTTTAACAACTATTTAACCGACACTAAAAAAAAAACTGAAAAAGACCCCTTTACAACAAGACTTTCACTGAAAGATAAGTGAAGAAAACTGAACAAAATGGAATGGAACGAAATAGAACAAAATTAGAATTAAAGCAGGACTCAGTTTTAAGGTAAAAAGTGATCTTAAGAAGCAATTTAGAATACCTAGACATGTTCAGATTGTATTGGTATATTCACAAAAGTTGTTCAGTTTTACAGTGGCTGCAATTCTCCCATATATTGTTAGTGAAATTTTAACAGTCCCTCTATGTTATGCTGAAAATGGTAAAAAAAAAAATATTTTAATTTAAAAAAAAAATATTTTAATTTTTTTTTTCATAAAAAGTGCAGGAATAAATATTTTTTTTTGCAATAAAATGTACATACAATTTATAAAACGTGTCCTCGGCTACATTATTGCCCAACAAAGTTAAGCGCTATCACCTACTTAAAATGAGATATTTGAGAAAAACTGATGAAACCTTTTATGAAGGGCCCACTGTTTTGACGAACTTTTCAAGTTCCATAAATATAAATTGGTCACCAATTTCGCCAAACTGCGAATAGGGTACTAGCCTTTGATTTGTCAAGTTCCTGTTTTTACAAAAAGTTTCTTTCTGTTGCACTGCGTAATTAGACAAAAAAATCTTTCCGACGAGACCAAAAAAACAAATAGGATTTATTTCTTATTTTTAAAGGTTTTCGAACAATTTCCAAATCATTGCCAGCTTAGACCATAAACATTCATTATACTTTTCTTTTACAAAAATTCTTTTAGCTCATTTGAAAATCTCGAACTTAACTCATTGCTATAATTAGAATTTTTTTAATTTTTTTTTTTTTTTTTTTTTTTTTTGTTGTACCAAATCCATTAGTACCAACTTTTCTGCCTGAAACTACTACTTTAGTTAATGTTGCAGTCAATTTAAGTACCAAAAAAAAAAGAGAAGAAGTAATTATTCTCTTTATTTTGGTTAACTGACAGTTGCTACAATTTATACACATTTATGCACTTTTAGGCAACAACATGCTAAGTAAAATGGCCAACATGAAAAATCTTAATACACACTTACATACAGTTTCTTTACTTCATTGGCCATTAGTTGTTGTTTTTTTTTTTTGTACACATTTGAAAGGATGTTGATGGAAAGGCAAAATGGATTTCATAAGCTTAAATAATCTTGTTGTTACTTAAAATTTTTTTGCTTGATGCTAAATGGCTTGTTTTAATTTTTGTTGCATAACTTGCAGGGGCAGCTGAAAATTTAAATTCAATTTGTTTTTATACCCTTCACCACAGGTGGAAAGAGTATATATAAGTTTGTCATTCCGTGTGTAATTTCTACAATATTCATTTCCGACCCCATAAAGTATATATATTCTGAATCCTTATACATAGAGAAGTTGATTAAGCGATGTCCGTCTGTCCGTCTGTCCGTGTTAGTGTTTCAATGTCATTTGCCCAGGCACCAAAAGAGATACAAAAAATTTAAGCACACCAATCTGTCAGGCATAGTTTCGAAAATTTTGGTATTGCAATTCAGCAACATCGGATCATTCCTTTGGAGGCTACGGGCAAAAACCACGCCCACCTATATTTTTTTTTTTTTTAATTTTTTCGGCTTTAATGATTCTGTTTTGCCTTTTTTTGTCAAATAAATATTAGACTGCTACAGGTAGATCGCAAGGAGTGCATACAGATCTCGGGGGATAACCCCCTGCGAGGGGCGATTTTTGTTTGTTTTTAGATTGGTACGGTTTTTCTGCTTTGATTTGTATTAGAGACCTTAATAGAAAGCAATACGCATAGAGGTAGCCAATGGACCCACAGGGTACCCACTGATAAATAGGAGCAGTTAAAAGGACCCCCCATGTATCAATATGAGGAAATTTTTTTTTTGTAAGGATATCTTTTTGCTTTAGTTTGACCATTCTAACTTAATATAGATTGCAGAAAGGTCCTAAATTTAACAAAAAAATTTCAATGAAATTTAAAAAAAAAATTTGTAAACAAATTATAAAATTTTTTGTCAAAAATATTTACAAAGCATTTTCAAAAAGGTATTTTACAGAAAAATATTAAAAAAAATTTTTTTTTAAATATTTTCCAAAAAATTTTCGAATAAAATTTTACAAAAAATTTTTAAAAAATTATTTTTACACACAATTTTCGAAAAATTAAATAAAAATTTCAATATTTCTTTGAAAATGAAAATCATGACTGTAACATAACATATAATTAATATTAAGAATATACATATGTATGTGTGTATATAGAGTAACATATTTTTTTAAATGATTTTGAATTTTAAATAGATGATATCTCTGTTTGAAAACCTAGGTGCATTAAAAAACACATAGACATTATCAGGATACCGACTACAAACTGTCAAAAATAAAATACACACGTTTATAGGTAAACGATTATTTTGAAGCCAGTATAGCTACATGGCTACAAACGACCACCGTTGTGGCTGTCGTCAACTTAGGCTAATTTCTATTACAAACAAAAAGTTTTGGAGGAAATATTTATAAGTTTTTGAAAAAGTTATTTAATTTCTCATACGACTTTATTTAAGTAAAGAGTCAACAATATGGATAATGCTGTACATGTCTGTATAAATAGAATCACCGTGGTGAAGAGTATAGAAGATTCGGCACGGCCGAATATAGCACTTTTACTTGTTCTTTTTAAAAATTTAACTGCAATGTAGTTTAAAATTATTATTCTCATAAAGAGCTGGGACTCAAAACGACAATGTTACCAGCCTTTATTATATGTCAGTTGTAAGGCATAACTTAAGGCGCTTTTGCTGCATAAGAGTAACACACCCTAACGTATGATTAATATTTAATTTTTTTTTTTTTTTTTTCTTTTACACTTTGTCATACATTTCTCTTTTTTGTCGCCTCTTTTAATAAATATTAAGTAATCGAAACGAAACATTTATTACTTAAGCAATATTACTTTTGCTACTCGTATTTATGTATATTTTTTATATTTCTTTTTTCATTGCTATTACATGGCCATATGTCTCCGTTTTTAACTGTCGCAATATTTTTTATTCCGAATTTTCTTTATTTTCTTGGTTTTTTGTTTTTCAGTAAGACTGTAATGACAATAAAAATTCATGACATTCGTTATTTTGGTTTGGTTTATTTCTCTTTTATTTTGCTCATTTATTCTTTGTTGTTACTCACTCAGTGGTTTCAATTATTTTGCGTGAAAATATGAACAATTTTTACAACATTTTTTTTTTTTTTTTGTTTATCTGTATGCGTGTGTACTCATACTTTTTCTCTTTTTCGAGTTGAAGTGTTTAAAATATCTTTATGTTAATTTTGTCTTACAGATACTTGTATCTTTTATTTATTTTTTTACGTTTTTTGTTTCGTAAGTAATATTTTTAATGTGACACAAAACTTGATGTCTTTGTTATGTAATTTGTTTTCGTGTCCTTATGAATGTGCATGTATGAGTATTTTGTATAAAGTTAATAATAAACAATGTAAAATTTTGTAAATGATGACATAAATAATAATTTATGTGTTTTTTGTTACTTATTGGTGACTACAAATTTGGTAGATTAAGTGCCAGAGATTAATTTGCTGAATAGAAATTTTATAAAATAAATTGAGGCTTCAGAACAATGTTGGCGTGTCCTTAAAGTAAATAGGAATGTCATTAGTTTAATTTTGAGATTATTATATTTTTATAAATTATTTATATTAATAAGAATTTTATTAATAAGAATTTTATCAATTTAATTTAGTAAAGTGATTACAAAGTTTTATTGGTTGCTAAGTTAACAAAATGAATTTCCTTTTGTGTTGCCTTTTAGGTAGTGGAGAATGTAAAAAAAATAAAAACAGACTAGAACTTTGAATTCATTGCTGCTTTAAAACTGGCCCTATTTTCAAACTTGCTTATATATCTAGAGTATCTCTTTCAATTTCAATGATATATTTAGGTCGAACTTAGTTTTCTGATATTTATACCTAATTTCCAACGGCCTGCTGCTATTGCTGCATCTAAGATTTTTGTCGAAGAGATATGGCTACAGTCTTATTTTACTTCTCTTTTCTCATTCCCCAATAACACACAGACTTGCACAAATAAGCTTGCTCGGTAAAAATCAGAAGGCAAATTATGGCATTTGATTTCGATCGTAATTTCAATAGAATTTAAATGGAAAATTCGATCGATATCGTGTACCGTAATTTGTCCCCCAGGTGTTACTAAAGGCCCAGGACTCACTATCCTACACAATCGTATGATTCAATCACAAAAAATCTGACAGAATTCTGTCCTACTCTAAAAATCGTTTAAAAATGGTGCTGTTGATGCCACACTATTATACAAATAAGATTTTGCAACACTGATCGCATGGAAAAATACTATTTTATGAATTTTTTTTAAAAGATCCTCAAATTGTACAGACCTGTCAAAAAGTCCGTCACACACCTACATTTCTAATCCATACTTTCATACTGTTTTGACGTAGATCGCACGACTGGGTATGTTTCTTTTTATTTTTTGGTCTTGCAAGGGATGATTAAAAACTCATTAACTATTATTAATTCTTTCCTACATAAACAGAAAAAAATATTTTCACCAATTAAAGCTTTTAATTGATTTCAGATTCAAATTTAATTAAATATTTAATTGATTCAATTATTTGTTTAATTAGCAAATTTTTCTTTTGTTCTGTTTTAAACAAATATGTATGTATTTGAATAATTAAAAAAATTAATTGATTCAATTATTTGTTTAATTTAATTTTTTAACAATAATTTTTTTGTTCTTTTTCAAACAAATATATATTTAAATCAATTAAAAAAATTAATTGATTCAATTATTTATTTAATTAGAAATTTTTTTGTTCTGTTTTAAACATATATATTTTTAAATTAATTAAACTTTAATTTAACTAAATAAAACCTTTAATTGTTGCAAAATGATTGTTTCTGTGTAATTAAAAACAGCACTGCTTATGACAACTACCATCTGATGATACACTAATGTATAATGTTGAGCAAGCGGCGTCATTTACTTATTTGTGTTTGACAGTTATTGGGAGCAAAACACCTAAATTTAGACAAAAATTGAATAAAAATTAATTTTTTTATTTTTTTGTCGCGCCAGCACAACTGATATCGAAGGATCATTCAAGGGAATGAAATAGTAAGATCGGAGAATAAATCTAGTTGAAATGACTGTAGCAATGGAGGACAAATGGAGTCATCACAATAGAACGCATTGTTTGTTTTAGCGTGAAATACAATCCAAAAATTGCCACAGTGAGTCTGTCTTTCAGCAAGGTTATGGCGATAGTTTTTTTTTTCTTTTGCTTACCGAACAAAACATCTTTATATATTATTCAAAAAGTCAACGAGTCTTCCCATTTAGTAACAATGAAGAAAGTATTCTCTCACTATATCCTTCTCACTATATCTCACTAAACCTTATCAAATTCATCAAAAGTTCAATTCATCTACCCCTGCATGCTGCAACGCATTCGAGAGGTTTTTAACGAAATTAGCTCACGTTTATGTACATCCTCTAAGGAACTTTGCCTTAAACATAGTAGTTATAAAAATTTTCCTACTCCTCCTTTTCTTCTTAAATATTCGTTTAGGACCAATCCTAATTTTTTGCATTGGCGTGTTAACCAAACCTTCACTGTCTAGCAATTTTTGCTAATAAATTGCTTTTATTGGAATCTCAGAAAATTGTTATGGCGACTGTCTACTAGTTAGATAGCAGATGCCCTTTGTAGAAAAAGAATTAAGGCCCCTATTACGGTTTACAAGTCAACTCTACTTCAGTTGAAAATTTACAATTTGGTATTATCAATTACAACTCAGCTTGTCAAAAATTTTTAAGTTGAATTTAAATTGTGTTACAACTCTGTTGTAGTTTGACCGTTTACAATCCTGTGTTAGTTCGGTTAACAAAAGTTTAAAAAATTACAACTCATCAGTAGCAGTTGTTTCAAATTACAACTCATCAGCAGCAGTTGTCTTTCAAGTTGTCTTTTAGACAACTCAACTGAGTTGAGTTGTAATCCGTAATAGGGGCATTAATAACTTTGAACACAAAGGTATCGGAGACATGTAAATGTTTACCAACTTCCACCCCTTGTCTTGGAGATTCACAATTCCTTGCCCCCATATACCATTGCATTAATGGTATATGGGGGCACTAGTCACCGAGGCTTGCACAAAGTTCTCCATAGTCCCTATTAATGTTTAGGAGCCATACCAATAACCATCCACAGATGAGTAATGTAGTAGTTGTGGTTTGGAGGATCTAAATCGTTGGAAGGGTGATTTAGTCCGTGTGCTGTTGCTCTCCAACAGATTTGGCGATAATTTAAATGGTTTCCAACTCCTAAACAAGGCGTATTGCTACTTATTAGTTCGCTATTCGTTGGTAGACGCATGATAATCACCTAGTGTTAAGACCACCGGCAGAACTCGTGATCACGAGCCTAAATTAATTTAATCTAAATTAGATTGATTTTTAAATTATTTTTTTTTTTTTTCATCTTGTACGACTACACATGCTGCTGTTTCCAGGACTAAGGTAAAACGAAAGGAGTGAAATTGCTTTATTTTTGTAAAAGAAATTTTTGGAAATTATTTAACTTTAAACTTTTTCAAAACGTAAGGTTTTAATTGGTTTCATAGGTTTATTTTAATTTTTAATTGATTCAATTAAACAAATAATTACAAAAAAAAGAACAAATAATAGTTTTATTAAATTAACTAGCTGTGCCCACACACGTTATGTGTGACCTGACAATATTTCGTTCGGTTTTGCTTTAAAAGTAATTCACACCAAATTTTAAGACTCTTACGTATTTACTTTATATAAAGATACCCCTCCCTGGATTAAATTCTAAAATTTATATAAAATTCTAAAATTTTAAAAATTATTGAAAAGCTCTGCAAAAGTTGTTTCAAATATTTTAATAAAAATGTAACTTTAGAATGCAAAAATTCCACTCAAATACAAATTTAATTCAATTGGCTATTTAGCAGTATATAATTCATATTTTATCACTTTTTTAAAATAGCGCCATCTGTTGCCCATCCGTGTTTAAAATGCTTTAAGTATGCAGTACCTTTACATCGGTAAAAAAAACCGCCATACTTTCTCTGCCTTTTCTCCACTTTCTCCTTAAAACAGCATATTTTTGCGAAGAAAAAAGTATCCTATATTGGGATCAGTATACTAAGGTTCCTCCTCACAAAATTTTTTTAAAATCCATTTAGCAGTTTTTACGCGATGCGAACACAAACAGAAAGACAGATAGGAAATGATTTACTGTTTTATTATACATATGTATAGATAATAGAATCATTTAAAAATTTAATTAACTAAAACCTTTAATAAAGGAAATTCATTGCTGTGTTCTGTAGGTGTTTACCTTTATCGCTCACTATAGCGGAAGTAGTATGTCAGCCAAAATTGAATAAATGCTGTTGAAAATCTTCATATTATTGATGACATTTTTATTTTGTTTTTTTTTCATAAATTGTTTATTGTATCTTCAATATTTTTGAACTAACAATAATTACTCATATCTTAAGTCTAAAATAAAAATATACTTTTTAAGTCCAGCCAGTGCTAGACAAAAATAATGTTTGTTTCACGGATTTTGCAATTATTTGCGGGTCATCCCTCTAATGTACGGCCAAGAAAAGCAGTATCTCTTCTTTTTAGTCGAATGTAACCAGGTTCATTCAGCATGTTACGCGCCAAAGGGTTTGGATGAGATTCAAGCCTCTTTAGATATGTGACTGCATGTTCCGCTATTTCTGCTTTAACTGATGGCGCATGTTTAGGTCTTTGTGGATGTTCGAATTTTATATATACCAGGGAGCAGATGTAATAATACGTAAAATCTTATTTTGGCGCCTTTGAATTTTTTCTACATTGCCAGCTGAGGCAGTACTCCATAACTGAATCCCTTAACACCAAATTTGTTTAAGGATCGACTTGTACAGTAGAAGTTTACAATCTAAGCTCAGGGTAGAGTTTCTGCCAATAAGCCAATTTAGTTGTACTCCTTTTAGTTTCATTTGTGTTAACTTGAAATCAATGTGGCTTTTCCAAGTAAGGCGCGACGGTCAAGATGTATACTCAGATATGTAACGTCTGAAAGCTGTGGTATCATTTGGTTATTTATGCGAACAGGAGGGCATGAGTCCCTACGCAGTGTGAAAGTTATGTGAGTACATTTTTGCTCATTCACTTTTATTCTCCATTTTTCTAGCCATTTTTCCAAATTGAGTATGTGGTCTTGTAAAAGTTTTGATGCTTCTTGGGCACTTTCATGAATACTTAAAAAAGCTGTGTCATCTGCAAAAGTTGACGTGTGCACTAGAGTGCTAATTGGCATATCTGATGTGTACAGTAAATATAAAATTGGTCCCAAAATACTACCTTGGGGAACACCGGCTTCAATGAGCTGTGGCGAGCTTAAAAAGTCACCTTCTTTTAGTAAAAACTTGCGATTCGTTAAATAATCTTTTAATTGATGACATTTAAAAGAGGATTGTTATTAACATTAATTTTTAATTTTAATTTTTTAATTTTAATTTTTTTCATTTCTAGCAGATGGACACACTGTTTGTTTGAAACTCCATATAGAGTAATAAATTAATTATTAAGATAATTTTATATTGTCTTTGTTGACAGAGAGAATAGATATTGTTTTTTTTTTTTAATTTTCTATTTATTTAAATATTTTATAGCTTTTAGCATAGAGTAAGAAGTATTGAATTTTTAAGTAATTTTTCATTCACTTAATTTTTGCTTTAAACTTGATTTTTTCTTGTCTTGAAAAAAAAAAACAAAAATCACAAAAAGGAAGAAAAAAATATATCCTTGACACTGAATGATTAATGATACGAGTATGATCTTTGAAAAAAAAAAAACAGTTTTCCAAACAGTTCAAATATTTTTGTTGTGATTGTATTGTATTTCCAACACTACATATTATCACATATACAGGCACACGCTATACATGCTACTAAGGCAGATTCTTTATTTTTTTTTTGGAATTTCCCTCCCAAAAACCACAAAAAATATTTGATTCTATAGAAAAATCAACAACAAACTAAGTTAGTTTTCTCATTTAAAAAAAAAAATAAATTTTAAAAGCAGCTACAATAACTTAACACTAATATTTTTTGAAGCAGCAAATATGGGGTATTTTTATCTGTTTGAAAAATATAAAGGAAACACTTTAAAAGCTTAAATAAACATTAGCGCTCAATAATGATGATGATGAAGCTAACGATAATGAGCATAATGATTTTCTTTAATTTAGTTTAAAAAAGCAGAATCAAACAGACGTGCAAAGCGTTTGTTCTCATTTGAAGTTTAGAAAAATATTTACAGTTTGTGTTTGTCCATTATCACTCAAGCCTCTATAATTTATCATTCTGATTAGCAGCAACAATATAAAGACACTTTTCTTTATTATTGTTTATAGCAAACATTATAAAATAAAACTTTTTTAAGTACATTTTGGCCTTAGATTGAGAGAAAAACAAAATGACAAGTTAGACAGAGTTTGAAGAAAAACGTTTATATATTAACACAATTCGTTAAGAATTTGTTTAAGCATAAAAAAAGCAATTGACGAAATCGTCACAATCAATCACTTGAAATTTGCGATTATAAAAATCGTCACAATCAATCAAATCCTTAATAAAGAAAACATCTATAATTTCATTTCAGCCTTATTGGACACCATATTGAAGTTAAAGACTTAATCATGCAAAAACACTCAAAATCGTATATATAAATATAGCAAAAAATTTTATTTTAAGGCCTAGAAGTAGGCAACACCCTACAAATAAAAATACACAAACCTCTAAATGTAGTAGAGTTATCGTAGCATACAGATGGGCTGAAATTAACTTTGTGTTAGGTATGGAACTTGTGAATACGTAAAAAATTAGTATAAAATAAATAAAAAAAAATTAATAAAAAATTAATATAAAATTAATTTTTAATAAAAAATTTATTTTTAATTAATATAATTAATATAATTAATATAATTAATATAAAATTGATTTTTACCATATAAAAAATATATAAATTTATTTTGTAATTTTATTAAAAAAATTTAGTACTAATTTCTATAAGGAAAATGAAAAAATTATGAAAAGCTTTGCGTATACAAAATGTATATGTATAAAGAAACAACAACAACATAAACGATTGTGCGACTTAAATAGTACAAAACAAATGTGGAAAACTTTGCGAAATGCTGGTGCTTTAGGTGATTCCGATGCAAATAATAATGTTGATGTCAATCAAATCAATCAAAATTTTGTTTGCAATCAGCTAGATTCTGCTGATGATGAACCTGATTTTATAAATTATATCAATGACCCTGATACGTTTTCGTTTTCAAATGTAACTGAAACAGAATTCTTTACTGCAATTTCTAAAATAAAGTCGACATCCCTTGGTATTGATGGTATTTCAATAAAATTTTTACTTATAATTTTTCCCTATATCAGTAGACATCTTCTTTATTTCATTAATAATATATTGACTTCGTCTGTTTACCCGAGTGGTTGGAAAATTGCAGGAATTTTGGCTATCCCAAAACATGGGAATGAATTTTCTGTTGATAACATGAGGCCTATTAGTATTTTGCCTACTTTATCTAAGGCTGTTGAACATTTAAGTAAAGAACAGATCTTGGATTTAATAGAATGTAAAAAAATATTGCATGATTGCCAATATGGTTTCCGTCATGATCGCAACGCCAATTTATTGTTGATGGCTTTGACAGAAACTATTAGAGATAATCGGAATAAAGGGAAGGACAATGTTTTAATTTTCATTGACATAACTAAAGCATTTGATCAAATCAGTCATTTGCTGTTAGTCAATAAACTTAATCGTAAGTTTAACTTTTCAAAATCTGATCTGATTCGATTGATATGGTCTTATTTATCTGGTCGGAAACAATATGTTTCTTGTGGTGAGTTGAATTCCAGTTTACTTGATGTTAGATCAGGAGTACAACAAGGTTCCGTTATTGGCCTCATTTTATTCACATTCTTTTTAAATGACATTGTTGAATTCTTTAGTTATAGCACATGTAAAGCCTTCATATTCGCAGATGATTTGCAATTACTGTGGTCAAGTGATCGTTATTTTTTGGATGCCCTTGAAGCCACGATTAATTATGATTTAAATACCTACGATCATTGGATGGAGACTAACTGTCTTTCTGTTAATCCCAATAAAACCAAAGCTATCATTTTTAAAAGTAACAGGTCTGGTACAATTATTTTAAACTTAAGCATTTGTAATACTGCCATAGATACTGTTAATAATTTGCGTTGTCTTGGAGTTATAATTGATGACAAATTGTTTTTTGAGCCGCATATTAACAATTTATGCTCTAAAGTTTGTTTTACTTTGCGCAGACTATACCATCTAAATTTATATCTACCGTTATCTGTCAAGAGGACAATTGCACATGCCTTGCTTATGTGATTACCTAAAATTTCGTTTGCTAATATATCTTTATAAAATGATTAAATTTCATGAACCGGAGGCTATTTCACGTTTAATATCCTTTTCCAATTCTGAAAGAAATCCACAAATTCAGTATGCTCTAATTTCTAATATGACTTATGAACACTCCTTTACTATTAGAGCTGCTAGATTTGGGAATTGCTTACCTATAGCTTTACGTACTTTCATTGGTTCTCTAACAACATTTAAACGAATGGTTCGTGAATATATCACTTCTTCGTGTTCCAAAGTGCTGATTTTTGGGTTTGTAGATTTAAATATTTATATATATATATATATATATAATTTTAGAGGAGTCGTAGGGTTTTAGGTTAAATTTAATTTTTAGTTTTTAGAATATTGTTCTCATAGTTTTTAACTTGTAATATTTATATTGGCCAAATTGGCTACGTATATTACCAATGAATAAATAAATGAAATGAAAATGAAACATGTTTAATCTATACATATAATAAAACAGTAACTCATTTCCTGTCTGTCTGTAACGTAAAAATTACTGGATGGATTTTAACAAAATTTTTTGACGGGGTACCTTAGTATCCTGATTAGATCTTTTCTTTACCGATTTAAAGGTACTTGAAGGCATCTCTTATTTTTGAAAGCGGTATATTTTCAGCAATGTGGCGCAACAGATGGCGCTGTTTTAAAATAATCACAAAATAAATCTAAAGCGCGGAGTATTTTAAACACGGTTGCGCAACAGATGGCGCTGTTTTAAAATAATGACAAAATATGAATTACTTATTGCCAAATAGCCAGTTGAATAAAATGTGTGTACGATTTGTATTTTTACTTTGTGGAATTACATTTTTATTAAAATATTTTAAATACCTTTTACAGGTGAAAGAAACAATTTTTTTGTCTAGAACTGGATGGACTTAAAAAGTATATTTTTTATTTTAGACTCAAGATATGAGTAATTATTGTTAGTTCAAAGATATTGAGAATACAATAAATCATAAATGTAAAAAAAAACCTTTTACAGAGCTGTACAATGAGTTTTAGAATTTTATATAAATTTTAGAATTTTATCTAATATAAAAATAATATGAATTTTATTTGAACTATTTTTGAATTAATAAATTAATTATTTAGGCTTAAGTTCTGAATTATAAAGAGATATAAAGAGATAAAAATTAGATACCAGAAAAGCAGAATGCATTTCCTAGACAGCTACGTCCGTCATCAGTACTCTTTGTATCAATCTACTCGGTAGTTTCAATTGTTATTAATTTTCTATTTAAACAAACTTATCAAAGAAATAGAATCTGAGAAATTTTAATTTTACATTATATTTCATAGAAGATAGAGCTCTTTGAAATTGTTTTACACTTGTAAACCCTATTTATTTTTCATATTATACTACCAAGCAAACATTTTTCTTTATTTAAATTCTCTTTATATATTTTCTGTTTGCTTGGTAGTATAATATGAAAAATAAATAGGGTTTACAAGTGTAAAACAATTTCAAAAAGCTGTATCTTCTATGAAATATTTTAAATTAAAGCTCAATTAATTTTTTAATTAATTCAAATATATATTTGTTAAAAACAGAACAAAAAAATTTCCTAATAATTTAAATTTTGGGTATTTTCTAATTAAAAAAAATTATTGAGACCCATTAGTATAACTTGCCAATAGCTAAAACTAGGAATTTATCAAAGAGGTAACTAGATTTTCCTTAGAGTACGTGGGTAAGGCTCGTTGCTATAACTTTCTTTAAAGTTCGTAATAGTTAAAGGTTATTTTTAGGTTACTTATAATAACGAAAAACTACTTATCACTCCTAAAAAAATCCTACCTTTAGTTATTATAATGGGTTTGAATTAATTAATTATTTAATTAAATTTCAATCTGAAAACAATTAAAACTTTTAATATTTTTTTCTGTGTATGTTCTATACAGTAAATATATTCTGATAAAAAATTATAATAAATTTTTTATTATGATAAAAATTATATAATTATAATTTCAATACAAAATATTGTAGGCACAAGATTTATTATTAGGTGGATAAAGATTTTTTATGTAGAAAACTTACCATTCTGTTAAAAAAAAATTCTCTATTTTAATAAATTTATTTAGTATAAAAAATGTATTATAGACATTAAAAAATTAATAAAAAAATTTTCTATGTAAAAATTTTTAATTTACCATTAACACATAAAATTTCTATATTATAATTTCATGATTGCTATAATAGATTTCTTTTTAAAAATTATCTCATTGTGTTAAGAAATTTCTATGTAGAAAACTTATCATTTTCTATATGAAATGCTTACATATAATTGTGACACAAATTTTCCATATAGAAAATTTATTATTGTGATAAAAAATTTTCTTTTGTAATGAATAATTTTATATCTGCTAAATTATTTATAGTGATGGAAATTTTTTTATATAATATATTTATCATTATGGCTAAAAATCTTTATGTATTGCGATAACAAATTGTCTTGTAAAAAATACATGAGTATAATAAATGTGAAAAACTTAAAATTATAATGAACAATTTTCCAGTCTGAATCTAAACAATCAACTATCATCTATCAACAAAAATTTTTCACTTTTGCGGCTACCTAAGCGCTACCTAAACGGTGTTAAGAATCATTTCTAAGAAGTTCATATGTTCTAGAAAGTTGTTTATTGAGATCTTAGGTTCATTTTTGTAGTTGATTATTTCCTTGAATTTTGAACGGTTTGCTACCTATGGACCTGAACAGGGGAAAAAAGGTAAAAAAAAATTGAATTTTTTAAAGTTTTTTGCGATTTTGACCTTGAAGATGAATTTTTTTTGATTTTATATGTTCACAATTTTTGTTCTTTATGACAAGAACTACAACTTTGTCTCAGAGAGTATATCAAAATTTCAAACTGTTTGCAAAATATGAGCTTGAGTAAATGATCATTTTTTGCAAAAATGACATCGAGGCCCCACATCTTTGAGGGCCCATAAAAAAAAACCTGGAGGACTTTGGGCAAAACAGGAAGACAGGGGTCTCTTTTTTTTGGTCTTTTATCTAACGAGTGATTTTTTAAGAGCTTGAGAACTTTTTTTTAAAAAAAACGCATAAAATTTGCAAAATCTCATCGGTTCTTTATTTGAAACGTTAGATTGGTCCATGACATTTACTTTTTGAAGATAATTTCATTTAAATGTTGACCGCGGCTGCGTCTTAGGTGGTCCATTCGGAAAGTCCAATTTTGGGCAACTTTTTCGAGCATTTCGGCCGGAATAGCCCGAATTTCTTCGGAAATGTTGTCTTCCAAAGCTGGAATAGTTGCTGGCTTATTTCTGTAGACTTTAGACTTGACGTAGCCCCACAAAAAATAGTCTAAAGGCGTCAAATCGCATGATCTTGGTGGCCAACTTACCGGTCCATTTCTTGAGATGAATTGTTCTCCGAAGTTTTCCCTCAAAATGGCCATAGAATCGCGAGCTGTGTGGCATGTAGCGCCATCTTGTTGAAACCACATGTCAACCAAGTTCAGTTGTTCCATTTTTGGCAACAAAAAGTTTGTTAGCATCGAACGATAGCGATCGCCATTCACCGTAACGTTGCGTCCAACAGCATCTTTGAAAAAATACGGTCCAATGATTCCACCAGCGTACAAACCACACCAAACAGTGCATTTTTCGGGATGCATGGGCAGTTCTTGAACGGCTTCTGGTTGATCTTCACTCCAAATGCGGCAATTTTGCTTATTTACGTAGCCATTCAACCAGAAATGAGCCTCATCGCTGAACAAAATTTGTCGATAAAACACATTTCGAACCGAACACTGATTTTGGTAATAAAATTCAATGATTTGCAAGCGTTGCTCGTTAGTAAGTCTATTCATGATGAAATGTCAAAGCATACTGAGCATCTTTCTCTTTGGCACCATGTCTGAAATCTCACGTGATCTGTCAAATACTAATGCATGAAAATCCTAACCTCAAAAAAATCACCCATTAGTTTCTTATGAACACTACTATCATAACGACATCTGTTATCAAATTTATATATACAAAAATTTTATCACATTGATAAACAACTTTTTTAAATAAAATTCGTCACCGGGCTTAACAACTATTTCTAATAAAATTTATCACTGTAATGAAAAAAAAAAATTATGTAGTAATTTTATCACTCTGATTAAATATTCATATTTTAAATACTCTATTGTAATATAAAACCACATCACTATAATAAAAAAATAATTTTCCTTTTGTTATCTTTCACAGCCATTTATCATTTATGCAAATATGCAACAATTCTTTGTTATTTTATGCATTAGATATGATTATTTTTTTTTTTCTTCTTTCAAATTGTTATTTTAACACATCCACTGGCAATGGGTCAGTAAAGCGTATAATTATGGTATTTTGTATCCTTTATATTGTTGGCAATTAAAGGCCATGAAAATGTTTGTTTGTGACAAAATTTACTACATTTTCCCCTTTTTTTTTTCTTCTAGTTTTCACACAAGTATAATTTAATAGTTTTCACAAAGTGTGATACAATTGCCGCTATATTCTGTATATATCTATAAAAAAAAAACTTCATTTCTATTTGTCATTATTTGTTAACATTTTTTATTTTTATTTTTTTTGTGCGCTTTTAATGGGTTTTTATTTAATGATCCTTTGTTTACACCGAAGACAACTTGAAGAAGACTTCTACTTTTTTATATTCCACAACATAATATTTTTGTACATAATAATTTTATCTTAATATAAATTTAATACTGAAATAAAAGTTAATCAAACTGACTGTGTTCTGAATAATATTTTGCTTATAGAGTATAAGCACCTCCTTTCCAGAAGTCGGGTGTTCTATAAAACCAGAAATATGGCGAAAAACCATCTTTATTTGCCAGAGTGTATTGGAATAATAGACTCTTTACAAAACCTACTAAATGGCTTTATCTCGAAACCCATTTTTATTTGTGTCCTATTCAATTGAAGTGCAGTGTATTTTATTTCCTTTTGCTTGCACAGAAAATATAAGAATAACAAGACTACAATCTACTACAAGCTACTCGATGCCAAGTTTTTCCAAATAAATCTTTTTAAGACTCTTTTTGGTTCACAGACTCAGTGCTAAGTGAAGAGCTCGAAGACCACCATTAAAATGTGGCTGACTTTGTAAAGTGTAGTAATCTATTGGTTAGATTTTTAGCACCAGGCAAGCAATACAAGGAATGCGAGAAAAAAAAACCCAACAGCTGCTGTCAAAGCACCATGACAGATGGCATTCTGTGTAATAATTTTCAATTTATCACAGAATTATAATAATATAGATTTTGTTGCAAAGAATATTTATTAACTGTAGTAGTCCTGTTTGCTTGCTCCTATGTCCTATACGCTGTTGTGCTGCTTGTTATTGTTATGATTGTAATGGCGATACTGATGCAGTTGCTGCTGCCACTACTTCTGTCTAAAAAGTCCTGCTGTTAAAACATTTATAATATTTGATTATAATGGATATTTGGAATAACTTTTGTGATTATATGTGACTTTTTGGCAAATGTAAGTAGTTGGGGATCCTCGAATAATATTTAATATTTTATTAATTTTTTTATATTTGATTTATTAAAATTAAAATCATTTTGCTGAAAAAAAAATATTTTTTTTTTTTTTTAAATTTAATGAAAATTTCTTAATAATTTTTTTATCACATTAATAAATTTTATACAGTATTTTTCTTAATAGCAGGAGAATTTTACACCACCGGCATACATTTTTTATAAAAAAATTTTTAAAGAAAAAAATTTTATTTATCAAAGTTTAAGATTCAATGGACAATTTTTTTCATCATGTTGATAAATTTTTTAATAATTAAAATTCTTCATCACTTTAATAAATATCCATAGAAAGTAAAAAAATTTTTGCATCAATCAACAGAACAAAAAAATTTCCTAATGAAACATTTCGCACTTGTTCGTCTAAAGAGAGTCAACTAAAAGTTTATAAATTTCCTTAATATATTTTCATAGCAAGATGAGTGATAAAACTGTATTTTTTTGGCGAAAGAGTAGAGAAAATTATGTAAATAAGTCATGGCAAAATAACCATATACGGACACCACTACAGTTTTGCCTAAAGTCCTCCACGTTTTTTTTATGGGCCCTCAAAGATGTGGGGCCTCGATGTCATTTTTACAAAAAAATGATCATTTACTCAAGATCATATTTTGCAAACCGTTTGAAATTTTGATATACTCTCTGAGGCAAAGTTGTAGCTCTTGTCATAAAGAACAAAAATTGTTAACATATAAAATCAAAAAAACTTCATCTTCAAGGTAAAAATCGCAAAAAACTTCAAAAAATTAAATTTTTTTATCTTTTTTTCCCTGTTCAGATCTATAGGTAGCAAACCGTTCAAAATTCAAGGTAACAATCCACTACAAAAATGAACCTAAGATCTCAATAAAGAACTTTTTAGAACAAATCAACTTCCTAGGAATGATTCTTAACACCGTTTAGGTAGCGCTAAGGTAGCCGGGAAATTTTTCACTTTTGCGGCTACCTAAGCGCTACCTACCTAATTATGATATTAAAAATGATTCCTATTTAATTTATTTCATCACTTACAATCATTAAATTTCTAAAGAAATCCAGGGTGATAAATTTTCTACAGACATATATTTCGCTTTACTGAATAATTTTTAAAAAAAAAGTTTTTAATCACAGTAACAAATGTTTTATAGAAAATTAATTTATAACTGTAATAAATTTTGTGAAAAAATTTAATGAAACGAAGTGTCCACTATGATGAAAAAAATGTATAGAAAAAATGTATCGATATGATAGAAAAAATTTTTTGGAAATTTTGTGTCACTGTGATCGAAACATAAGGAATATTTTATAAAAATGGCATTTTTTTCATCACTGTGATACAATTTTTTCTAAAGAGGTTTTCATCACAGCGACCATTTCATTGCAGGAAACAATTTCATATTAGTGATAAAATTTCAAAAGAATTTTTTTATTTCACTAAAACACATTTTTAGAAATTTTTTTATTAACGAAAAAATTTATTCTTAAAGAAAATTATTAAATCTCGATGATAAATTTTCCATAAAAAATATATGACTGTTGTAATAAAATTTTTCTATACAAAATTAGTTTATCCTAGTGATAAAATTTTTATAGATTTTTTCCATTAGAAGTGTTGGTTTTTTATATAAGATTTGAAATCACAGTGGTGAGTTTTTCATTAAAGTAATCATTTTTATATGTAACTAGTGTATTTTACCCGGCGTTGCCTGTGTTCACCCTTAAAGTCCTTCTAAGTGCTTGTGAAATGATTGACCTTTTTCGGTTTTGTCCACCCTGTAGGTTCACTCTCAACAGAGGAGAAACAATTATGGTTTCTCGACAAAGCATTTGCATACATCTCAACAACAGCATCACATAATGGGTTCAACCAATATGCTACAATATGCAGGTGTATAGTAAGTGCAAAATCGAATGGTCAGCGCACAAATAAAATGACGATCGAAGCAACGACTAAAAAGATTCAGTTTAACTTTTTGGTAACTTTTCAAGTGACAACAAAAAATCATAATATGAAAAATTGAGTGCATTTTGTTGATATTTGTATGGGAATATATAGGAAAATGTAAATGCCATATTTACGGAACAACTGGGCCGATTATGTGCACACTTCCCACAAACCATCTACAGATCATCCCCAACATACCCTGAAATTTTGGCTCTCGGTTTCCGCAGTTAGTGGTGACATCACTTTTTTTATATATAGATTAATTTTCATCACAATAATAAGATTCCTATAGATTCACTTTTGTGTCACAGTAAATCATCTAAATATTTTTACACATTTTTACACAGATGGAATCGGTATATAGAAGTTTGTCATTCGCTATGTAATTTCTACAATGCTAATTTCCGATCCTATAAAGTGTATATATTTTGGATCGTTATAGAAGTGTTCGAGAAGGTACCCAAATAGATACAGAAAATTTAAGCCAACCAAACTGCCAGGCATAGTTTCGAAAATTTCCCTAATGAAATTCAGCAATTTGCCCGAGGATGCGGGCAAAAACGCACACTCACCTATATTTTTTCATGTTGTTTTTTCGGTTGTAATGATTCCCTTTTGCTTTTCTTTTGTTAAATAAATATTAGACCGCGATCTGTTATTTAATCGCATGGAGTGCATACAGATCTCGGGGGATCAATAAGCTACTGCGAGGGATAATATTTGTTTGTTTTTGGGTTGGTAGGTAGACCCACAGGGTGCTTACTCCCAACCAGCAGCAACCAATAGACTATATTTTTATATAGGACATATTGACCCCCCAATATGCTTTAGGCTGACTATTCTAACGCAATATAGATTGCAGGAAGGTCCTAAATTTAAAATCTTTACGAAAAATTTTCGATTTAATTTTTACGAAAAATTTTCGATTTAATTTTTACGAAAAATTTTCGATTTAATTTTTACGAAAAATTTTCGATTTAATTTTTACGAAAAATTTTCGATTTAATTTTTACGAAAAATTTTCGATTTAATTTTTACGAAAAATTTTCGATTTAATTTTTACGAAAAATTTTCGATTTAATTTTTACGAAAAATTTTCGATAAAATTTTTACGAAAAATTTTCGATAAAATTTTTACGAAAAATTTTCGATAAAATTTTTACGAAAAATTTTCGATAAAATTTTTACGAAAAATTTTCGATAAAATTTTTACGAAAAATTTTCGATAAAATTTTTACGAAAAATTTTCGATAAAATTTTTACGAAAAATTTTCGATAAAATTTTTACGAAAAATTTTCGATAAAATTTTTACGAAAAATTTTCGATAAAATTTTTACGAAAAATTTTCGATAAAATTTTTACGAAAAATTTTCGATAAAATTTTTACGAAAAATTTTCGATAAAATTTTTACGAAAAATTTTCAATAAAATTTTTACGAAAAATTTTCAATAAAATTATTACGAAAAATTTTCAATAAAATTATTACGAAAAATTTTCAATAAAATTTTTACGAAAAATTTTCGATCAAATTTTTACGAAAAATTTTCAATAAAATTTTTACGAAAAATTTTCAATAAAATTTTTACGAAAAATTTTCAATAAAATTTTTACGAAAAATTTTCAATAAAATTTTTACGAAAAATTTTCAATAAAATTTTTCCGAAAAATTTTCAATAAAATTTTTCCGAAAAATTTTCAATAAAATTTTTACGAAAAATATTCAATAAAATTTTTACGAAAAATTTTCAATAAAATTTTTACGAAAATTTTCGATAAAATTTTTACAAAAAATTTTGAATAAATTTTTACATATTAATTTTCTATATCTTTATATTATATTTGTAACTATCTGTACCCGCCACGTCCTGGGCGTCCTGACAATATTTTGCTCGATTTTGCTTTGAAAGTATGCCACACCAATTTTAAGGCTCTTACTTTTATAGTGCTTCAGTTATGGTTAATGTATTTACTTTATATAAAGGTACCCATTTCTGGATAAAATTCTAAAAATTATTGTAAAGCTCTGTAAGAGGTGTTTGAAATATATTAATAACAATGTAATTCCACAAAGTAAAAATACAAATCAAATAGAAATTTTATTCAATTAGCTATTAGGCAGTAAGTAATTCATATTTTGTCATTATTTTAAAACAGCGCCATCTCTTTCGAAACCGTGTTTAAAATATCCCGCTTTAAAAAATAAAAGATGCCTTAAAATATGCAGCTTTTTCTCCACTTACTCTTGGAAATAAGATATTTTTACGGAAATGGTCTCCTATATTGAAATCAGGATACTAAGGTACCTCCTCACAAAATTTTGTAATTCTACGTGATGCGAACACAGAAAGACAGACAGACCCGAAATGATTTACTGTTTTGTTATATGTATAGATGAAGAGAAAAACAAAACAATTAACTAAATAAATAATTGAATCAATTAAAAATTTAATTAAAATCGTATATGAAGCTAATTAAAATCTTTCTTTCATTGGCGATTTAATGTGTTTCTCTGTTACAGTTGCTAGAAGTTTTTCGAACAGAGTTTTAAATTATCGGTTTAAATAATTTATATGTTTACAATAGATTTTTTTTGGCGATATATTTTATTTTTTGCGAAGCACAATAATAAATTTCTTCAAGATAGCTGTATCTATCAAGTTGATAAAAAAATTTCATTTCAGTGTAAAATTTGTAATGATAAAGATGAAATTTTATTACAATGATTCTACCATAGATAGTTGGTATAGAACTTTAAGTTGGCATTTCTTTTCAATATGGCGACCGATTTAACAGCTGTCAAGTGATTTATTCTCAGTTCGGTTTGGCAATTTATCATGAATAGACTCACGGCTGAACAAAGCTTGCAAATAGTGCAATTTTATTTAGAAAATAATGGTTCTGTGCGGAAAACGTATCGCGCGAATTTTGTTTAGCGATGAAGCGCACTTTTGGTTGAATGGCTACGTCAACAAAGAAAACTGCCGCATTTGGAGTGAAGGTAACCCTCAAGTGTATGTCGAAACACGGTTACATCCCAAAAAAAAACTGACTGTTTGGTGCGCTTTATGGGCTGGTGGAATCATAGGTCCGTACTTTTTCAAAAACGATGGTGGCCAGAACGTTACAGTCAATGGTGATCGGTATAGAGCCATGATTAATAACTTTTTCATTCCTGCATTGAATAACCATGATGTCCAGGAGATGTGGTTTCAACAAGACGGCGCAACATGTCACACAGCTCGTGTCACAATAGATTTATTGAAATACACGTTTGGTGACCGCCTAATTTCACGTTTTGGACCTGTGAATTGGCCTTTTTGTGGAACAAGATTAACGTGAGTACCTGCCTACTCGGCCTAACCTCACGATGGTCTTACCACCGAGTGAAACTTAGACGTAGACTAGCGCCCCCATTGTGTAGTATAACAACACTTTACGATTGCCACCAATCGCTTTTTGTGTGTGATACAGTCACAATGAGTAGCAATTTATATAATATGGCAAGCCTTTCCAAGGCAAGCCTAGATCCACATTATAACCTCTTGCTTAGGGGTTTGGAGACTATCCAAACTCCGTTTGTTGAGAGTGCAATAGCACACTTGATCGACCTTGCACCTTACCTAAATAAATCGATCTTAAACCACAACCACCACGTGTACCCCCGAAGGAGACCTCACCAATAACCGGTCACAGAGAGGATAGGCTCTCTGTGGGGCCACCGATTCCCGTGGTACCAGTCCTTTGGGCACTGGTCGGGCCTCAAAGAGAACCCGTATGTATTCACACACAGACCTTTTCTTCCAGATTTAGGCTCTAGGAACCCTAGCGTCTGGTGCCCCTATTTTCCCCGAGTGGACCGCGTCAAAGCATTTGCCATATTCCTGCAGTGACAATTGGAACCCCCGGGGGTATGTGAATTGGCCTAAAAGATCTTGTGATTTAACACCGCTAGACTACTTTCTGTGGGGCTATGTAAAGTCTATCTGGACTATCTGGAAGACAACATTCGCCGTGTTATTGCCTATATACGGCCACAAATGTTGGAAAAAGTCAACGAATATTGGACGTCCAGATTGGACTAAATCCGCGCCAGCCGTGGCGGTAAGATGCCAGAAATCATATTTAAAATGTAATGCCACAAGATTATCTTTCGGATAAATAAAATTAATGTCAATCGAATAATCCATCGTTGTTTTATTGCAACTTAAAGTTCTATACCTCTATAAAAAACACCCTTTACAAATTCATTTACCCAACTCTGGCTGAAATTAATTACCTATAATTATACTTAAAAATAAATTCAATTAAACTTGAAAATAAAATCAATTATTAAAAAACTTTTTATGAAATTTTATTAAGAAAACTTAATAAAATTAAACGCGGAGATAAAACATTCTATAGATTTTAATTATCATCACAATAATATGATTTATTATCAAAAATTTTCAGTTGCTTTAAAAACTCTTCTATGTTTTTCACCACAGTCGTACAATTTTTAATTAAAAATTTCTATAAATTTAAATTTTATATTTAATTTCTTGTTCTAATTCTATCCTCCCTTAAGGTATGCAACATTATGTTTTATATCTCTCCTACCTAAAATTCTGCTTTATTTCTAATTTAATATAATATTGTCCATCAACTTTATATTATTTAAGTAAATATTGAATTGATGTTAATTGTATGACACACAATCCAGCTATGACTCTATGACTCCTAAGAAATTTTCTTTTTTTCTGCAGCAATTTTCATTTAATCTCTTAATTTTAATTTACATTTCTCTATTATCATAAATCATTTATGTTTTTGACATTTTTAAAAGCATTTTCCCCCCTTTAAGTCTTATTATAATATCAAATATTTTCTTGGTTTTTTTTTTTTTTTTTTTTTTTTTGAGTAGACTGACGTTTGTTTTTTGCCCATTTAAAAACCAATTACTTAACCATAATCTTTGGGTTTATTTTCCATTAAAATTCAATGAAATGAAATGAAATAGAATAAAAACAATGGGGAGAAAAACAAGCGAATAGCAATGTTTCATATCTGAAATAACTTTTGTGCAAATTAAGCAAATAGTTTTGTCGCCTAATTCACGGAAATCACAACAAAAGGAAGAGTCAGTAGCTCTTTAAAAAAAAAGTTACCTAAAGAACTTATTTACCATCAAGGCACACACACACACACACACACTTATACAAACTCACAACATATACTACCAAAACTCATTGCAAATTAAAAGTCATCGTTTTTATTATTTTAATTTTCCACATAGTTTTCCATTATCGCCGGGGTTGTTTTTTTTTCGTTTATTATTATTCTTAGTAAATTCTTGGTGATTGTGACAAAAAAAAAAAACAGCACCACACAGCTTAGCGTAAAATGTGACAAACGGCGAATGCTATACAACGAAAAAACCAAATGAAAAAACGTGTAAAATCTACAAATCGTAAATCAAAATTTTTAACCAGCAGACTTGGTGGCGACTTTTGTCGGAAATGTTACTTTAATCTAAAGTAAACAATAGAAGCATAGAGGCAACTAAACAAACAAACAGTTGCGATTGTTATGCCACTAACAAACCAATATTCAACCTGACTTCCGGTATTTTTATTTCCTCTCTGTTAGCTTTTTGTTTCTCCCTTTCGTACTCGTAAGCTTTTGTCAGCTTTTAATAATAAAACAGAGAGTATGAGTACATAAGGAATGTGTGCTTGTTTTGGGGGTTGGAGTTTAAATAATTCGGCAGATTTTTCTATAATGAAGTCATTCAAAATGTACTAAAAGCCATTAGAGTATTATTGACGACTGATGCAATAATTTAAAATTTATTTATTTATTTTTTTTTTTTTTGGAAAAAAAAACGGAAATATGTTATAAAAGATATATTATCGCTCTGATAAGTAAAGTTTCAATTAAATAAATTATGGAAAAAAATTTAGTTCAGAAAAATAATGTACTGAGAAATTTTTTTTCTTATCAATTAAAGTTTTTAATTAGATTCGGATACAACTTTAATTAAATTTTTAATTAATTTAATTACTTATTTATGTAATTAAAATATTATTTTAATCTTTCTTAATTAATTTTAAATCTGAATCAAATACAATATTAATCAAATTTGAATCTTAAATCAATTAAAAGCGTTAATCATCTATACCACAAATAACTCATTCCCGTCTGTCTGTCTACTTTACTTTTGCGTTCGCATCACGTAAAAACTACTAGATGGATTTTAACAAAATTTTTTAAGGAAGTACCTTCACATCCTGTTCCAATATAGGATACTTTTCTTTTCGCAAAAATCTCTCATTTCCCAGAGAAAGTGGAGAAAAAGCAGTGATTCCGGATTGAAGGACTGAAGTTTTCGGTTTAAGACTGGGATAATTTACACACGGTTGCGCACCTTTTATTTTTGAAAGTGGGATATTTTATAAACTGGGATATTTTAAACGCAGTTGTGCACTTTTTATTTATGAAAGTGGGATATTTTAAACAACAGATGGCGCCAGTTGAATAAAATTTGTATTTGATTTGTATTTCTACTCTGTGGAATTACATTGTTATTAAATTATTTTAAACAACTCTTACAGAGGTTAACAATAATTTTTAGAATTTTAGAATTTTTTTATAAATTTTAGAATTTTATCCAGAGATGGGTACCTTTTATAAAGTAAATACACAAACCATAACTAAAGCACTATAATTGTAAGAGTCTTACCATTGGTGTGGAATACCTTCAAAGCAAAATCGAACAAAATATTGTCAGGACACACACAACGTGTGTGGGCACAGCTAATAAAATAATACAATTTTTTCTGTACATGACTGATAGATTATATTAAAAGTATATTGAAAACTTATGAATGTGATGAAGAAATTCTAACAACACAATAAAATCTTTTTTGTACAGAAATCTAATCAGTGTGTTTGTATAAAATTAAATCTTGTGATCAAATTTTCTTAATAATTAGACAAAATTAACAACTTTGGTAAAAAAAATTTCTCATTAGCAAAGGTTACTCTTGAATTGATTTTTTTCAAGTGGAAAACTATTCACTGTGGTTCCATGTGTATGTCTACATGGAATTGCAATGATAATTATATCTACATAAACATGCTTTGACATAAAAAATTTTTAAGTTTAAACAGAAATATACTCTAACGGAAAATTGTTTTCAGAAAGAAATTATAACTTTGCTGAAAATTTAAAAAAAAAAATACATTGGAAAAATCCAAAAAACCACGCAAAATCTTTTTTCGCCTTGTGTAATATATCACTGATAATTTATAAAAAAAAAAATCCGCCGCAGTATTAAAATTTTACGAGAAAGAAAAATTATAAGTGTGATGAAATATTATCATTTGGTGAAGGTTAGGTTAGGTTAGGTTAAACGGGCCGCCCGCAAAAACGCGAGATCACTCGGAGGCCAATAAGGCCCATTGTGATGCCCCAACGATCGTCAACCCCCACCATTCCCTAAAGAACTCCGATACCGGTGGTTTTTGTAAACCACCCGGAGCTTTTCACAAAGCCTAATAGGCTACTCAGTGTCACATCCCTGAGACAGTCCAGGTCCTGGAAGAATCTTTGACCCAGAAATTTGAGCCTACGCTCTTGAAGAGCCGGGCAGTCGCAGTCATATGGTGAAAAATTTTAATAAAAAAATTCAATTTGAGAAAAAATTAAAATTATTGTTTAATTCCTTTGCTGTTAAAAATAATTACTATACTTTCATATGGAAAATATGTCACTGTGATTATAACTATAATAAAGAAAAATTGTACGATCCAAAAACTTTTAAAATTTAAACGTTTTATCACTAGGAAAACAAAAAATTGCAAAAAAATGTCTCTGACAAAAATTTTACTTACAACAGAAACGTATCACTGTGAAAGTCACTTTCATTCGAACTAAAATTTAATATACAGAAATATATTTTATATGTAAAAAACACACAGAAAGTATATCATAGTGATGAAAACTTATACGTAAACTTGACAATATTTAAGTAACTTTTTTATCACTGTGATAAAAATTTATCACTGGGGTGTAATATCTATTTAAAATAAAAGTAAATACATAAATATATATTAATGCGTTAAATTTGGAAATAAATATGTTCTGAGACAATTTATCGCTATTAAAATATATAATGGCTGTGATAAAAATTTTTTTCTACCATAAAAAAATATATTATCGTGATAAAAAATATATCAGTTTGACATGAAAATTTTTCTTGCTAATGCATCACTATAAAATAATTTTCCATATTAAAAATTTATCCGTGTAATAAAAAATAATTGACTTAAAACTTTTTTTAGTTTTATTACTGTGGAAAAATTTATCAGGAAAATTTTTAAATTTTTTCACTGATCAAAATATTTCTTAGGCATGAAATTGCACTGATAAAAAAAAATTAAAAATTTTTTAAACTGATTTTATTTTTATTTTTTAAATAATAAGAAAAATAATAAAAAAATAACTATGTAAATCTTGCAAAATTATATACATATTTATTTATTATTTACAATATTAAATGAGTATTATATTTTGCTAATTTATATATCAATGAAATCTACATGACGATTTAACCATAAATTTTCAAATCTGAAAAAAATAATAAAAAAATTTTCCTATATGACATTTCACATTTCATACTATAATCGTATTATTTAACCATAATATGTTCATAGTATATGTTTACTATTAGTCAATATGGTTTGACTAATTTAATCATATGTTGCTCTTAGATTATGGTTACCTTAACCATGTTTTTTCTTTGCTTAAAAAAATAAAGCTTGTAATAAATATTTAATTGGTAAAATTCAATACAAACAAATTGAAGTGCTATATTCGGCCATTTGGCCGAATCTTATATACCCTTACTCTGTTATATTTCCCAGTTTCACAATAATATACATTCGTTTTATACTTTTATGATTTGCAGCTTCATTATTATAAATGTAAATATTATTATATTATAAAGAAAATTTTTTGTAAAATATTTGTAGAAAAATTTTTGTAAATTTTTATAGAACATTTTTTGTAAAATTTTATAGAAAATTTTTTGTAAAATTTTATAGAACATGTAAAATATTATAGAAAATTTTTTAGAACATTTTTTGTAAAATTTTAATGATTTTTTTCTATAAAGTTATACAAAAATTTTATAGAAAAGGTTTTTGGAAAATTTTATAAAGTTTTTTAGAAAATTTTATAGAAAATTTTTTGCAAAGTTTTATGCATAATTTCTTGGAAAATTTTATTGGTAATTTTTTTACTAATATTTTATTCAAAATTTTTAATAATAATTTTAACGAAAAGTATTTTTAAAATTTTATAAAAAATGTTTTGTAAATTTGTATCGAAAATTTTTTGTAAAATTTAATATAAAAATTTTGTAAAATTTTATAGAATATGTTTTGTAAAATTTTATAGAAAATATTTTGTAAAATTTTATAGAATATTTTTTGTAAAATTTTATAGAAAATTTTTTGTAAAATTTTATAGAATATTTTTTGTAAAATTTTATAGAAAATTTTTTGTAAAATTTTATAGAAAATTTTTTGTAAAATTTTATAGAAAATTTTTGGTAAAATTTTAAAGAAAATTTTTTTTTTTAAATTTTATTGAAAATTTTTTGTAGAATTTTATAGAAAATTTTTTGTAAAATTTTATAGAATATTTTTTGTAAAATTTTATAGAATTTTTTTGGAAAATTTTAAAGAACATTTTTTTTTGTAAAATTTTATAGAAAATTTTTTGTAAAATTTTAATGAAAATTTTTTATAGAATTTTAAAGAAAATTTTTTTGTAAAATTTTATAGAAAATTTTTTGTAAAATTTTATAGAAAATTTTTTGTAAAATTTTATAGAAAATTTTTTGTAAAATTTTATAGAAAATTTTTTGTAAAATTTTATAGAAAATTTTTTGTAAAATTTTATAGAAAATTTTTTGTAAAATTTTATAGAAAATTTTTTGTAAAATTTTATAGAAAATTTTTTGTAAAATTTTATAGAAAATTTTTTGTAAAATTTTATAGAAAATTTTTTGTAAAATTTTATAGAAAATTTTTTGTAAAATTTTATAGAAAATTTTTTGTAAAATTTTATAGAAAATTTTTTGTAAAATTTTATAGAAAATTTTTTGTAAAATTTTATAGAAAATTTTTTGTAAAATTTTATAGAAAATTTTTTGTAAAATTTTATAGAAAATTTTTTGTAAAATTTTATAGAAAATTTTTTGTAAAATTTTATAGAAAATTTTTTGTAAAATTTTATAGAAAATTTTTTGTAAAATTTTATAGAAAATTTTTTGTAAAATTTTATAGAAAATTTTTTGTAAAATTTTATAGAAAATTTTTTGTAAAATTTTATAGAAAATTTTTTGTAAAATTTTATAGAAAATTTTTTGTAAAATTTTATAGAAAATTTTTTGTAAAATTTTATAGAAAATTTTTTGTAAAATTTTATAGAAAATTTTTTGTAAAATTTTATAGAAAATTTTTTGTAAAATTTTATAGAAAATTTTTTGTAAAATTTTATAGAAAATTTTTTGTAAAATTTTATAGAAAATTTTTTGTAAAATTTTGTAGAAAATTTTTTGTAAAATTTTGTAGAAAATTTTTTGTAAAATTTTGTAGAAAATTTTTTGTAAAATTTTGTAGAAAATTTTTTGTAAAATTTTGTAGAAAATTTTTTGTAAAATTTTGTAGAAAATTTTTTGTAAAATTTTGTAGAAAATTTTTTGTAAAATTTTGTAGAAAATTTTTTGTAAAATTTTGTAGAAAATTTTTTGTAAAATTTTGTAGAAAATTTTTTGTAAAATTTTGTAGAAAATTTTTTGTAAAATTTTGTAGAAAATTTTTTGTAAAATTTTGTAGAAAATTTTTTGTAAAATTTTGTAGAAAATTTTTTGTAAAATTTTGTAGAAAATTTTTTGTAAAATTTTATAGAAAATTTTATACAAAATTTTTTGTAAAATTTTATAGAAAATTTTATAGAAAATTTTTTGTAAAATTTTATAGAAAATTTTATAGAAAATTTTATAGAAAATTTTTTGTAAAATTTTATAGAAAATTTTTTGTAAAATTTTATAGAAAATTTTATAGAAAATTTTTTGTAAAATTTTATAGAAAATTTTTTGTAAAATTTTATAGAAAATTTTTTGTAAAATTTTATAGAAAATTTTTTGTAAAATTTTATAGAAAATTTTTTGTAAAATTTTATAGAAAATTTTTTCTAAAATTTTATAGAAAATTTTTTTTAAAATTTTATAGAAAATTTTTTCTAAAATTTTATAGAAAATTTTTTGTAAAATTTTATAGAAAATTTTTTGTAAAATTTTATAGAAAATTTTTTGTAAAATTTTATAGAAAATTTTTTGTAAAATTTTATAGAAAATTTTTTGTAAAATTTTATAGAAAATTTTTTCTAAAATTTTATAGAAAATTTTTTGTAAAATTTTATAGAAAATTTTTTGTAAAATATTATAGAAAATTTTTTGTAAAATATTATAGAAAATTTTTTGTAAAATATTATAGAAAATTTTTTGTAAAATATTATAGAAAATTTTTTGTAAAATATTATAGAAAATTTTTTGTAAAATATTATAGAAAATTTTTTGTAAAATATTATAGAAAATTTTTTGTAAAATATTATAGAAAATTTTTTGTAAAATATTATAGAAAATTGTTTGCAAATATGTATAGAAAATTTTTTTGCAAAATATTTATAGAAAATTTTTTGTAAAATATTTAAAGAATATTTTTTTGTAAATTTTTATAGAATAGAATTTTGTTGTAAATTTTTGTTGCATTTTAAAAAAAATTAAAAAAAATTTAAAATTTTATAGAAAATTTTTTGTAAAATTTTATACACAAAAAAATTAAAAAAATTTTATAGAAAATTTTTTTTTAGAATTTTATAAATTTTTTTTTTGTAAAATTTTATAAATTTTTTTTTTGTAAAATTTTATAGAAATTTTTTTTTGTAAAATTTTATAGAATTTTTTTGTAAAATTTTATAGAAATTTTTTTTTAAAATTTTATAAATTTGTTTTTTAAATTTTATCAAAATTTTTTCTAAAAATTTTATTAGGAATCGTTTGTAATAATTTTATCGAAAAAAATTTTTTAAGTTAGAACTTTCCTGCAACCTATATTGCATTAGTATGGTCACACTAAAGCACGTTAGGGGGGTTATATTGACCATCCAATGTGCCTATTGACTGCTCCTTGTTGCCAGTGGACACACTGTGGGTCTATTGGCTACCTCTATGTGTATTGCTTTCTATAAACGCCTTTAAAACAGAAAAACCCTACCAAAAATCGCCCCTTGCATAGGGTTGTTGATCCCACGATATCTGTATGCACTTCATGCCATCTACTGATGAAACATTAAAGAAGCCTCAAAACGTACTAAAAACAAAGCAAATCTCAAGTCAGTCTTATTCATACATTCTTTTTTATAATTCAAAACATACATTCTGCTGCATTCATATGTTGTGTGTAAATAAATCTTTAGCAGCTGTCTATTAAAATAACACTCGTAATGTCAGCAATATACATTTTAACGCTAATAAATTTTACAATTCCTGTTACCAACACTCGGTAACTATCAAACGTTAATAAATTATTTTTAACAAGGAATATTTCCTAGACAACTTGCATGTAAGCAATTTACATCATTATTTAGTTCAATATTTGTGTTCGTTATTTTTTTATATGTCAAAGAAAAACCATCATTATATAGTCTGTATATTAATACCTAAAAGTATGCAACTTTTATTGGCACAATCAGAAAGACACTCTGCATGTGTGCGTGTTCAATCATTATACAGACTGATAGATAGATATTGAACATTTGAAAGAAAGCAATCAAAATCCATCGATTTTTATTGCCAAACAGAAGTATAAATAAATGTTTGCCCTTTTTAAGAGGCACAAAACACAAGAGCACCTTTTGTAATAAACAGAGTCGTCACTTTGTGCTGAAAAGTGTTTGTATTTTATGTTGATATTTATATTGTCGGTTTATTATTTAGCATGTTGTTGTAGATCGAGGTAAGTGGTATGGGACTATAGATATGAAGAGGGTCTGAAAAGTTCTTTGATCATAAACGATTAAAAATTCAACAGAATAACATCTAAACACTAAAAAATTACACCTGTATTTTCAAGGATCCTAATAAAAACACTATCTAGCCAGTCTATCAGCCGGTACACAATTCTTTTTTTTCTGTGTTAATTTTATCTCATTCTACAATAAAAGTACAAAGTAGTTGAGGTGGCATAATGTAATAGAGATGACGTCAAGAGTATATTTTATCTACATCTACTCGTATATGTTTGTGTACATTTATTTATGTATGTGTTTGTATGTCATGTGGTTAAGTGTGTTTGTGTGTTATCATTTATAACGACTGCTACTAAAACTACTACTACAAGCACTTGAACAACTTTTGTGCTGCATTTGAAAAAAGTTTGTCTTTTACGACACACATTTCTACACATAAAAAGTCAAGTGTTGTTTTCTTATGTGATCATATGTTATAAATGTTTTTTATCGTATTATTTTTGCCAACATTTAAGTATCTGCTTCAAAGTGTTTTGCTGTAACCGAAACAGAAACAAAATGATGGTTTTGTAGATTCTGAGGTAAAATGTTTTTTTTTTTTTAAGAAAAGCGCAACTAAATTAGGTGGGTAAAAAGATAGCAAAATTCAAAGAATTATTATTGCAAAATGAGCATTTTTTTCTTATCATTTATATAAAAAAAATCTCTGCTGAAAATTGGTATATTCAGAAATGGTATAGATCAGAAATGAAAATATTTTAGAACAGGAATAATAAGAGAAAATTCTGCAATTAAAATATTTTAGAACAAAAAAAAAAATATATATTTTTTTAGAACAGATATAATAAGAGAAAGATGTACAATTAAAATATTTTCGAACAAAAAATATATACATTATTTAGAACAGAGATAATAACAGAAAGATTGCAATGAAAATATTTTAGAACAGAAAAAATAAAAAAATTTTAGTACAGAAATAATAAGAGACAAATTGTAATCAAAAATATTTTAGAACAGAAATAATAGCGGAAAGATCTGCAATAAAAATATTTTAGAACAGAAAAATATATAAATTTTTTAGAACAGAAATAATAAGAGAAAGATTTGCAAGAAAGTATTTTAGAACAAGAAATACAAATTTTTTAGAACAGAAATAATAAGAGAAAGATCTGCAATGAAAATATTTTAAAACAGAAAAATATATTAATTTTTTAGAGCAGAAATAATAAAAAAAGGATTTGCAATGAACATATTTTAGAACAGAAAATAATATAAATTTTTTAGAACATAAATAATAAGAGAAAGATTTGCAACGAGAATATTTTAGAACAGATAAAACACATTTTTAAAATATCTTAGAACAGAAAAGATATAAATTTTTTAGAACAAAAAGAGTAAGAGAAAATATTTTAGAACAAAACAAATATAAATTTCTTATAATAGAAATAATAGGAGAAAAATCTGCAATAACAATATTATTAGAAAAAAAAATAATAAAAGCAAAATCTGCAATGAAAATATAACAGAAAGCACTAGAAAATCTTAAGAAGAGAAATAACAAGAAAAAGATCTGCAATAAAAATATTTTAGAACAGAAATAATAAGAGAAAGATCTGCAATAAAAATATTTTAGAACAAAACAAATATATTTGATTTAAAAAAAAAGAAATAATAAGAGCAAGATTTGCAATGAAAATCTTTTAGAACAGAATAAAAAATATATACATTTTTTAAAACAGAAATAGTAAGAGAATGATCTGCCCTGAAAATATTTTACAACAGAAAAATATATACAATTTTTAGAACAAAAATAATAAGAGAAAGTCTGTCTGTCTGGCTGTCTGCATTTCATTTGTGTTCACATCAAGTAAAAGCTACTGGATGGATTTTCACAAAATTTTGTGAAGAGGTATCTTAGCGTCCTGATTACACTATTGGATACTTCTTTTCTGCAAAAATATCTCATTTCCAAGAGAAAGTGGAGAAAAAGTAGCGATAAAACGCAATTTCCGGTTTAAAACTGGGATATTTTAAAAACTATTGCGCAACATTAGGCGCCAGAATAAAATTTTTATTTGACTTGTATTTTTACTTTGTGTAATTACATTATTATTTAAATATTTTAAACACCTTTTGCTGAGGTTTAAAATAATTTTTAGAATTTTTTTTAAATTATATGAATTTTAATTTGAACTATTTTTTAAATGAATTAATTAATTATTTAGGCTTAAGTTCTTTATTATAAAGAGATAAATTGGTGGTTTAATAGCTTATTTTTTATATAGAGTTTGTTTTATTTTTTCTATATTCTTGCTATATTTTTTCTATATTCTTATTCTTGGTAAACTGTTTCTCTAATACAATTATTTATTTGCTATAAAATTCATGTAGCCCTTAACATATTTCAACTAGCAAAGAAGCATGCTTAATTTAACTACAACTGCCTTCCTTTTGCTGCTCACGCACTAGTTCACCTCACGAATTTTAGCTTTTTTTACCCTTGTTATCTTTTTGTACGCTTTTAAGCAATAATTTTCTTTTCTATTCACCTGTTTCCTCTACCACCCCTGAGTAATTTTTGGGTTTTTATTAAAGGTCTTTTCTAATAAAAAATGCTAGCAAACTAAATGTTAAAAAAAAACAGAAATAAAAATTTTCTGCATTATCTGTACAAGATTTCAAGGTTATGTAAACAATTTTACTCTTAAATTATTTTCTATTGCATACTTTTTGGCGTTCGTTTATGAGTGCTTTTTTTCTTTACCATTTAAATTGCTGCCAAAATGGGAAAATCTTTTTGAAGTTCTAGAAAAATAGAAAATATCAAAATTATTTAAGATAAAAGTAAAACGAAAGAAGAAAATTTATATATGAATTATATTTGCAGAATATTATTTATACAGGGGGGGGGGGGGGGGCAAAATGTGTAGTAAAGGAAGAAGAAAAAAAAAAGAAATTTATATTGAACATTTGTATTTACACATTATAGATGAGTGAGTTGTGCTGCTGCACAAAGTAAAGCACTCATGTAAAAAATTAAAAGCATTTTACGGGAAAAAATACATTTTTACAAACCAACCCAAAAAATATATACTCTTTGCTATTTGTAAAAGTTGAAGTGTATGTATAAGTGGTTATACATTATTACTTTGTTGGAAAAATATAAGCTGAGTACTTGGGCAAATACTACTAAAATGATTTTTATATTTTATTATGTTTTTTTTCGGTTTTTTTTTTGTAATTTAGCTGATATTTTAAGGTAAATATTTGTGTAAAATATGAATCAGTAGTATAGTTGTTGTTGTTGTGGTAGTAGTATAAAGTAAGAGGAGTTAAAAAGTAGTAAACTTATAAAGCATACTTTGAGGGGTCTTAATATAAAGCATACTTTTGGGCATAAATTGCAAATTTTCTTTTCTTTCCTTTTCAATTCCCTTTTATATTTCAAAGTAAATTTTTATTATTTATTTTTTGGAAAGCTTGTAGCTTAATATATATTTTATGTTATAACGAATTTCAGTGATTGAAATGTTATTTAAAAATAAATTATTAATTTTTAAGTATAAGAGAAATGGCTTTTAATTTAAGTTTAAGTTTAAGTAGTCTTACAACTGACTGAAAATAATGCATCTACCTGTTGGGTATAGCGACACAAAAATAGCAATTTAGAACATGGCTGGCAGGGCTATGCTCATACGCTTCTTTTACGAGTTAGAGACTATCTAGATTCCTGACACGAAATTGGTGCCTCCGTTGAAGGGCAACAGTACATAAAATTAAATCACTCTTCGTTAATCCCAGAAGGCCTTCACCAACATCTATGTTGGTTACCCTTTCCCTCGGTAAACTCATATGGACACTTGTCAGATCTCGAAGGTTATAATGTTACAGTTTCAGGCCCCGTACAAGGGCCTCACCAATCTCTAAAGGGGTAGCCTTTCCCGCTGTAAAGTCACATGGACACCAGTCCGATGTCGAAGGTTCTTATATTCCAGTTTCAGGCCCCCATGCAAGCCCAGGTAGAATTGGCGTCAAGTTTTTGAAATTCATCAATATATTATACCCCCGGCGCGATGGGCTCCCATCGGAGACAAGAATCAGCGATTTTAACCACTTAGGATGCCTCCTTAGATTAATTGGTAGTAGTCTATCTGTCTGGAGGTTGTGGGTTCGATTTTTTGTACTACAGTCCAAAGCTTCGCATATAGTGCTGTCTTGAAAAAAAAAAGGATTTTTCAAAATGATTTTTTGAACTCGTAGTTTCGTGCTAATAAAACAATTAACACCGAGTCAACATTACTTAGAAGAATGCTAAAACTATACCTAATCTTAGCCTCTAAGACTGTACCCACACAAACTTTTTAACCATGTCATCTGCCTAACACAATGACATACACATATGTATGCATATGAGACTTTCGATTGTCAGAAACTCTCTTGCAAATATTTTTATACTTTGTTGAAAAACTTTGTTAGACAACTGAATACATTTTATAAAGCAAACTTATCTCTCTTGTTTCAGAAAATATTGCATATATGTGGGCGTTTAACTAAACTTTGTTGAGAAGGTAAGTTAAAATAAAATTCAATTAAATTTTAAGTCTTAACAAAATATTGCCTACCTTTAGGCTGTTTATCGCAAACTTATTTAAAAGTAATTTATTTAGCAAAAATATATCAAATTATTTAAAACATTATTGGATTTTCTTTAATACCATTTCCATATTCACAAAAAAGAAAACATTGCACACACATGTGATAGTAGTAAAAAGCAAAGTTATTAAAAAAAAAATTAAATAAAATATAAATTGAAAAAGAAATTAATATAAAAATATTCTTGTACTGCTGCTTAATACTCTGCCTTTATATGAATCATATAAGATAATGATGCAACAAAATATAGAATAAAATTATAAAATACTAGCTGTGCCCGCCACGTCGTAGGCTTTGAAAGTTATCCACAACAAATTTTAAAATTCTTACTTTTACAGTGCTTCACGTATACGTATTTACTTTATATAATGGTACCCATCCCTGGATAAAATTCTAAGATTTATATAAAATTCGAAAAATTATTGTAAAACTCTGTAAAAGGTGTTTAAAATATTTTAATACATTGTAATGCCACAAAGTAAAAATACAAATCAACTACAAATTTTATTCAATTGGCGCCTAATGTTGCGCAATAGTTTTTAAAACATCGCAGTTTTAAACCGAAAATTTCAGTACCTTTAAACCGGAAATTGCGTTTTTTCACTGCTTTTTTCCACTTTCTCTTGGAAATAAGATATTTTTTCGAAAAAAAAAACAAAAAAGAGTATCCTATATTGGAACCAGGATGCTTAGGTACCTTCTCACAAAATTTTATTAAAATCTATCCAACAGTTTTAACGTGATGCGAACACAAATGAAAAGCAGACAGATGTACCTCCTCACAAAATTTTATTAAAATCTATCCAACAGTTTTTACGTGATGCGAACACAAATGAAAAGCAGAAAGATGAAAAAAAGTTGCTATTTTATTGTATGTATAGGTATACAGCCACATACTTGTGTATGTTCAGCTATGTATAAATTACTAATGCGAAATATACATAATATTGATATTTCCCCAAAAATTCGCAATTTTTTTTTTTATAGTAATTTAAAAAAAATGATATAAAAATGTTTATAGTGTATACAGAAAAGATTATTGATTTATTCTATCAAATTTTTTATGTTAGAGTACTTCTTGGCCAGCCTCCGTATAAAACAGCATCTTCCCACACAATTATAAACTACTTGCTTAAGTATGAATATTTATAAAATGCAAATGATTGAATACATAAAATTATATGCGTATAAAATACACTTGGGTATTTAATGCTTTTATAATTAAAAGTACAATCGCTTAATGCCACTTAACGTTATCATGCAGCCAATATACAAGCGCAACACTTTCTTACAAAAAACCCTGCAGTTCTAGTGTTCAGCGATATTTTACTTAAGTCAATTTGGTTTGCTCTAATCAATTTGTTGGTCGTTTAAGTTGTCTACTTACTGGCCCAAAGTAACAAACAACATTCTCAGTTTAGTATTTTTTATATAGTGGCCATATAAATCACCAATCTGGCGCTTATTACTCGAACTGTAGCACTCATAACCTTTACACGCCATCTTTACTATTTGTGCATCTTTATTGAAAATGATTTTAATATAGCAATACATGCTTATTTGGGTGAGTGGAAAGTGATGTAAGGGGAGTCACAGATAATTTTTTAATTTTAAATATGAATATTTTATTTCGCGTACATATTTATTTATATAAGTTTTTTTTTTTTTTTTTTTTTTTTTTTAATTATTATCTACACAGAGTTATCTAAGAGACTAGGTTATTCCTGTTTAAATTTATTTTAATTTTTATAGTTTAAATTATTTTTTTTAAATTTTATTTATAATCAAACCATTTAATACTTTCCATACTTTTTCGATCGTATATTCGAAATCGATTTGAAACGACAGATTTTTTTATATCGCCAAGCTGTTGTGCTGTAGCTTAAGTGGTTAGCTCGTTGACTCCTAAAGCAATGGTCACAAGTTCAATACTCAGCGGTGGCAACATCAATTAATCTTTATAATAATATCACAGTGCCCTCCTTCGCCGGTATTACTACAAAGCGCTAGACCGCCGGGGAAGTAAAATAACTATAAATTATATTAATTACAGCTTCAAACTAATTCGTCTAAATAACACCCGAGGTGCGCGCTTCCAACACTGTTCTAAAAATAATCACAATGTGCAATTGCAGTGTTGCCACAAACGGAGCTTTACTATCACACTAACCATCTGTCTTATCTACTCCTATCCCCTTCCAAAGGAAGTAACATGATTAATATACGCATTAATTCCAAGGACAACTCGACAATTCATTGAGTCCTTGGAAAAAAGATAACTTTTTCTGCAATAAAGCATTTTATTTCTCAACATTGTCTTCTTAAAGCACGATATTCTATTCTAGTTTTGTTATTCCCTCCAAAGAGTAAGATTTCTCAAGATCCTCAAAGTAGGCATTTGTTTCATCTGAAGCAGACATCTACGTTTGATATAAATCTCTCTTTTAAATTGTTTTAACTGGAACGTCGTAGACAAATTCATTTTACCCGAGTATTTTTTAGACTGCGGCACCCATATCCAAACATTCCTTCAAAATATGGTTCCTTAATCCGTTCAGTTTAGATGCCAAATGCCACTTTACACTCTTTTCTTTTCGATGGTCCAATATTATTTCACTCAGGTGTGGCGACCTTTTTTTGGTACAAAAAAAAACGAAACCTTTTAGCCATTAAAATTGCTGGTGCAGAGCACTCATAGTACTCCCCCCCGGGGGCTTTTGCGGCTACCTAAGCGCTACCTAAACGGTGTTAAGGAGCATTCCTAGGAAGTTCATGTGTTCTAGAAAGTTGTTTATTGAGCTCTTAGGTTCATTTTTTTAGTTGATTGTTTCCTTGAATTTTGAACGGTTTGCTACCTATGGACCTGAACAGGGGAAAAAAGGTAAAAAGAATTGAATTTTTTTAAGTTTTTTGCGATTTTGACCTTGAAGATGAAGATTTTGTGATTTTATATGTTTACAATTTTTGTTCTTTATGACAAGAGCTACAACTTTGCCTCAGAAAGTATATCAAAATTCCAAACGGTTTGCAAAATATGAGCTTGAGTAAATGATCATTTTTTTGCAAAAATGACATCAAGGCCCCACATCTTTGAGGACCCATCAAAAAAACCTGGAGGACTTTGGGCAAAACTGGGAGACAGGGATCTTTTTTTTTGGTCTTTTATCACGTAGTGGTGACCGTATATGACTTAAAAAATTACACAGTGTGTTATCAACAAAAAAAAGCTCCAATAGAGCGTCTGGAATTTGATGGTCTTCAAAAAAGACCCTCTAAACAAGAATGTTAGAACATCAGTCCAGGCTTTCCAAGTGTTATAAATAGCTACTTATTGTAGCTGTTCCCGCCATTTCGAAAGCGTCCTTGCAATATTTTGTTCGATTTTGAAAGCAATCCACACCAAAGAGCCTTACTTTTTTAGTGCCGCCCTAAACTATGCTACATATAGGTTATTGCTTCAGTTATGGTTTATGTACTTACTTTATGTAACAGCGCCATCTCTTGCGCTAAAAATTAAACAATACATATCCAGTTAGTGCTTCAATTATGGTTTATGTATTTACTTTACTACTAACTGCGTACTTTTACTTTTTCTCCACTTTCTCTTGGAAATAAGAAATTTTTTGGCGGAAAAAAGTAACCTATATTGGAATCAGTATACTAAGGTAGCTCTTCACAAAATTTTGTTTACATCCATCCAGTAGTTTTTACGTGATGCGAACACAAAGAAAGAAGAACAGACAGACAGGAAATGAGTTACTATTTTATTCTATGTATAGATAATGGAAGTGCTGGTCTACACTATTGTTTCACCTAGTGGAAAGACCACCGTCAGACAAGTCCATAATGGCAGGTGCTGACGTTATGTCTTGACCACATTTACCACTCATAGTATTTTTCAGACCTGTCTTTGGTGTTAGTGTTGTTTTTATGAGAATTATATTGTTTAATGAGCATTCGCATTCAAATTATGAAGGTTGTGAGTTTTCAATGGATGTCAAAGGCGAACAGAAAGTAGCAGCTTGTTAAAATTTTTAGCTAAAGCCAGTTGACAGTTAACGGTGTATTGAATTAATAGTTACTGAGCTGCGGTTTTACACTAACGAAGTTTTGGCGATTTCAAAATATTTTGAATATTTTGACGTTTTGTTTGCAGAATTTGATGACTTTTACGATTTTTATTAGGCAACTGCTTATGCGATTTGATGCTTTGTTTATCATATTTTTAAAAGCATACTTTTAGGATTTAATTTAATTTATATAAAAGGGTTTACTATAAGCAGCCACTTTTAAATTTTTAGCTGTATTATTATTTATTATTTTTTGTTATAGTGGACATAGTAACACACCTTCTGTGGGAAATATTGAAGCAATATTAATGGGTTTTCGCAGCCGCCGTTCGCTTATGCAACACTAAATATATATATAAATATATATTTTGAGGCTGAAAATATGCACTTCTTTTTATTCTCAATAACATCTAATTTAGAAATACTCTTTCAATAAGTGTTTACATTTTCAAAGCGTAAGTTTTTATTTTTGCGCAGTTTTCATTCAAATGTTTACTTTTATACTTTAATTATTTTGTTAATTTACGTGATGCATAATTGTTAATAAATATTGAAATTAAGCAGAATGATGCCTGCATTATGTTGGTATATTTTTGACCATCATAAAAAATATTTAACATGAAATGTTAATTCATGTATAGCATTTTATTTACAGGCTAGGAAAAGAGTGGCGGCGTGAAAGGAATAATAAGAATCACTTTAAAACTCACTAATGCAAAAAAAAAAATTTTCATGAATTTATGTTTTATTTGTTTGCCCACTTGTGGTCAATACTTATGTACTTTTTGTTAAATTTTTTGCAGTCTTAAAGCTTAACGGCCAAATTCATAAAAAATATTTTCGTTTTATAAAAAATTTCGTACGAAAATATTTTTTATGAATATGGCCCTAAATGTTCTAATTTATTTTCCTTTACTGTATTTTTTTTTTAATGTATTATTGTTTCCTTTGCAGCTTTTCTTTTCGCAAGCATTGTTTATTTATTTTTAATGTTTAAGAAAAAAGAGTTTTAATCAGCCTTTTCAGCATAATTTTAAAAAAACAGTTAATGGACTTTTAGTTATGTACATAATTATGTATTAAAATGGTTTTTCTGTAAATCAATATGTCGCCTGAATTTATGCAATACTTCTTTGCAATTATGAATTTAAATTTTTAATTGTAATAAATGACAATTAAATCAAAATAAATCAATATACATACATAAGTCAAACAATGTTGATGTAATATAATATACAATTCATTGCATTGCTGCATAAATAAAACAATAAAATAAATATTGGTAATAATGGCAGCTTAAGTGACCGCCTGCGGCTCTACCTGACAGATCATTACATAATTTTCCCATTTTTTTTATATTTCTCGATGTTGACTTTTTTAAATTGGAAATATTTGGTGTTTTTTTGTAACATTATCGGTTAAGAGATCAGGGGCCAAATCACGGCATTCGATGTCGATCGAAATTTCAACAGAATTTAAATGGGAATTTCGAACGATATAGAATGATAGAGTGATTTGCCCTAGGCTTATATCATTAAAGTTATGTTACGGTAGTGAACTTCGCAAAATAACCACTATTCCATTAAATTGTACTATTTAATGGTTATGCCGTTCGCATATAAGTCTAAAGATAGCCACAGAGGTAGCCCAAAACGTACCTCAATATGAGGAAATTTTTTTTAAGGATTTCTTTTTGCTTTAGTCTGACCATTCTAACTTAATATAGATTGCAGAAAGGTCCTAAATTTAACAAAAAATTTCAATAAAATTAAAAAAAAAAAAAAAAAATTTTTAAAAATTTACAAATTTTACAAAAAAATTTACAAAACATTTTCAAAAATATATTTTACAGAAAAATATTGGAAAAAAAACTTTTAAAAAATATTCCAAAAAATTTTCAAAAATTTTATAAAAAATTTTTAAAAAATTATTTAAAAAAAAAATTTTACACACCTAAATTTAACAAAAAATTTCAATAAAAATTCAAAAAAAAAAATTAAAAAAAAAATTTACAAAAAAATTTTACAAAAAAAATTTACAAAACATTTTCAAAAAGATATTTTACAGAAAAATATTGGAAAAAAAATTTTTAAAAAATATTCCAAAAAATTTTCAAAAATTTTATAAAAAATTTTTAAAAAATTATTTTTACAAAAAAATTTTACACACCTAAATTTAAAAAAAAAATTTCAATAAAAATTCCAAAAAAAATTAAAAAAAAAATTTTACAAAAAAATTTACAAAACATTTTCAAAAAGATATTTTACAGAAAAATATTCGAAAATTTTTTTTTTTTTTAAATATTCAAAAAAATTTTCGAATAAAATTTTACACACAATTTTCGAAAAATTAAAACAAAAATTTCAGTATTTCTTTGAAAAAGAAAATCATGCATGACTGCCACATAACATATATTTAATATTCAGAATATACATATGTATGTATGTGTGTATATAGAGTAACATATTTTTTTAAATGCGTTTGATTTTTAAATAGATGATATCTCTGTTTTAAAACCTAGGTGCATTAAACACATAGACATCATCAGGATACCGACTACAAACTGTCAAAAATAAATTACACATGTTTATAGGTAAACGATTATTTTGAAGGCAGCAAAGCTACATGGCTACACACACGACCACCGTTGTGGCTGTCGTCAACTTAGGCTAATTTCTATTTTATTTAACAAAAGAAAATGTCATAAAATTGTAAATTACAAATTCATATTCATTCAAACAAAAAGTTTTGGAGGAAATATTTAAATTTTTTTAAAAAGTTATTTAATTTGATAAAAGCAAAATAAGTATTTCTACAACAATGTCAGAGTTTACGATGTAGCTGTCGTCTTCAATATTATTAAGTAGCTGACAACACGGCGACAATTGTAGCAAACGAAATTGGTTTTCATTTGTCTTCTATTTCTTTAACTCATGAATAATGATATATTCTCATACGACTTTATTTAAGTAAAGAGTCAACAATATGGGTAATGCTGTATATGTCTATATAAATAAATTCACCGTGGTGAAGGGTATAGAAGATTTGGCACGGCCGAATATAGCACTTTTACTTGTTTTATTGATAATTAAGATAAATAAATAAAATTCAATTAATTTTTTAACTGATTGAAATATATATGCATTTGTTTAAAACAGAACAATATTTTAATTAAACAACTAATTGAATCAATCAATTATTTAATTAAATTTTAATCTGAAAGCTATTAAAATATTTAATTGATGAAAATATTTTTTTTCTATGCACGGGCGTTTAAAACTTCCAATAAACAACAACGTCTATGGCCACTTTAAGTCTAAGGACCAGGAAGACTTCTTTATGCTTTATTTTAAGTTCGTAAAGTAAGGTTACGAGCCGCTTTAAACTACTGCTTACCAGAATGTCTGATACACGAATCAGTAATACATGTTCAATTAATTGTTTAATTGATTCAAATATATATTTGTTTAAAACAAAAAAAAATTTCTTAATTAAACAATTAATTGAATTAATTAATTATCTAATTAAATTTTAATCTGAAACCAATTAAAACCTTTAATTGGTGTAAATATTTTTTTCTGTGTGCAGGCGTTTAAAACTTTAAAAAAAAAAAGAACGACGTCTTTTAGGCCTACTGACGGCAAGGGCTCCTTTTATACTTTATTTTTAGTTCGTTAAGTGAGGTATAAAGCGCTTTAAACTATTGCTTCGATAAGCAATGAGTGCCTGGAACACAAATCCGTAATACACAGAAATAATTGTTTGCACCAATTAAAGGTTTTAATTAAAGTTTAATTAAAATTTTTAATTAATTCAAATAAATATTTGTTTAAAACAGAACAAAATAATTTCTTAATGAAACAATTATGTAAATGAATCACTCAATTATTTTATTAAATTTTAATCTGAAACGCATTAAAACCTTTAATTGGTGAAAATACTTTTTTCTGTGTACCTTGGAATTTGTCAGTGCAATGAGAGGTCAGCTTTCTCGGGTAATCATTGGGTAGGGTACACCAGTGCCTCTGTTATATATCTTAAGTGATAAATTTCTTACGACGAAATAATAATTATGGAGTTAATAATGAATTTATATTACTTTATTTTTTATCTCTAGTTTATCTCTTGCCATTTAAGAATTTTCTCACTTATGCCGCTGTGTGACATGAACTATTTTTTTTTTTTTTTTTTTTGTTGTAGAAAGTAATCGAAATGGAATACAAAAGAGCAATTTTTAGAATTTTTGTCTGTCTGTTTGTGTTCGTATCACGTAAAAACTTCTGGGTGAATTTTAATAATATTTTGTGAGGAGGTACCTTAGTATCTTGATTCGTATATAGGATACCTTTTTCCGCAAAAAAATATCTTATTTCCATGAGAAAATAGAGTAAAAGTAGGAAATTTTATCGATTTAAGCGTTTTGCAAACTAGAAAGCACCTTTACAATAATTTAAAAATTTTATAAAAATTTTAGAATTTTATCCAGGGATGGCTACCTCTATATAAATAAAATACATAGACCCATACTGAAGCACTATAAAAGTAAAAGTCTTTAAATTTGGTGTGGATTACTATCAAAGCAAAATCGAATAAAATATTTCCAGTACACGCCTATCACGTGGCGGGCACAGCTAGTAAATAACAAAATAATTAACTGATTTAAAGCACCTGTGTGATGTTTTTTGTACCTTCAGCCATTGTTTAAGCGCCATCGCCAACATTGCGGCTTATCTCGCGAAATGCGATTATGCAAGTTATCCGCACCAGTCAATTCTATAAAATACTGTGGCAGGAACTTTTCCTTTTTTGTGTAAATCTATACAAAAATAATTCAACAATTAACGCCTTGAAATCTCATCACTGCAGTTGATTAAAGAAACAAGAAAAAAAACTTTATTTGCAATAAAAAACCAAACAATAATTATAATTAATCATGTGCTCCGTTCGAAAAATGTTCCTCTATCTATACTTTTTAACGACTTTTACAAACAATTTACTGCAGAGAATACTGCTAACACACGCATACAATTACATGTGAATATGTTAAACTAACAAATACGGCATACATGCACACAAAGCAAACATACATAGGCAGCAACTAAAGACAAATGAAATAAAATAACTACAAAACTTTTGTTTAAACAGAAGACGAAGAACTGATAAACATCTTAATTACAAGTAAATGTGTAATAACAACAACAACAACAACTATAACAATTACAAAAACAAAAGCAACAGCAACAGCAGTAACAACACAACTACTACAACAATAATAATGACTTTTTTTAAGCTCATGTAAGTTTATGAGAAGAAAGTGTATGTGGAAATAGGCAAAACTTATGTAAAACTATTCTTTAAAGGGAAACAGTGCAAAAATAATAAAAAAAACTAAATTAAAACAAAACATTTTTCAACTGTAATAATTTAACAAAAGAAAAGTTAAAACACTTCTACTAAAAATAACAGCAAATTCTTTCCAAAGGCATGACTTTCTCATTTATCATTTGCAAAGCAAAAAAAAAAAAAGAAATAAATGAAACATGAAATTTCTTTAGCAACTCTTTTCAGCATTCAGCAAATGAATAGCAATCAGTAGGATCACAGGGCGTCTAACTGTTATCACAAATTGCTACAGTAATAATAAAAACTTTATAGTTTAACTTACACACATGCAAAAATAGTAAATATGTAAGCAAACCTTACTTACTTACAAAACATATACAGATGCATATGCTCACGCATACACAAACAAGCATATGCTTTTGAAATCATGAAAAAAAAAAAATAATTATTTATCTTAACGATGAAAGTAGACATTATTTCATATTGTATACATATAATCCTTTTACTACCCTAGGGGCCGTGAACAAAATTTTATTTGGGGTTTCAAATTAAAATCTGCTTGGAAAAATTCTCTTTATAAAAAGTTCTATATATAAAAAGCAGTAGACAGTTTCTAAAGGCACAGATTTCTTTTTTTTTAAATAGTACTTTTTTTAAATAGTATTTTTCTACGAAAAATTATCATTCTTTTAAGGGAATAATAATAAATTCAAAAAGTACATTTTGTACCAAAAGGCAAAATATGCCCGTTTTATTTTTGTGCCATTTTTCTTACCAATGTTCATTGTGCTAAAAAAAAGTACTACCAATTTTGTACTTTTTTTTTAACCCTTTTATGCAAATATCTAATCACCATTTTAAAAAATCCTTTTTAAAAAGTATTAAAATAAATTTAAAAAAAGTATAATTTATTGAAGTACTTTTTTAAGTACTTTTTTAACTATATATACTATAAAAGCTAATACGTTTTTAATAAATATATAAATTTTTAAAGATAAATAAATTTTTTTTAAAGTAATATTAAAAAGAGTATACATTTTCAAAAACACCTTTCCTAAAAAGTATCTTTTTAAAAATGTCTCTTTTGTAAAAAAGGTATCTTTTTAATTGTAAAAACCATTTGAAAAAAGCTAAATTTTTTAAAAATGATAGTTTTTGTAAATTACAACTTTTTGTAAAAAGAAGCTTTTCTCATTTGAGCCAAGGTCTGTTGGACCTTAGTAAAAGTTATGGAGCTTCAGTAAAAAGTACCTTAAAAAAAACGTAGATTTTTTTAAAAAAAAGGTAGTTTTTGTAAAGCACGACTTTTTGTAAAAAGAAACTTTTCTCATTTGAGCTAAGGTCTGTTGGACCTTAAGTAAAAGTAAAAAGTACCTTTAAAAAAAAAGTAGATTTTTTAAAAAAAGGTAGTTTTTGTAAAGCACGACTTTTTGTAAAAAGCAACTTTTCTCATTTGAGCTAAGGTCTGGAGTAGTTATGGATCATAAATAAAAGGTACCTTTTGAAAAAAAAATACTTTTTTAAAAAAAGTAATATTAAAAAAATAATACACTTTTAAAAAACCTTTTGTAAAAAGAATCTTTTTAAAAATGTATCTTTCGTAAAAAAATTTCTTTTTGAAAATGTATCTTTTGTGAAAAACTACCTTTTGTTATTGTTAAAAGTACCCTTAAAAAATTACCATAAATAAAAAGTGTTTTTACGAAAAGGTAGGTTTTTAAAAAAAGGTAGTTTTTTGTAAAGTACGATTTTTTTTAAAAGCAACTTTTCTCATTTTAGCTAAGGTCTGACCTTAAATAAAAAGCAACTTATGAAAAAATTACCTTTTTTAAAAAGAGTAGTGTTTGCAAAGCACGATGTTTTTTAAATCATCTTTACCCAGCTAAGGTCTTATGTAGTTATAGACGATACATAAAAAGTACCTTTTTGTAAAAAACTACTATTTGTAAAAAGTACCTTTTGTAAAAAACTACTATTTGTAAAAAGTACCTTTTGTAAAAAACTACTATTTGTAAAAAGTACCTTTTGTAAAAAACTACTATTTGTAAAAAGTACATTTAAAAATAAATTTTATAAAAAGTTCCTTTAAAAAATGCCTCTTGTAACATAAAATAAAAATTACTAGTAATAAAAAATGCCTTTTGCAGTAACTGCTTTTTTTAAAAAGCAGTTTTTTTTTAAAAGATACTTTTTTCAAAACACAATTTTTCACCAGCTTTTCTCATTTGAGCTGTAGTTATAGACCATAAATAAAACGTACCTTTTGAACATTTTTCAAAAAATTACCATTTGTAAAAAGTACCTTTTGTAAATATTCCCTTTGAAAAATGGCGTTTGTAACAAATGGCTTTAAAAAAAATTACTAGAAATAAAAATTACCTTTTGAAAAAACTATCTTTTCAAAAAGAAGTTTTCATTTTAAAAAGGTAGTTTTTGCAAAACACGATTTTTTTAAAAGCAACTTTTCTCATTTGAGCTGTAGTTATGGACCATAAATAAAAAGTACCTTTTGAACCTTTTGAAAAAAATTACCATTTGTAAAGAGAAGAAGAAGAGAAAAATAGATCCTTAAAAATACCATTTTTAAAAAGTCACTTTAAAAATATATCTTTTGCAAAAAGTACCTTTAAAATAATTACTATATATAAAAATACCTTTTGAAAACCTACCTTTTTCTAAAAGTAGTTCTTTTAAAGGTAGTACCTTTTTTAAAAAATGTAGTTAATGCAATGCACGAATTTTTGGAAAAATTAACTTTTCTCATTTGAGCTCTACCAGTTCACGTTTAGTTAATTTAGGGGGCAGACTTAGTTTTATAGAACCAGAATTCTTCCTTGAAATATCCAGTGGGTATGTTAAGGAGAAAACTGATTCCTGGATTGAAGCAAAATACTCTCATCATCGGAAAGTACTGACAAGGCTCAGAAAAGCCAAACGCCTTATCACCTTATCTCGGAGTACATCCAAAAGTCTACTACCATTTAATAAGAGTGACTTAAAGCTATTTACGGGGTGGCTTACTGGCTAGAAATAACTTAAAACAGGTGGTTTCGAAAAGTAAGCTGTTTTAAAAAGTACCTTTCATAAAAAGCATATTTTGAAAAAAGTACTTTTTTAAATATTTTATACAAAACTATGATTTGAAAACTACCTTAAATTTTTTTATACACAAAAGTACCCTTTATAAAAACCCCTTTTTACATATTATAAAAAATAAAATTTTAGACAAAAGTACCTTTTATTAAAGGGTACTTATTATAAAAAAGTACTTTTTTTAACCACATGTTATTAAAAGGTAGCTCTGAAAAAAAAGTATTTTATATATGTACCTTTTTATAGCCTAGTGTAGACTGTAAACATCTTTTTATACATTTTATATTAAAGCTGCTTTTGTAATAACCGCAAAAAGAAACCACTTAATCAACTTAAGAAAATGTTTTAATTTTTTTTTTTGCTGTTTCATGCTGTGTTTCTCTAAGGCAAAAATTAAATAATCAAATAAAAGAACACAATTATAACGAACTTAAGTGAGTTAAAGTAATTTATTTTTTATTTTTTTCCTATTTAAGTAACTGTAGTTACTTTAAAAATATGTTCGTTATAAATATGTATCTCTGTTTCATGAATTTTGGCAGTGTGGGAATCTTCAAAAACCCACTTAAGAACCCCTTTGCACCACATTAACCATTGCACACCATACTGCAAGTATATCATTTGCATTGCGGTGTACAGCAAAATGGCAATTAATTTAAAATTGTAAATGTGCAACTTTATTATTGTTGTTTTTACTGGTTTTTGTGCACAAAAATTAAACATCATTTAAATGTTTTAAGGGGGATGCTTAAGGCCACAACAACCACAACGTTATGTGGGTCCACTTGCAGGGAAGATTTATTCAAATGCATTAGGAAGAGAACTGCAACAACTTTATACTCACACAATACCAACATTTATCATTTAAGTTTAAAGTAATAGTTATTATTATCTGAAAAGGCTTGCGTAAATAAGCTGATAAGCAGATGTAGGGGTCAGATTTTAAACACAAAATAATAGCAGAAATTATTGTGAAAAATGTTTCTTTGTCAAAGGAAAATGGTGATCTTTAAGATCAAAATTAATTACATTTCATATGTGTCAGCCTGTCTTAGTCTAGACCACTGTATATTATGACCCGCAAGTTAGTATGTATTTATTGCAGTCTACCATTTTAAACGTTTTCTAGTAAATACAAAAATACAAAACAAACAAACAACGAAGCTAAACGTGATTTTGGCACACAACTATTACCAACCACAAAGCACAGTATGGGCCGAAGATAAGCAAGGTCTTAGCAAGTGTGCCTTTAAACTATTTTGCGGTATTAAGACAGCAGGTACCTTTAGCAAAACTGTTTGAAAAATATATTGTACTGTGTGGTTTTTACTTCCAACACAATATTACTACTGAATTAACCATAAATAAAGCAGAAACTAAATATAAATAGAAACTAAACAACAAAATTTATAAATACGTGAAACACTTTTAGAAACACCATAATGACATTGTTTGTATTGACATTTTAATTTAAAAATGTTGAGCATTAATTTGAGGAGTCTTTGAAGCTATTGTTAAGGTTAAAATGTTGATTTTAAGACATTATAAATATTTCAAAAGCATTTTAAAAATGAATTTATTTGAAAAAGTATGCTTCTCTGAAAGATCCTTGTTAACATAAGAATCCACCTTTGCCAAAGTAACTTTTATTACACCTTTTATACCCTGCACCGTGTGCGATTTGCTTATGTGATTTCATTGCCAACCCTATAAAGTATATGTATTCTGGATCCTTATTAATAGAGTAGTTAATTGAGCGATGTCCCTCTGTGTTGAAATCAACTTTGCCAAGGCACCATAGAAAATTTTACCTTGCCAATTTGCCAAGCTTACTTTCGAAAATTTCGCTAATGAAATTTAGAAACATTCCATTCGATACTGCGGGTACAAAACTATGCTTACCTATATTTTTACACGTTATTTTTATATTTTTGTTTTTAATGATTCGCTTTTACTGTTTTTCTAGTTAAATAAATATTAGACCGCGACTAGTAAATCGCATGAAGTGCATACAGATCTCGGGGGATCAATAACCCCCTGCAAGGAGCGATTTTTGGTTGGTAAAATTTTTCTGCTTTGTTTTGTATTAAAAGCCTTTACAGAAAGCAAAACACGTAGAGGTAGAGGTATAGAGCCACAGGGTGCTAATGGGAGCCAGAAGCAGTCAATAGGCACATTGGGGGGTCAATATCAGACCCCCCAATAATATTCTATAAAATTTTACAAAAAATTTAAAATATATAATTTTACAACAAATTTTCTATAAAATTTTACAACAAATTTCCTATAAAATTTTACAACAAATTTTCTATAAAATTTTACAACAAATTTTCTATAAAATTTTACAAAAAATTTTCTATAAAATTTTACAAAAAATTTTCTATAAAATTTTACAAAAAATTTTCTATAAAATTTTACAAAAAATTTTCTATAAAATTTTACAAAAAATTTTCTATAAAATTTTACAAAAAATTTCTATAAAATTTTACAAAAAATTTTCTATAAAATTTTACAAAAAATTTTCTATAAAATTTTCTATAAATTTTTTACAAAAAAATTTCTATAAATTTTTTACAAAAAAATTTCTATAAATTTTTTACAAAAAAATTTCTATAAATTTTTTACAAAAAAATTTCTATAAATTTTTTACAAAAAAATTTCTATAAATTTTTTACAAAAAAATTTCTATAAATTTTTTACAAAAAAATTTCTATAAATTTTTTACAAAAAAATTTCTATAAATTTTTTACAAAAAAATTTCTATAAATTTTTTACAAAAAAATTTCTATAAATTTTTTACAAAAAAATTTCTATAAATTTTTTACAAAAAAATTTCTATAAATTTTTTACAAAAAAATTTCTATAAATTTTTTACAAAAAAATTTCTATAAATTTTTTACAAAAAAATTTCTATAAATTTTTTACAAAAAATTTTCTGTAAATTTTTTACAAAAAATTTTCTGTAAATTTTTTACAAAAAAATTTCTGTAAATTTTTTACAAAAAATTTTCTGTAAATTTTTTACAAAAAATTTTCTATAAATTTTTTACAAAAAATTTTCTATAAATTTTTTACAAAAAATTTTCTATAAATTTTTTACAAAAAACTTTCTGTAAATTTTTTACAAAAAATTTTCTGTAAATTTTTTACAAAAAATTTTCTGTAAATTTTTTACAAAAAATTTTCTGTAAATTTTTTACAAAAAATTTTCTGTAAATTTTTTACAAAAAATTTTCTGTAAATTTTTTACAAAAAATTTTCTGTAAATTTTTTACAAAAAATTTTCTGTAAATTTTTTACAAAAAATTTTCTGTAAATTTTTTACAAAAAATTTTCTGTAAATTTTTTACAAAAAATTTTCTGTAAATTTTTTACAAAAAATTTTCTGTAAATTTTTTACAAAAAATTTTCTGTAAATTTTTTACAAAAAATTTTCTGTAAATTTTTTACAAAAAATTTTCTGTAAATTTTTTACAAAAAATTTTCTGTAAATTTTTTACAAAAAATTTTCTGTAAATTTTTTACAAAAAATTTTCTGTAAATTTTTTACAAAAAATTTTCTGTAAATTTTTTACAAAAAATTTTCTGTAAATTTTTTACAAAAAATTTTCTGTAAATTTTTTACAAAAAATTTTCTGTAAATTTTTTACAAAAAATTTTCTGTAAATTTTTTACAAAAAATTTTCTGTAAATTTTTTACAAAAAATTTTCTGTAAATTTTTTACAAAAAATTTTCTGTAAATTTTTTACAAAAAATTTTCTGTAAATTTTTTACAAAAAATTTTCTGTAAATTTTTTACAAAAAATTTTCTGTAAATTTTTTACAAAAAATTTTCTGTAAATTTTTTACAAAAAATTTTCTGTAAATTTTTTACAAAAAATTTTCTGTAAATTTTTTACAAAAAATTTTCTGTAAATTTTTTACAAAAAATTTTCTGTAAATTTTTTACAAAAAATTTTCTGTAAATTTTTTACAAAAAATTTTCTGTAAATTTTTTACAAAAAATTTTCTGTAAATTTTTTACAAAAAATTTTCTGTAAATTTTTTACAAAAAATTTTCTGTAAATTTTTTACAAAAAATTTTCTGTAAATTTTTTACAAAAAATTTTCTGTAAATTTTTTACAAAAAATTTTCTGTAAATATTTTACAAAAAATTTTCTGTAAATTTTTTACAAAAAATTTTCTGTAAATATTTTACAAAAAATTTTCTGTAAATTTTTTACAAAAAAATTTCTATTAATTTTTTACAAAAAAAATCTATAAATTTTTTACAAAAAAAATCTATAAATTTTTTACAAAAAAAAAATCTATAAATTTTTTACAAAAAAAAATCTATAAATTTTTTACAAAAAAAATCTATAAATTTTTTACAAAAAAAAATTCTATAAATTTTTTAATAAAAAAATTCTATAAATTTTTTACAAAAAAAAATCTATAAAGTTTTTACAAAAAAAATTCTATAAATTTTTTACAAAAAAAATTCTATAAATTTTTTACAAAAAAATTTCTATAAATTTTTTTGTAAAAAATTTCTATAAATTTTTTTGTAAAAAATTTCTATAAATTTTTTTGTAAAAAATTTCTATAAATTTTTTGTAAAAAATTTCTGTTTCGACATAGGATTACCTTCACACCATATTCGGCAGTTTTGTTTGTTGACGTAGCCATTTAACCAGAAGTGAACTTCATCGCTAAACAAAATTCGCTTATGAAAATCGGGAACAACGTTAATCTCGTTGTGGGCCCATTCGACGAATATTTGCAGGCTTGGTTCACGCGTGAGTCTATTCATGATGAATTGCCAAACCAAACTGAGAATAAATCACTTGAAAGCTGTTAAATCAGTCGCCATCTTGAAAAGTAATGCCAACTTAAAGTTCTATACCTCTACAAAAAACACCCTTTGTTATTAAAATTATTTTTCTTACATTTTATTCCTTAAACTCCTGTAGTTTTGTCCACGTTGCTAAACGGGAAACCAATTTAATATTATATTTTTCAATAATAATGACAACATAATTCCTTAGAGCGGAAAATTTAAAAAAAAATCCTTTTTTCTCATTAATGATGTCTCTATTTGCTGATGCTGCTACTGTTCCATAGCGAAATAGTTCAAATTTCTTTAGAATTTTGTTAGACTTTAACTTCCTTTTATTTTGCTTCCTTTTCGTACTTTTTGAATTTTTTTTACGCTCTTCATGGATGATAGGAATGAGTCTGTACAAAAGAAACATTTAAATCATAAACTAACGAATTCCTAAAATTGTTATTGCAAAAAAAAAAAATAATATTATTGAATTTTTTCCAATATAGTTCGCTTTCTTCATTTATTGGCATTTAATTCTTTTATATTTTTCTTCTTAAGACGAGCAATGAAAAGCTTCAAGTATATGAGAGTGAATTGTAAAATATAAAGGAATTTTATTTTATTTTTAGTTATGTTATGTTATTTTGTTGTATGTTATGGTTATAATAATAACGGAAATGATGTAAAAATAAATACAGGGTATTATTATGAAGAACAACAAGATATAGAAATTTCCATAAAAAAAAAAAAAAAAATATGTATACGACGCATGAAAAGAGCAAATAGAACCCATTGAATATAAAACCATACAGCCGAAGCTATAAGCAAAGATACAGTTTTTGTTCTGGTGGATTTATGACAGGTTGCACATTTTTGATAGATTTTTATGCTTAAATATAAGTTTATAGGTCGCCCAGTTTGGTCCCATAACCATATTTCTACGATATTTAATTATAAATGTTTTGTCCAAATACCTTTTTGTTAGTTGTCACAATTGTCAAAGTTAAATATGCTAATGATTGGTTGCCATTACATGATAAAAAATTTTTAAATTTTATTATTACAATTCCGGCTTAGTGAGAATTTTCAGTTTTCATCAGTTTTAGGCAGAGTACCAATATGCTCACTCACTGCTCATTCGCGTGTGAGTATGCTTCTTTTCTGCTTCTTTTCATAAATGTGTTTTTTTTTCATTTATAAGTGAGATAATTTAATTTTTTTTTTCTATTCAAAAGTAAATAGATGGAAAAATATGAGCAAGTGCTCACATATGAAAATTTAAAATTTTATTAAATTTTCATAAATGAAAAAGATCAAAGCAAAATACTCGCATTAAGCAGTCGCATAATTGTATGTACGTATATGCACATATTTTTCATATGCAACTGCAGTAACAAAGTGTGTTAGAAATCTCATTTATGAAAAAATTCATAAACGATTACTCATAAATGAAAACGTTTATAAAGGAAAAAAATTCTACAAACATTTATGTAAAAGAGCATTAATGAGGATGAGCTATTTCATTACCTACCACATATAAATAATGCGGATATTCTTCGTTTTTCACCGCTCATGTATGTACTGAAAAAAATACCAAAAATGAGCGATCTTAGGCAGACCATTTTTATAGTTCGGTACCCAAAGGGTAAAAACGTAACCCTATTGTTTTCGCTACAATGTCTGTACATCTGTCAGAGGCTTTTATCTCTGGAACCGTAACAGATAGATTCTTGGAGTTTTCACAGAAGTTGTATAAGTATGGCCGCTTTAGCAACAAATAATAAAACTTATAGGGTGTTCCGAAAGTTACGTATTATTCAGGTATATTTTTTTATTTTTTGAAGTGTAGGAGACATACACTTCAAATTTACAGACACTAATTAAAAGTTAGTTCGCTATATAAACAAGTATAAAAACCTAAAAATTAAAGCGTGTTCCGATAGGGACGTGATATAAATGTATATATGGCCTAAGTTTTGAAGGATAATAGGTAAACTCTTGAAATTTTTACAGGAGGTGTTTTACTATTTCCACCATATGAAAAATTAAAGTGTGTTCCAACAGTTACCTGATTGGCAGGAATATTGCGCAATATCGGAACCATAATAGATAGACTCTTGAAATTTTCTCAGATGGTATATTATTACTAGTGCATCCATAGAACGATTGTTAGTGCGCTAGTCTATCGGTCTGGAGGTTCCGGGTTCAATTCCCGCCAAAGACTCTGGGTGTTTTGTGCAGACAAGCAAAAAAGCTTTGCAGAGGTAGTGTTGTGTTAAAAAAAATAATAATAATAAATAGCAAAAATTAAAGGGATTTCCGACAGTGATGTGATTTGCACGTAACGAAAATAAATTTAATAAAAATAAAAGAGTGTTGCCTAGATGTTGCGGCGGGGATTTAACGTTCTTCTCTCTCTCTCTCTCTCTCTAAACGTTTACTAAATACACTGTAATATTTACACTTGGTATTTAGTACTATGCTCTAGTAGAAAAAATAATTCAAAATTAAAGGATGAAAATACTAACAACTTGAATTTTTAAAGTTGTACTGAACATAGTACGGAAGCCTGCGTGTGTGAGTCTGACTCGCACTTGACTGATTTATTTTTAAATTCAGTCGAAGTTTAAAAGTTCACAAAACTTTTTTTATTTATCAATTAAGTTTTTTTCGGTGCTTACAAACTTATGTTGCCAACTGTTAAGCTGTGGCAATACTTAGTATATTTTTAGGAGTAATAAAATAATGAAAGTTATTTTTATGTCATTTGTTGGCTTTTTTATTTTTCTTATATGACAATAATGATAAAAACTATAAAATTCAATGATAATAGTTATTTAAGCCATAATAAACAGCTATTTATTAAACATATTTTTTTTTTTTTTGTTTTTGTTTTTATATCTTAGTTTTTATATGAAAGAAATTTGAGTTACAAAATACACACAAAATTCTATTAATATTATTTTAAAGTCCATAAAACTTTTAAAAGTAAGAAAAAATAATATTTCAAAAAATTTACTCTTACACCAAAAAAGTCTTAGTTTAGTTTTTTTTTTTTTTGTTTAAATATTTTTCTTTCTAAAACATTTTTAATATCGACCATAGCAACAACAGCATTTTACCTTTTAAAGGCTTAAGCCATATACTATATATTCTCTTTATATGCAACAATAATGCATTTCATAAAAGTGCTTGGTAGCTTTCCCCATACATTTATGTTGCCACTCTTTCATGCACACATTGCTATGAAAGCACTTTGAACACACACACACCCATACACAAACAAAAATGCATAAAGGTATAGTCTGCTTTTAGGGGAGTATTTCCTGCATTAAAGCCTTAAAAGCAAACAAACAAAAAAAAAAATTCCAATATTTCCTGCACTAAATAAGCCAGCTTAACTCTTAGCAATTTTATTGAATTCATTGATGGCCTAAATGCTACAGAAGACTCTTAATTCTAATGCCGAAATAATATCGCAAAGGTTTTTGTTTGAGAATTGTGATGATTAGGAAAAACTGAAAAATAGAAGAAAAACAAAAAAACACAAATTTCATATGGTGCCTTTGATCATAAGCAACAAGGGGAAGTCCAGTATTTCGAAATTGGACATTTAACAAAATTGGAAAAATATAAGAACATATGACTCCCAAGGAATGGTGTTACATCAAGGGTCCTTTGTTATTAATAAAGCGTCAAATGCTTGAGATTTGCTTCAAATTGTCCAAGACTGTTGTAAAGCTTTTAGGAACCTTAAAATAATCTCCAAATCATTGGCCATTTCCAGCACTGTAGGGCAAAAACTTTTGTTTGCTTTTGGAAAATAGTCAGTCATAAACTTAACATTTAGTACGACGATGGTTTGATTTTTTGTTAGTGTTTTCCAAATACGACTTTTGTATAGCAAATTTTGAGTTTCGTTTTGAGGAAGTTACAAAAATCGTTTAAGGGTTTTTTGTTTTTTTTTTTTTTTTTTTGTTATATGATTATTGCTGTTTGTTTAGTTTGTAAATGTGTGTGGGGGGAGTACTTTGTGTGTATACTTTTGTTGCAATAAGTGTGTATTAAAAGCTTTTATTACTTGTACTCTATTTCGTAGCATATTTGTGTTCCTTGTTTTCATATTTTTCATTTTACAAAATTTACTTCTCTATGACTGCTTGTTTAGGATTTTAAAGGGGAATGGAAAATATTAATAAAGATTCTAGATACGAGTATTTTTCAAATTGTTTAGATTTTAACTTTATGAAATAGTTAGTTTACTTAAAGGAAATAGTTTTTAACAAACAAAAAAAAAAACAAAAATACGTTCAAAAATATTTCTAGTATAAATACAATATTTGGCAATTTAAACAGAAAAATTTTTATTTAAAAAAATTTTTACGATATAAGAATTTTCAAATAAAACATTTTTAGTTAGTCTTAACAAAAAAATTGCAGTACATTTTTCCAACGGAAATAATATATTTTTTTTTAATATAAATAGATTTTTCCAAACAATAAAATAACTCTGTCACAGGACCATTATTTTAAATAAAATATTTTATGAAAATTATGTTGCTGGTGCAGCTAGTAATCGATGAGGAATATAAAACAACTTTCTTTAACAGAATTTAATAAAATCTAAACTACTACTGAAGAAGTCGACAACCTTATCGACGAAACGTTGAGTGAAAGATGAAGTAAATTGTTTTATTTCCATTTAATTTTTAATGACCATAATTAGCCCAAAAGACTACTTACTGTCTTAACTGTCAAAATATCTAAATAAAATTGGTCACAAAAAAAATCACAAAAATAATATAAAATAACAATGTTTGGAATTTTTGGCTGTCTGTTTGTGTTCGCATCACGTTAAAACTACTAAACGCATTTAAATGAAATTTTGTGAGAATATAGGATATTTTTTTCCGAAAAAAATTTCCCACTTCCAAGAGAAAATAGAGAAAAAATAGTAAAATTACGTAATTTTACCGATTTAAAGGTACTGCAAACTTGGCAAGACTTTTTATTTTTAAAACCTGGATGTTTTAAATACTATTTATAGAACGCTACAATAATTTTAGAATTTTATATAAATTTTAGAATTTTATTTAAAAACTTTGTTCGTGAATAAATACCTAGAGATGGGTATGTCTATATAAAATAAATACATAAACCATAACTAAAGCACTAACAATAATTACTATAATAGGTTTAAGAATTTTTTTTCGAGCTAACAATCGATTTTGCAGTTTAGATTTCTTCGATTAATCGATTGAGGTTTTTAAATTAATCGAATAACTCAAATTAATCGCTTATATTAAAAAAAAATGGTATTCAATAAGAAAAGACAGCCCTACAAAATTGATTAATAATATAATTAAGAACAATGGATGATTTTATAAATGTTTTATTAATTTTTGTTTATTTCAGTTAGAAAATTATTTTAATTTAATAATTTCATTTTTGCGAATAAAAAGTAAAAATTATTAAAAACAGATAAAAAAATCAGTTTAACATCGTAATAGAAATTAAATTAAGGCGATTTGAGGATTCACTGATATAATTTGTTCGAGTTATTTTTTAATCGAAATTTTCAGTTTTTCTTACTTGAACAATCAATCAATCAGCGCTCGATTAATCGTACAATTTTAAGTCGATTAAATTGTAAGATTAATCAAGCGATAATTGATCGAGTGGTTACACTAATAATTAAACATATCTTGTCTAGCCAGAGCTACACAAAAACATTGTATGTTTCATGATTGCTACTATCATTTGCTGGTCATTCCTCTGATGTTCGAACGAGGAAAGCAATGTCCCTCCTTTTTCGACGACCACGTAACCACGTAACCATGTAACCACGTTTATTTAGTATGTTGTGGGCCAGCGGATTTGAATGTGTTTCAAGCATCTCTAAATACGTTAATGAAAAAATTTTCAAATGTAAACATTTTTTATGGTAAAACAAAAATGTATGTTAAGAGAAAAATTACAAAATTTATGTTAGGATATACATGTTTTTTCTATAAATAATTTTGTAAAAATTTTTATGTATAAAATATTTTTGCCATCATATATGAGGGCAGTTTGATAATTCCTTGACGTCTAGTATCTCTGGCACAGTAACTTTCACTGCAATACTGCTCCTCCTAATTATAATATAATGTTTTTGTCATACACACTCCGGAGACCAATACCAACCTGTCATTCACATGCTGGACAAACAACTTCCATATGTCATGTTATACTATAGTTCAAAGCGTTTTGTGTGGCAATCTAATAAGAAAATTTCTTTATTAATTAGAGTTTTTTATATTTATTCTTACGTGGGGAAACTTGGGTCATGAACACTACGAAACTGAAAGCAGAGTTAGTTGGTAATTATTTTTTGACATTCCACTCACTGAATGACTGATATAACATGCACAAGGTGAATCTATTCCAATACACCAGAGTAAAAGTGCAAAAAAAAACGCGGTGTGGCCACGCTGTCGGCGAATAAGGCCATGCAAGGCCATAGTTTTTGGTAATACATGCGGCATCATTTACATCAATTATCTCAAAAAAATTAAAATGATTATCGTCAGATATCATTCAGAGATTTTGGAGAGATACAGTATTGATTTATAGCAAAAACGATTTCAGCTAGCGATTAAAAACGATTAAAAACAGGCAGTTCCACCACGACAATGTCCACGTACACAAGTGTGTTGTCATTACTACAAAACAAACGCCTACTTTGAGGGCCGAAAGAAATCTTAACATATGGAGGGAACAAGAAATAAAATATCCTTTATCTATGATCCTTGATAAAATTATATTATTTTCGCCTGGCTGGTATTTTATTGGTACTTTTTATTGTTCATCCTATACCTCATCTCGCTAACTGTCAGTAACAAGTTTCTTGTTGTTCTTGTTCTTGGCTCTGCTAGAGAACTAAACAAATTAAGTCGCCTGAACTCTATACTGTATTAAAAAAAAACCAAACTTAAAAAAATGAAAATAAAGATATTAAATAAAAACAAGTAAGAATATTATTTTCAGCAGTGCCGAATCTTATATACCTTTCACCACAGTGATTATCGTTACACTCCCCCTATGCTATCACCCTGCATTTATTAGTTCTAAAATGGCCAGATCACAGCAAATAAAGGATATGAACTTTAAAAAAGGAAACCCTGTATTGATACTAACTTTTAAGACCAATGAAACTCAGCAGTAAGGAATACCCCCTCTACCCCTTGTTGATCGTTATAAGCTACTGAGTTTCATTGGTCTTAAATAATAAAACCCGAAAAAAACGAATCCAATATTATACTGGTCGCCCCACACTCCAGCTTCTATTAGTCCACGCTGAAACCATTGGTACTAAAACGGTCAGACCTAAGTAGAATTAAAACTAAAAGCGAAGAAAAATAAAATCAATATTAAACCCAAACAACCACCTCTATATTGCCTTAGAATGGTTAGATTAAAGTAAAAAATCTTAAAAAAAAAATTTGTCAATATTACCTTCGACCCCAAGGAGCCTATTGACCACTCCTGGTTCGCAGTGGCGACCCTGTGGGTCTGTTGGCCACCTCTAAGGTTATTGCTTTCTATAAAGGCAAAAAAATAAAAAAAAAAACCTAAGAAAATGTGCAAAATATAGGTAGCTGAAGTTTTTTGCCCACAGCCTCTAATGGAACGGTCTGATATTGCTGAAATGCAATAGCAATATTCTAGAAACTATGTCTAGCGGATTGGTAGGCTTAAATTTTTTTAAAATTTCTGACGGTGCCTTCTCAAAGTTGATTTCAACCCGAACGCAGACGAACAGGGGGACATCGCTAAATTAACTTCTCTATGTACAAGGATCCAGAATGCATATGGGTGATCCCTTTCGCGGTACTTTTTTTAAATTCAACAAGACGACACCACTTCCCACACATCGCATCAATCAATGGATTTATAGAGAGAACATTTCGGTGAGCACATAATTTCACGATTCAGGCTTTGAAGGAAAACATCACGCGAGAAATATGTTTTAATTATTCTTTGGAATAATTATTTGTCGAAAATAAAAAAAGATTTTCCCTTTTTTATTTTTGTTTAACTTTATTCTTCAAAATATTTTTTAAAACTAAAAACTAAAACTAACTAAATTCATGCTTTTAAATACAAAGGCTCACTTAGTCCTAAATTCTGCAGAATAGGCAGAATCGATCATTTCTATCGATATTGTTATGAAACGAACTTAAATTGTAATACAATATCCTCAAGTGCCATTGATCTATATTTTTATATTTAAGTTCAATGATCTTCCAATAGCAACTTGAAAACATTGATATAAAAAATACATTAATAAAAAATATATTAAATTCTACTTATTATTTAAATACTTATTTACTATAGTAGGGAGGTCCCCATCTCCTGGTGGAATTACATATGCAACTCGCATGTCATTCGCCAGTTACCAGTCGAAATGCTCGAATGAGTCATCGAAAATTGGACTCAACGTATGGACCATCTGCTACTTAGCAACGGCCAACATTTGATAGACATAATCTTCAAAAATAAAAGCCAAAGAAGCTTCTTTCAAACGATAATAAAAATTCTTCATTAAATTTAAATTTTCTGCGTTTTTTCTGTGTAGGGAACCTCGAAATGGATCGCCCCTTACTATATGTAGAATGACAGACCACCTTCAGACTTCACCACCTGTGGTGAAAGGTATAAAAATACCATATTTTTTATGATATTTTGCTGAAAAAATAAGACGAAATTAAAAAATATATACAATTTTTTTCCATATTGTAAAATAAAATATTGAAACCTTTGGTAGCAAAAAGTCACAACTTGACCATTATTACTTATTTTTAATTTTTTTTTTTCAAATTTTTTGCTGCATTGTTAGTTATATAAAATCAAGATGATAAAAAAAAAGAAAATACCTAATCGCCTTAAGGTTAAAAGAACTTAAAGCCATAAAAAGTTCTTAAGGCCAAATATAATAAAAAAAAAACACTCAACAAATTTTTTTTTACTCAACATAAGCTTGTGTGATTTTCACTGCTTTGCTTTTTTGAACATTTTTTATGTTAATTTTAATCAAAATTAAAAGTTAAATAATGCCAAGTCATGCCTGGCATAAAATAATGTTCAAAATCCATAGACAAGAAACAAGAAACCGGCTTTAACCTTAAATAAATATAAAAGTTATTAATAACGTAACTTTTTTTCCAACATATATTTTTTTTTTTTTTTTTTTTTTTGGTGCTGCTCTTAATTCTATAAATTTGGCAATATGTTTCTATACAAAAAAAGAAATAAATAAAAATACAAATAAAAAATTAAATATCATGCTAATGTTGGAGATAAAAGATGAATGTTTAGATAAATTGGTAGCAACCACAAAAAAAAAAACATAAGAAACAAGTTATACAAGTGGTACGGATCTTACGATTTTATGTGTATAAGTATATTTGATTTGATTTGATTTCGTTTCGTTTAATTTCATTGACGTGTTAAAAGCCACTTAACCATTTGCCGCCACCGCTTTATTAAATTGTCTAACAAACATTTTTACTGGCAAAAAATGAGCTCCATTAACATTTTGGTTTTGGAGGCTCTTGTGGCTTAAAAGTATCTATTTGTATTCATATCCACAATTTATTCTTGTTATCGCTTCTGGCATTCAAATTGGATTTTTAGCACTAGTTTCAATTTTGTTTAGTTCGTTTCGTTTTTTTTTTCTCTCTTCAATAAGATTTACAGATTTTTTTTGTGGTGATTTCTGTGATTGCCATTCGAGACAGAAAAAAATTGAATTTCTAAATTTTTTTAACTTCACAGTTTTTTATTTTGCAAATTAAGCTTATGAAGAAGAAACAAATTTGATGGCAGATTAAACATGTTTGGAGGGTAGAAGATAATCAAATCTGAAAACTTAAGATCAACTAAATAAAAATTTATTCATAAAAATCTTCTGGCTTGTCTTGAAGGGTTAGGTAAGGTGGTTGCGTTGCGTTGCGTTGCATAAACTGTCTGTAAACGCATACACAGAATTTTTTTTTTTTTTCACCAATGAAAAGTTTTAGTTGGTTTTAAAATTAAAATGCAATTTAATTTTTAATTAATTCAAACATATGTTTGTTTAAAACAGAAAAAAAATTTTAATTAAACAAATAATTGAATCAATCAACTATTTAATTAAATTTTAATGTAAAACCAATAATAAATTTTAATTGATAAAAATTTAATTTATATAATAATTGAATCAATCAACTATTTAATTATATATTAATCTGAAATCGACTAAAATTTTAATTGATAAAAATATTTTTTTTTATAATAATTGAATCAATTAATTATTTAATTAAATTTTAATCTGTAACAAATTACAACTTTTAATTCATGAAAATATTTTTTTATAATAATTGAATCAATTAATTATTTAATTAAATTTTAATCTGTAACCAATTACAACTTTGAATTCATGAAAATATTTTTTTATAATAATTGATCCAATTAATTATTTAACTAAAATTTAATCTGAAACAAATTAAAACTTTTAATTTGTGAAAATATTTTTTTCTGTATACTAATTAAAATATGCTTTTTACTCTTTTTGTTAAAATAGAAGTTCAGAGCACAAGACCGTTAAAGTAGAATTCATATCAAGTCCTGAGCTCTCGCGGCTAAACCTAATCATTTTAATTTCAGTAATTCAAAAGTGAGTGAGCAAAAGTCTGTGTTTATATTTATTGTAGTTAAGTGTTCAATTTTTTCTTCTTAAATGAGGTCAGCCTACTACAAATGCCTTAAATATTACATCACCTTATCAAACTAAGCTTTGTATGTTTTCCAGTCCTTATTTCTTTAATATGACAATTAATTTAATGATGAAGTGGTCGCCCCAGAATACCATTTAACTTATACAAAGGTGACTAATTTCTAACAGAATAACCTAAATAAGAGCTTTTAGTATACAGACAACACTAAAAAGGCATACCTAAACATAAGCGGCAGAGTCTTGCCAATAATGACAAAAATTTCAACAGTGACTAAAATATTTTTAACAATGGCTATTTGTTTGTTGCTTTGGAATCAACTTCCATCACCAAACGTTGTATCAAAGTCAGATTTTACAATCATTTAGCCCTGCCACAGCATTGTTTTGGCTCGTTTCACACACAGAAAAAGTTCTTTGCACCAATTAAAGTTTTTAATTAGTTTTAAATTAGAGTTCAATTAATTTTTTAATTGATTTAATTTGTTTAAAACAGAACAAAAGAAATTCCTAATTAAAAAAAAAATAATAATTGAATATTAATATATTTATTTAATTAAATTTTAATCTGAAACCAATTAAAATCTTTAATTGGTGAAAATATTTTTTCTCTGTATATACACAGAAAAAAAATATTTTTTTTTGTAAAATAAATGATTCTTTCGCATGAACGCGGGAATCCAACATAATTATACCTATCTTCCAATAATACTTTAAAAATGTTTGTCTGTTTAGCAAATATGAAGTTGGGTATATACTGGGTGGCGCAAAAGTAATCCTCCTATCAGAAAATGCTATAAATTTTGCGATTAGCCCCTAATGTCAATTCTGTTTTGACATTTGTGTAGTAAACACTTGCGAAATACACGTTAATAAACAATGTTACGCTACACTGCTCCAGAACGCGGAATATTGGTGACTATTTATTTGACCAATAATCGGTCGGTGACTTTGGCACAACGTGAATTTCGTCGCAGATTTCCTGGACGGCCAGGAAATCTGCGTCGCCTACTGGTGAAACACTGCGACGTGTTTCACCAGTAGGTGAAACACGTAGGTGTTTCGTCTCGACTGGCACAATGCTGCAGACTTCTTTTTTTTGGGGCTTTTTGAAGTCGCGGGTTTATGTCAACAAGCCTCAGACTCTTACAGCTCTTAAACACAATATCCGTCAAGAATGTGAGGATCTATCGCGGGAAGTTTTGGCCAAAGTGATGGAAATGCCATAAAAAGGGCTCAAATGACAATCAACTGTGGCGGCGGCCATTTACATGACATCATATTCTCGACTTGATGTAAAAAAATTAAAAGACCAAATAAAAATAATCCACAAGAAGAATCAAAGTTTTTCATTTTTTGTTTAAATTACAGCCAAAAAACATCGGAAGGTTTTTTTGCGCCACCCTGTATATATGTACTCTAGGACCTAAAAGAGAAAAAAGAACTATCCGGTCTCACCTAGTAGGTTAAAATTATAATTCCAATTAGGGTGTATAGGTCTGACAACCCCAATATGCAACAGAAGTCACAAATAAATCAGCATAGGATATCCATCCACTCAGCAAAGAGAAATTTGCAACAGGAGTTACCAATACAAAAACAATATTTACTTGATCTACAACCCCTCCCCCACAGATACCATAAAAAATTATTGTATGCTAGTGTTTTGCAATGCAGTGAAATGGTCAATATTTGGTTGGGTTATCAGTAAGCTACCGACCTGAACTCCATTTAATTTCCATTTATATTTTTCCACTTTGTTTTTTAAGAGAAATTTCTGTCACTGTTTTGGCAGCTTACGACGAATTTTTTTACTTTTTATGCATTAATTTTTGTTAATTTTCAACTAATTGTATTCACTCTTGATGTTATAAAGCCAACTTGTAATAGAAGTTCTGTGTGCAAAATGTATTCACTCTTGTCTTTTAGAAGAATATTTCACAGGCGCACATGAATAGGGAACAAAATAGTTTTTTTGTTCCCAGTGCGTTTCGCTATACCCATGCACAAAAAATGCAATAAACGAAAACGCCCGTTCTTCTCGGTGAAGCCGATGTCAATTGCAGTTCTCTAGATATAGGATAATTACTTTGTAGGGGGGGTTAAATGCCCCCCACCAACCTTGCTGTTGCTCCCCAGAATTTTTAAAAATTGCACTTTATATTTATTTTTATAATACATATTATTTTACATTAAAAATGGTTTTGACCCCCCCATCCCCTCCCTAAAAAATATGTCCTCCTTCGCTAATGCCAATCCTTCCGTCCTTCCAATACTCTACATAGTTTCACGAGACAAAAGTTTTTAATTTTGTATGTGAGATACGATGCTCACTGTTACCATTCAATCTAAATAAAATAAATAATAATTTTTTACTTTGTTTGGGTGCTCCCATGCCCGCTATCCCAATTCAGTCTGCGTTTTACTAGACTATGCACATTATCCTATTGGTTACTTGTGCAAAGTTTCAAGACTCTACCTATTGTAGTTTTCTAGGTAGATTTCCTAGGTATGCGAGGTACGATGCCTGCTGTCCCAAACTAGTCGTTACTTATCTAGACTATACACATTAGTATGAGTGAGGGTTACTTGTGTAAAGTTTCCAAACTCTAGCTATTGTAGTTCTCTAGGTACAATATAATAATTTGTCCTTTTGTTTGGGAGCTACCACGCCCACCTTTTCAAATCAGTCTGTGTTCCGCTAAACTATATATATTAATTGATGCAAAATTTCAAGAGTCTACCTCTTATAGTTCTCTAGTAAAAAATTTTTACAGTCTAATTATTCACTTTGTATGGAGGCGTGGTACCTCCCACCTATTCCACTCAAGCCAGTTTTTCGCTACATTATGCATAATAATAAGGAAATTATTTGAACAACATTTTAAGGTTCTACTTGTTACATTTACCAAGCAACACTTGGTATGGGAAGTGCCACACCCATAAGAAATATCAAACAAATAATTGCTTTACAAACAAAAAAGCGTATATATTATGGGCTTTATAAATATAGAAATTACATTCTAACTATAGTAGACCATGAAGGTGAAGAATGTTGATTACAATGTCCCGTTTCACACTTGCAACTTTTGTTTCTGCAACACATGCATTTGTTGTTGGAAAATTAAATAAAATCTCTCTATTGTTGTTGTTGTTTGTACTCTTCGACCTGAAAGTGGCTGCATCAAAGGTGTGGTAATAAGGAATAAGTGCTTAAGTCGACTTAAGCAAAAATTTTGTTACTGGCACCTTTGAAATCTGCGTACTTCAAAGTGCCCATGTGCAAATTTTCAATTATTTAGTAAAATTTTTCAGGAAGTTAGAGCAAAATAACTTTCTGCTTATCTTTTTTCAATGTCGAATCACATTTGGAAAAAATCTTAAGAAACTAGAAGCTATTTTTCGAAATCATAAAAACTTCTTTCACAACTTATTAATTGCAACGCCTGCGTATTTTTGGTAGATATAAGATATTTTTTTAAATCATACGTTTGACTCCCATAGGTAAATTTTAAAGAAAAGTTATTTTTTTGAAAAATTTATTTTAAAGTTTAAAATTGCTCTCCTACAAAACTTAAAAATCAGACTTAAGCACTTTTTCCTTATTGCCACAGAAAGTATACAGTCATCAGAAACACAATTTTTAAAGCATTAACAAAATGTTTCAGAAACAAAAATTGCAAGTTTGGAACGGGACAATATGGTACTATGTATAAGCATCTCATAGGCAAAGGTGTCTAAAATGATTTTTCAATGACTTAAGATAAAAATTAATTTATAAATAAAGTTTACATTTTATAAAGAAAAATTTTCTTATTAAAAGATTCTTTGATAAACATTTTACACAAACAACTCATGATTTTTTTCAATTTATTTGCCAATAAAAAAATCATTAAATTTTCTTTTATTTAATATTGATTTCCTTATCCCTTTTATTAATTTTCTCTTAAACGTTCGTTTTATTAAGTTTGTTTTTCAATCATATTGAAACAAGTTTAAAAAAGATTTTCCATTTGGTTTGGCTTTTGGTTTTCTTACCCTAAGAAAACTGTAAGTGCTGTACCATTCGAATATAGTTCTTCCCTTGTTATTTTAAAATATACTACTTTACATCTTATAAAAACCAAGTATTTAGAAGAAATTCCTTTTAAATTCCCATTTTGTTGAGCGAAACAAAAAAAAAACTATTTGTTTTTATTTTACTTTAATTCCAAAGTAAACAAAAAGAAAGATTAAAATTTTCATAAAAAATGGAAAAAATAAACTTCAATCGAATCACACCATGGAAGGGAAAAAACTCTTGTTTAAAGTATTGAAACATTTCTATTATCTTTCTTTGCTCACTGGGTAACAGGGAATGGCAGTAGCTGAGGTGTTGCAATAGTTATTAGGGAACAACTGCTTTTAGATATTAAAATAGTGATCCGTGAGAGTCTTTAAGCAAGTAAGAGAAAAAATTTCAAAGATACCATCGGTATACACCAAGTTGTTGACAGAAATCTCTAATTTGAAATATCACCCGACCATAAATAAATATGTCCCCCTAGGGGCATTATTGTCTTGTTGACTTCGAAGACCTTCACGCTAATACTTCCGGGATATTTGGGGGCATCAGTCCCCTAGACTAGCAGGAGCCTGACACTGGAAGATACGAATCTTTCGGTTCTGACCACTGTCCAAACGATTAATACCACGGGAATCTGTAGCCACGTAGAGATTTTATGAAATCCCTGTAACGCCTGTGACCTTTAGATAGTGTCGTGGTGGCCGTGGTCTTGACCTAAATCACAGGATGCGTGTTTTAGTTCGGTGTACTTAGACACTCTCAACAGCGTATCAGGGGTTTATATAGTCTCCAACTACTAAACAAGCGGTATGAGCAGCCATCTTCTAAAATTACTACTTTCTGTGTCGCTATGAGCAACAAGGGCATTGTTTTCATCCAGTAACACTACCGTCAGACTCAGACGTAAATTTGTTCCACATCATATCGAGTTAAGTGCTATTCGTTTAAGGACGTTGAGATGATAGCGGAACGTTGCAACTGAATGTGCATCACTGAATGGCTTAAGACTAAGAAGTTGCCAGCTAAAAATCACTTAAGCAGAAACTAAATGATTTTGAAGGACTCATACCGAATGAAAAAACATGGTTGTTGTGTTGTTACAAGAGCCATATTATGTTATCCGTAACAAGATATAGGAGCAAATTATAGTTGTATTTTCAGACAGCCGAGAGGTAATTGCCAGAATCTGTTTAAAGCTTAGATTCCCTATAGGAAATGAGTAACTCATTTCCTGTCCTTTCCTTTGTGTTCGCATCACGTCAAAACTACTGGATGGATTTTAACAAAATTTTGTAAGGTGATACCTTAGTATCTTGATTCCAATATAAGATATTTTTTTCCGCAAAAACATCTTATTTTCAAGAGAATTGTGGAACAAGATTAACGTGAGTACCTGCCGAGTTGGCCTAATCTCACGGTGGTCTTACCACCGAGTGAAATGTAAGCGTAGACTAGCTCCCCCATTGTGTAGTATAACAACACTTTACGACTGCCACCAATCGCAGTTTGTGTGTGATACAGTCACAATGAATAGCAAGCCTTATCCTAGGCAAGCCTAGCTCCATATTATAAGCTCTTGCTTAGGGGTTTGGAGACTATCCAAACTCCGTCTGTTGAGAGTGCACTATACCTACATAAATCGATCTTAAACCACACCACGTGTACCCCCGAAGGAGACCTCACCAATAACCGGTCACACAGAGGATAGCTCCACAGAGATGTGGGGCTACCGATTCCCGTGGTACCAGTCCTTTGGGCACTGGTCGGGCCTCGAAGAGAACGCGTATGTTTTAACACACACAGACCTTTTCTTCCAGATTTAAGTTCTAGGAACCCTAGCGTCTGGTGCCCCTATTTTACCCGAGGGAACCGTGTCAAAGCATTTGCCATTCCTGCAGTAACAATTGGAACCCCCGGGGGTAATTTTCAAGAGAAAGTGGATTTAAAGGCACTGCACATTTTAAGGCATTTTTTATTTTTTAAAGCGGTATATTTTCAACACAGTTGCGCAACAGATGGCGCTGTTTTAAAATAATCACAAAATATGAATTACTTATTGCCATATAGCCAATTGAATAAAATTTGTATTTTATTTGTATTTTGACTTTGTGGACTTATATTATTATTATAAAATTTAAACACCTCTTGCAGAGCTTTACAGTAGTTTTTAGAATTTTATATAAATTTTAGAATTCTATCCAGGGATGGGTACCTTTACATAAAATAAATATGTAAGAGTCTTAAAATTTGGTATGGCTTACTTTCAAAGCAAAATCGAACAAAAATTATTGATAGGACGCACACAACGTATGTGGGCACAGTTAGTCTAAAATAATTTTAAAACCTTTTGAAAAAATAGCAATGTCGTCTTAAAAGTGACGACAATGTGGCACCATTTAAAATCGGAGTGAACAATATTACCAATATGGTTTTTGTGTCGTTTGCGTCTTATCTCACACTGGCCGATTGATTGGCTTCCTCGAATAGCTGTACTACGGTACTGTTATTGGTGCTTACTTAACACAGTGCAACACGGAAAAAAATAACGATATACGGACACCACTACGTGATAAAAGACCAAAAAAAGACCCCTGTCTCCCAGTTTTGCCCAAAGTCCTCCAGGTTTTTTTATGGGCCCTCAAAGATGTGGGGCCTCGATGTCACTTTTGCAAAAAAATGATCATTTACTCAAGCTCATATTTTGCAACTCTCTGAGGCAAAGTTGTAGCTCTTGTCATAAAGAACAAAAATTGTAAACATATAAAATCAAAAAAACTTCATCTTCAAGGTCAAAATCGCAAAAAACTTTAAAAAATTAACATTTTTTTACCTTTTTTCCCCTGTTCAGGTCCATAGGTAGCAAACCGTTCAAAATTCAAGGAAACAATCAACTACAAAAATGAACCTAAGATCTCAATAAACAACTTTCTAGAACATATGAACTTCCTAGGAATGATTCTTAACACCGTTTAGGTAGCGCTTAGGTAGCCGGTAAATTTTTCACTTTTGCGGCTACCTAAGCGCTACCTAAACGGTGTTAAGAATCATTCCTTTGCATCAGAGAGTATATCAAAATTCCAAACGGTTTGCAAAATATAAGCTTGAGTAAATTATAATTTTTTTTAAATGACATCGAGGCCTCACATCTTTGAGGGCCCATAAAAAAAACCTGGAGGACTTTGGGCAAAACTGGGAGACAAGGGTCTTTTTTTGGTCTTTTATCACGTAGTGGTGTCCGTATATGGTTATTTTTTCGGTGTTGCACTGTGTTATCGTATATAACCTAAACATTTTAATTCAATAAGTCGGGCATTGGTGGAGCACCATTTAAAAAACGAAAATTTTCACTGGAGGAGGAGTACCATTAAACTCAATTTTTTTTACTGGAGGAGAACCGTTATACTCAATTTAATTTTACCTAGCTGAATTTGGAGTCTCACTTCCTATACAAAAGTATAGGTCGTTTTGCAGATTTTGGCGGAAGCTAAGGACATCATACCCTGGCGCTTTGCTTTAGTACCTCTGCCATTTATAATTTTTTTTTTTTTTTTTTTTGGTCAGAATCCAATAAAAAAATTTAAACAATAATATTATTTGATTGCAGCCGTATAGTTCAACAATTATTTGTTGCTCTTAAACTGTGGCAGTGATAAAAAAAGAGGTTTATAACCCTAAATCAAATAAGGAACTGGAAGGGGTTTTGTAGAGAACCTAAAACAAGAGTGTTTTGCTTCAGTAGCCTGCCCTATATAACTTTTGGATTCCCTTATACCCATTCCCCATTTTAATTTTATTTAAATCGTTTAACTCACAGTGTGAATCACGATTTGCCTTTTGTATCCAATTTATTTTAAAATATTTACGATATTTGTTTGTTTATTTTTTTTTTTTTTTTTTATATAACGACAACACATAATTGTATGTGTGTGTGTATTGAAAAATATTTGGCAATTGCTGTATTAACGCTCTTAAATATTTTATTATACTTAAATGCATTTTGTATTGTTCAACATTTTCATTCACAATTCGCCGTTATGTTTCGTTTCATAGGGTTTTTGCTGGCGGTCTGCTATTTGTTGGAGAAAAAAAAAAAACATTTTTATTTACTTTACTGTTCACAAATAAAGAGTTTTTTTTTTCTTCTTCACTGTTTGTTTGTTAGTTTGTGTATCCTGGCATGGTGTTGTTCGAACAGTTTTATTTTAAGAATATGTAGAGAGTTTGTTTTTTTTTTATTTTAATAAAAATTTATATAGTTAAATATGTTTTAATACTTATAAAAATATTGCATACATATAGGGGAGTATACACATACGAGTACATACACTTTTCTGTTTTTTGTTTATTTCATATATTTTTTTTTTTATTTGTTATTATTTTTACTTTCTTAAAAAATATTGTTGTTGTTATTTTTATTATAAATATACTACTTCTTTTTCATTGTGGTAACTGCCAAATGTTTGTTTGATTTGCTTCAATAACTCTATTATATTATTGTTTAGTTCAGTTGAGTTTTGAGGTCTTCTGGTAAGTAGAAGAAAATATATATATTTTTTTTGTTTGTTTTTTCTTAAGGAAAAGTTTAAGCAGAAATCTTTTCTTAAACTTTATTCACTTTTTTTATTTTTTTCCTTAAATGTTATTCTTGTTGATAATTTAAGTTTATTTTTATATTAATTTTAAGGCTACTTGTATGTTGTTGATAATTCCATGTAAAATGAAGCATACTTTAAGGGTTTCATTATTTATGCTATAATATTTTGTAGTAAATATTAAATGCATCATTACATTTTGTTTGTTCAAAAATCTCAGTAATGCAAGCATTTATTTAAGACAATATTTATATAAAAGATTTGCAATTCAAAGGCAAAACATAAAAATGTAAAGCATAATGTGAAGGAGTATTTGGAAATATTAACTTATAACAGCTAGAAACTTAGTAAGAAAAAAATATAAAAACAAGTTTAAATGTATGGAAACCGGTTTTTTTTAATTCTCTTTTTTTTTCTTTTAATAAAAAAAAGTCTTAAAAATCCTTTCTTTTTAAATAATTTACATGCGTGTTACTACCAGACAAATCACCATAATATTTTTCCATTTTTCACGGCATACTTTTAGGTGCACAAGTGTTGTAATGCATTCTGCAATCACATATCAACATCAACCTAACCGTTTATGTTAAAACGCATTCATGCATTAAACATTTTTCATTTTCATTTTCTTTTCTATTCTATTTAAAATCAACAATAAATTTGCGTGTTAAAATGTCAAACATAACCTGCAACAGTTCAAAAACAAACGGCGGCAGCTTAAAAACTTTGTAGAAGTTTCCGTTCAGTGTAGTGGTTTTATAAAAAAAAAACAGCAGTAAAATTACAAATGCTTGCATGTTTGCATAATTGAGTGCAGAACATTTAGACATTAATCATAAACATACAATTGCAAATAAAACATACACAGATGGATGTGCACGCACTTAATCATAGAGAGAGAAATTTAGAGAAAAAAATTTAGCTGTTAAGCAAAAAATATTTGCATCAATGAAATGTTTTAACTGATTTCAGATAAAAGTTTTATTAAATAATTAAAAAAAAGTTTTAACTGGTTTCATTAATATGTTAATTGACTCAATTATTGTGATAAAATATTTTTATCAATTAAAAGGTTTCAGATTAAAATTTAATTAAATAATTAATTAATTCAATTATTATAAAAAAATTGATTCAATTATTTGTTTAATTAAGAAATTTGTTGTTCTCTTTTAAACGATTATATATTTGAATCATTTAAAAAAATTAATTGAACTTAGTTTAAAACTAATTAAAAACTTTAATTGGTTCAAAAAAACCTACTCATAGATACAGAGAGAAAGAAAAAAGGCGTAAAAAGTAATCAAATTTGTTTCAAATAGATTTATTGATAGACCGATTGGTAGCGCGCTAGTCTATCAGTCTAGAGGTTGTGGGTTCAGTTCCAAAGACTGGGTGTTTTCTGCATAGAAGAAAAAAGCTTCGCAGATGTAGTGCTGACTTAAAAAAAAGATCTCTACTTTTTTACTTTCCTCTCAAAACACATTGAAAGAAAGAAAGAGAGAGATTAGAGTGTCAAACAACAACAATTTTCATGTGTTGCGATCCTTTAAAGTACATTTTAACTAATTCTGCCTTAAGACACTCTACTACTGAGCAGCAGTGTTGGGATTTGGCAATGTTTAAATTGTACCGCCCCAATGATAAAATTGTACCAAATCAGTATCAATTGTACCAAAATTTGGCATTAAGTAAAAAAAAAGTAAACAGCTCGAAATAAATATAGGACAAATCAAAACGTTTATGCTATGGCATTGGAAAGTAACGATAATTGACCTGGATTCCTTGAATTTCTGTGTTTATCTTGCTCATTTACTAACAATTTGCAAAATACTTATCTACTTCATAAGCAAAAGGCTTACAATATTAGAAGCTACCCAGCAGAAAATTACGTTTACTTGAAAGCTGGTTTAAGAGGGAGCGAGAAATAGACTCTTCCTTCCAACCTGCTTCAGGAAGGCAAGTGGTATGAAGACATACCACTTGGTATGTCTCTTTGCTTCACCAAATTCTTTATAAAAGTTTTTTGCATACCTGCATCCGCGTAAGTGAAAGAGATCTCTTTGTTTCGCAAAATTTTTTAAAGCAAACTTATTCGCTTAAATACCTGCGTCCTATTCAGCGAGAAAGGATGCAGTTTGTTATTATCGTCTTACAGTTATAGCATTCTCGAATGCGCTTATGAGAACCGCTATTGAAAGACATGAGTTTTATTTTACTGCTTACCAAAAGCAAAAAATATTTTCATCAATGAAAGGTTTTAGTTGATTTCGGATTAAAGTTTAATTAAATAATTAATGGATTCAATTATTATAAAAAAGTATTTTTATCAATTAAAAGTTTTAATTTGTTTCATATTAAAATTGAATTAAATAATTAATTTATTGAATTATTTGTTTAATTTTGATTTTTTTTGCTTTGTTTTAAACAAATATATATTTGAATCAATTTAATCAAAAAATTAATTGAACCTTAATTTGAAACTAATTAATATCTTTAATTGGTGCAAAAAATTTTTTCTGAAATGTAAGGAAAATGTTAAAAAATTTAGAACTACGAGTATACGTCTTCAATGCCACTGCCTTGACCTTATCTTTAATAGAACATAAATAACTAAAATAAACAAATAAAAAATATCAAATAAAAACCAATTAATATTCTAAAAGAGGGATAAGGTACTCCATGGAGTACAAAGACTTTTTTTGGACCACACTCAGGGGGATGACCCCTATTTATGCAATGAATTGTGCCACAACTAGGAAATTAGGTTATGGGAAGGAGGAAGGAGGAAAGAGGGAATAGTTTACAAAGTCTTCGTTTCGAAGTTGATTCACACAGGTTTTCCTTATTACTTAACTTTTTTTTTTAACAGAAAAAAAAATAAAATTATTCAGCCCGAAATACTAAGGAAACTATAAGATCCAACTGATCTTTTAATAAATTAAAACCCTACCGAACTTAAGAATTTATTTCTCTTTAAAAAAAAATTTTTCCAAATAAACTGAAATGAATATTGTTGGCGGCTAAGATAATATTCATCAAGTAAATATGTTTCGGATAAAAGTTCAAAGTAGCTTTACCAATTGAAAATAAAAATAAATAATTAAATAATTTAAAATACTGTAGTTTTGCATTTTTTTTTTAATTAGAATCTTCAGTAAGAGATTAGTTCTTTGTTTTTTTTTGTATCAATGATTTTTTTTTTTCTGAAAAAAATCGTAATAATAAGATTTATTCTCTCAGAATACATTAAAAGTTTCTGCTCTGGAAATACAAAAATTTCACAGAATTATAAAACTGTAAGAAAATATGCTGCTGTTCGATGTATCATCCTTTAGAGTGCACAGTGGGGCAGAATCCAAATATTTGGGATATAACCCGGCCGATAGAGTTAGGCCGATAGATTTAAGATTTGACATGAGCATAGCAGAGGAGTAAATGAGCTTAAGGGGTGGTGCTATTTGCTTCGAAAATTCGATACCTTGCACCTGCAAATTCTTTTACAGCTTGATATTTTTTTAAACTTTTGTTTAATTGTATTTTGTCTCATTCATGACGAAGAGAAATCGTTAAAGCGTTTTTATAATTATAAAAATTTGGTTGAGGTCTGCCACCAAGTTGTTGAAAAGTCCAATGGTATTTTTTAACAAATTGTTTATGTAGCAAAAGTAACAAATCATGTTTTAAAATATTTTTACAGTAGACCTGTTGAAATACTGTGAATTAAATTTTTATTTGAACTATTTTTTAAATAAATTAATAATTATTCTGGCTTTATTAATTGCCATTATGACTGATTTGTTCAAAGAAAACACAGCCTAAAACCGTACTGATGCACACACTTGGTTTCGGAAAGCAATCTAAATTGCTCTAAATTCTCTTATGTTTACACGCTTATATTCACAATCGTTTGATTTATTTTCATATTGCGAAACCGTAAAAAATTGTTCAGCAGAAAAGACTAACTCAAACTCGCCACTAACTGAAAGTGTTTTTATACCTACTAGGAGATCTGTCTGTAATTCAGTTGTTAAATCTTTAATTTTTTATTTTTTACTATCTGAACGCACACACGTTGTGTCCATCCTGACAATATTTTGTTTGATTTTGCTTTGACAGTAATCCACACGAAATTTAAAACTCTTACGTATTTACTTGATATAAAGGTTTATATGAAGGTGGATAAAACTCTAAAATTTATATAAAATTCTAAAAATTATTGTAAAGCTCTGTAAAAGGTGTTTAAAATATTTACAAATCAAATACAAATTTTATTCAATTGTCTATTTGGCAGTAAGTAATTCATAATTTGTCATTATTTTAAAACAGCGCCATCTGTTGCGCAACCGCGTTTTAAATATTCTGCTTTTAATTCATATTTTGTCATCTGTTGCGCAACCGTGTTTAAAATATCCCGCTTTCAATTCATATTTTGTCATTATTTTAAAACAGCGCCATCTGTTGCACAACCGTGTTGAAAATATCCTGCTTTCAATTCATATTTTGTCATTATTTTAAAACAGCGCCATCTGTTGCACAACCGTGTTGAAAATATCCTGCTTTTAGTTCATATTTTGTCATTATTTTAAAACAGCGCCATCTGTTGCGCAACCTTCTCTAAAATATCCCGCTTTCAAAAATGAAAGATACCTTAAAGTATGCAGTACCTTTAAATCGGTAAAAACAAATCGGCGTACTTTCAATGCTTTTTCTCCACTTTTTGTTTTTGTGAAAAAAAAAGTATCCTATATTTGAATCAGGATACTAAGGTACCTCCTCACAAAATTTTGTTAAAATCCATCCAGTAGTTTTTACGTGATGAGATAGAAAGACATACAGACATACAGACATACACAGATACAGACATACAGGATATGAGTTACTGTTTTATTATGCATAGATGTGGCTGTAATCATAGTTAATGTTTAATATGCCCTCCATTCTACGACTAGACGTATTGATACTGTCCACCAATTGACCTGGGCTTTGTATTACTTTAATTTCTGGCCTTCAACTTCTCAACCAAGGCTGGCGATGTTGCTGTTGTTAGATGTCCTGGTAACATTGCAAGATATAATGATCCGATATATAAAACATTTCTTTTCACACATGATAGTCTTAGGTAATTAAAATTATCTGCTTGTGATTCCTCATAAGATACACAGAAAACAGATTCATAATTTTTTTAAAATGATCACATCATTCTTTTTCGTTTGGCTGATACAGAAGCGTATCTTACGAGCTTGGTAACACTTCCAGCCTTGAGCTTCTAAAAGTTCTATGTATTTAAACAAATTATTAAATAGAAAAATGGGAAATTTCTAAATAGAAATTTTTCTATTTAATCATTTCTTAGTGAATGCATAAAGTCTTCCTCTAGCCAACATTACATTATATCTGTAACTAAATGAAAAATATGAACATTTATCAAATATTCCGAGTTATTACAAGCATCAGCACCAACACACAGAAACACAAAAATTTACTCAAACATGCAGAAGCAAAAAAAAAAATAATTGCAAACATGCAAAATCCTGTCACTCATTCAATTTAAACTGCATTTTATGTTGTCATATATTTAAAACATAAAAAAGGGTAGTAGCATGATTTAACTTCTATGTGTAAGTTTGTAAATATGTCCTCTAAGTTTGCTCTCGATGTTGATATTGCCCTCCATGCTAAGTTTAAGTGTGTGTGAGTGTGTTTGTTAGTATGTAAATCATTCAACAACATCAACTGGTATTCAAGAATATTTTATGCGGTCATGCAAAAGAAAATATTTTAGTTGTTCGTCCTTTTTGCAAATGCACTGTTAGTGTTTGAATTTGTTAGTTATTTGATACGGTTTGTTTGCCAGTGTTTAGCATGCAACAACATGCGTCATAAAACTATTAATTTTATTTAGAAATAGCAACAAAAAATGAAATAAAATTCATAAAAAAATATTTATAAATAATCACACACGCAGAAAAGAGCAAAATTAGAGCATAAAAATCAGTTTTAAAATTTTAAATAATTTCTAAAATTTAAAATAAATTTTAAAAATAATTTTCTAAAATTTAATATAAATTTTAAAATTAACTGAATTTCAGTATAGTTTTTTGTCCTTTTTTCATTTAGTTTATTACTCGCTTAGTTCATATTATATTCTACATGATTCTGATTCCCTTCATTTTGATGCTCTAAACACATACACAACGTCAGCCTACCAAACTGTCAATTCTAAAACAATCGTTTATAGAATATCGCCATCAAAGCTATATGCCTACACGACCGTTGTGGTTGTAGCCAACTTAAGCTACTTCCTAAATTTTTGAATTTTCTATTTGTTCATTTTTTATTTTTTCAACAGAAGTACAATTACATATAAGTTGCTAATATTTTAGCAATTGTGCTATTAGTTTGCTCCTAAATGTCGCCAATTATCCCTACGACACACGTATCATATTTTAAACAATTTATTTATACACGCTTTTTAGTTGTAGCAAAAAATAAATAAATAAAAATTAATATTTCAAACTTAGATGTGTGAAAAATAGTCCTTTCTAACGGTGGCATGCAAGCAAACGTTAAGTTCATCGTTGTGGTCGTTTACTATAAATAATTGCGTGAATTATTTTTATACAACATGAAATCTATGGTTAAAATAATATTAAAAATAATTCAGGTTTTTTTCCTATTTTCCCTCAAGTCAAGGCTTGACGCAGTTAGCAACAAGAAATACTAGCAAAGAGAACTTCTACTATATAAAACACTATTTTTATTAAGAGACATTTTAATTGTGCCGAGGGAAAATTGCACGTTTTAGTTGTTTTTTTTTTATTATTTTGTATTCAAGTTGTTTTGTGTATATGAATTCTTTAGATATTAATTAAGATAACATTTTTTAAAAAGGAAACGGCATGTTTTTATTTTAGATTTATAAAGCTAAAAGGATAAAAATAATTTGTATGACTTAGTCATGGGACGCATGAGTAATATTTATTTAATTGTGTTCTTTTACTTCAGGGCGTATGATTGATGTGAGTGTTAAAGATAAAAGCATATTATGTATACGTTTTAAAAATATATTTAAACTTTGTTTAAAAAAAAGTTTTGTCACTGAAAGAAATGTTTTGTGATACCTTTTTAAGGTCAATATGTGTTGGAAAAGTTTTGGTACAAATCAACTTTGTTTTCACACATATTTTTTGTCTCTCTAAAATATTACGAAACTGTTTATTGATCTTTATATGACAGTGGCAAAAATAGTTTGATTTTTAAACTCGAACAATATTTTGCAACTGCTGCTTTAAATATTTTTTTTGTTCTTCGATTCAAAATAAAATAAAACTTATTTGTATTCGCCATGCCGAATCTTATATACCCTTTAACATTTTCCAATTTTACAATAATATACCTTAGATTTTTACTTTTATGATTTGAACTTCATAATAATGGGTGATTTTTTTGAGGTTAGGATTTTCATGCATTAGTATTTGACAGATCACGTGAGATTTCAGACATGGTGCCAAAGAGAAAGATGCTCAGTATGCTTTGACATTTCATCATGAATAGACTTACTAACGAGCAACGCTTGCAAATCATTGAATTTTATTACCAAAATCAGTGTTCGGTTCGAAATGTTCAAATGTGACAAATTTTGTTCAGCGATGAGGCTCATTTCTGGTTGAATGGCTACGTAAATAAGCAAAATTGCCGCATTTGGAGTGAAGAGCAACCAGAAGCCGTTCAAGAACTGCCCATGCATCCCGAAAAATGCACTGTTTGGTGTGGTTTGTACGCTGGTGGAATCATTGGACCGTATTTTTTCAAAGATGCTGTTGGACGCAACGTTACGGTGAATGGCGATCGCTATCGTTCGATGCTAACAAACTTTTTGTTGCCAAAAATGGAACAACTGAACTTGGTTGACATGTGGTTTCAACAAGATGGCGCTACATGCCACACAGCTCGCGATTCTATGGCCATTTTGAGGGAAAACTTCGGAGAACAATTCATCTCAAGAAATGGACCGGTAAGTTGGCCACCAAGATCATGCGATTTGACGCCTTTAGACTATTTTTTGTGGGGCTACGTCAAGTCTAAAGTCTACAGAAATAAGCCAGCAACTATTCCAGCTTTGGAAGACAACATTTCCGAAGAAATTCGGGCTATTCCGGCCGAAATGCTCGAAAAAGTTGCCCAAAATTGGACTTTCCGAATGGACCACCTAAGACGCAGCCGCGGTCAACATTTAAATGAAATTATCTTCAAAAAGTAAATGTCATGGACCAATCTAACGTTTCAAATAAAGAACCGATGAGATTTTGCAAATTTTATGCGTTTTTTTTAAAAAAAAAGTTCTCAAGCTCTTAAAAAATCACTCGTTATAAAGATAAAGACAACATTTTTTGTAAAAATTTAATCGAAAATTTTTTGTAAAAATTTTATCGAAAATTTTTTCGTAAAAATTTTTATAGAAAATATTTTCGTAAAAATTTTTATAGAAAATGTTTTCATAAAAATTTTTATAGAAAATTTTTTCATAAAAATTTTTATAGAAAAGTTTTTCGTAAAAATTTTTATAGAAATTTTTTTCGTTAAAATTTTTATAGAAAATTTTTTCGTTAAAATTTTTATAGAAAATTTTTTCGTTAAAATTTTTATAGAAAATTTTTTCGTTAAAATTTTTATAGAAAATATTTTCGTTAAAATTTTTATAGAAAATATTTTCGTTAAAATTTTTATAGAAAATATTTTCGTAAAAATTTTTATAGAAAATATTTTCGTAAAAATTTTTATAGAAAATATTTTCGTAAAAATTTTTATAGAAAATATTTTCGTAAAAATTTTTATAGAAAATATTTTCGTAAAAATTTTTATAGAAAATATTTTTGTAAAAATTTTTATAGAAAATATTTTCGTAAAAATTTTTATAGAAAATATTTTCGTAAAAATTTTTATAGAAAATATTTTCGTAAAAATTTTTATAGAAAATTTTGTCGTAAAAATTTTTATAGAAAATTTTGTCGTAAAAATTTTTATAGAAAATTTTGTCGTAAAAATTTTTATAGAAAATTTTTTTGTAAAAATTTTTATAGAAAGTTTTTTCGTAAAATTTTTTATAGAAATTTTTTTTTGTAACAATTTTATATTTTTATAAAAAATTGTTTGTACCAATTTTCTATTTTTATAGAAAATTTTTTGTAACAATTTTCTATTTTTATAGAAAATTTTTTGTAACAATTTTCTATTTTTATAGAAAATTTTTTGTAACAATTTTCTATTTTTATAAAAAATTTGTTGTAACAATTTTCTATTTTAATAGAAAACTTTTTGTAACAATTTTCTATTTTTATAGAAAATTTTTTGTAAAACAGTTGGACCTTCCTGCAATGGGGGGTCATATTGACCCCCAATATACCTATTGACTGGTTCCCAGTGCGCACCTTGTGGGTCTATCGGCTACCTCCATGTGTATTGCTTTCTATGAAGGCCTTTAATACAAATCAAAGCAGAAAAACCCTACCAACCTAAAAATAAAGAAAAATCTACCCTCTCAGTGGGTTATTGATTTCCCGAGATCCATATGCACTCCATGCGATCTACTGATCGCACTGTTTTATTTATTTAACAAAAAAAAAAGCAAAAGAGATTCATTACATCCGAAAAAATTAAAACAAAGTAAAAAAATATATGTAGTTGGGGGTGGTTTTTTTCCCACAGCCTCGAATGGAATGGTCTAATGTTGCTGAATTATATTAGCGAAATTTTCGAAACTATGCCTGCCAGATTGGGGGCTTTAATTTTCTATATCTCTTCTGGTGCCTTGGCAAAGTTGATTTCAACCCGAACACAGACGGACAGACGGACGGACATCGCTTAATCAACTGCTCTATGTATAAGGATTCAGAATATATATACTTTATGTGTTTGGAAATGAATATTGTAGCAATTACACACGGAATGACAAACCCTTTCCATCTGTGGTGAAGGGTATAAAAATATAAAATAAAAATTTTGGAACGTGAAATAAAAAATAAATTTTAGCCATACTATTTTGAACAAAAAAGTTTACAATTACGGTTTTAAATTAATCTGGTGTGCCCAGTATCTGGTACTAGGTGAAATTTTGTGTAGCCCAGATCACTTTAGAAAAATTTCGCTTACAAAAAAAAAATTTTTTTGGAAAAAACATTCATTCCAAATTCCAAGTTGTATGCTGTGCTGTACTGTATATTGTTGCTATCAAAGGGTTTAAATTTGGAGTCGAAAGGGTTCGATGTTGGATACAGTAATCGGTTGGTTAAAAGATGATGACTCTGCTTCTGCAGTCAGCGAACAGGATCAGTTTCGCCTATCGACAGGCTCCCTCAACTTGGTAAGTCGTAGCATAAAAGCGTTAAGGTGACACCTACAACCATCTGGGGTCCGCTACAAGTGTACTCCATAGCACTATTCTGTGCTGCAGTTAGAATAAACGAAATAATCCAGAAAATTGAATTGAAAAATAGGAAATGTTGACAAGGAAAACCAAGAAAACTCCATAACAATTGCAAAGAAGATAAACGCAAAAGTTTAAATTAAACTGCTTAAATCGTTAAAAAATATTAATTGGTTAAAATTGTTTAAAATAAGAAAAAATCTAAGTTTTAGAAAAAAGCAAAAAAGGAACAGTGTTTTAGAAATTCGTCTCAAATTCGTCTATAAACGTTTAAATCGAAATAGGGTTGTCCTTTCTTGGTGCCTATAGAAACAAACAAAACAATGCAGCCTGGCTAAAGGTACGACAGGATGTTACGACAGCAAGTCGAATTGGCGGCAATTAGTTCGCGAATGCCAGACATCTCTAGCAGAGTTGTCGAGACATTCCAAGCTGATAATCTTTCGGGCACATGCGTAGGTGACTGATAACGTGCATGACTCAAGACTCAAATTTTCGTGAGGTGATAGAAGACCTCACGAAAATTTCCTTTACTCAATCTCCTTTAATTTGGTGTATAAAGGCGAATGAGAAAGGGGTATTCAACTGGTCAATTCGACCAGTTTGGGAGAAGTGTGAAATAAATCCGGTAAAAAGGCAAAAACGGAAAAGTCTCTTAAAATCATAACATATAGTCAAAATCGCTTATAAACTCTCGTATTGGAATAGATTGGCCTCTAATATAAAAGATCTACACCAACAAAAAATTGAGGATGAAGTCTAGAGCAAAAAGCCGGTCAGTAAAAGGACAAAGAAAAGGAAAAAATAACAAATATTGAATCATGGTTATGCAGGTGAAGGATTTATAAGTTTCAGCACAGCATTTGTTGTCTTGAGAGTTTTCTTTTTTATCCTTTTCTTATTTTCTGGTTTCGTATATTTATGCAAATACTCTGTCAAAAGTTTTTAGTCAAACTAATTCTAGTAAATAATAAAATACTTTTTCGTACTTGTTATTTAAGACATTATTTTAAAAACTAAATTTTTTAGACTTTTGCTTTATAATTTATGAGGCAAAATTTGTTTGTAGAGTTTCTTACTTTATCTAAAACTTGCAACAAAAAAACAACACACACACACACACACACAAACAAATTGTATGAGCAACTTTAAAAAAGTACGTGTTTTCTAGTTTTTTCTCCCTTTTCAAAATGTTTGTGCATAAAATTCCTTTTTTTCTATTTCATTCTCCTTACAAGGTTACTTGATGTTTGAATGCTGTAGAACTTAAGAATAAATAACTGCGTTTGTTATAATGTTTGTATGCGTATATGTGTCTGGCTGTGTGTGTGTATGTGTATGTGATATATTTTTAATATAAAAGTGTGTGGAAGTGTATGCACTTTTTTTCGCAAAAGATTTATGACGCCTGCATAATACACACACATACACACACACATTTACACACTATTATATAATAAGAAAAAAAGTTTAATAAAACAAACAGCATAACAATGTCGTTGAAGTAGAAGTAGCAGCAGTAGTATTGGTAGTTGAACAACTTGTACACAAAAAAAAAAGGTTAAAGTTTATTCAACATTAAATAATTTACATTTGAAAAGAATGTTGACTATTAAAAAAACAATGAGAGAATACAGCGGAGTGGCTGTAAATAAAATATAAAAGTCATAAAAGAACAAAAGAAACTGAAAGCTGTAACTATGGAGTTTAATATAAAGATATATTTGTATACCAAACAGCAGGTAGGGGCTAGGGGAGGATTTTGTAAGAAATTTAATAAATTATTTTATTACCAGAAAAGCTACTTAATGGACAACCAAGCTTTACCATAAGTTAGATTTTGTTAATGTGGGACTACTTTACAAGAATTTGTATACTATGAGTCCTTTAGAATATAATTTAAAAGAAAATTTGTTAGATTGCTCAGCTCGCTGGTTTGTGAATTCGCAACCTACTCACTTGCAGTCTTATTGCTACTTTGCAATACCTGAAAGAGCGAGGTGCAGGGAGTGCCTGGAAAACCACACTAGGACTATTGTTGAAATATCTCAAAGCCCGGTTAAATCAAATTTTTCTAATGTATGTGAAGATTAATACATCGTGTTTAATACGTTTTTGAAAAAATATAGCATGCGATAAAAATGTTTTCCCAAAACATTTTTTACGTATTCTGCACAGATTTTCGGACTTTCTTAAGAAATATTGTTAATGCTACCAAACCCTACGATCTGAGGAAATCATTTATTCTATTATCTATTGTTTTACTATTCCACCAGGATTGATTCCCTGAGATCGAAGAGTTAGGACACAGTGGATATTTGCCTTAGAGAACTCATTTACTAAAAATTTTCACTAACTAACATATTCCAACAGGTTTGATTCCCTGATATCGAAGCGTTTGAAAACAGTAATAATTTTTTTCCAAAATAGTCCAAAAATCTGGGCAGAATACGTACTAAATATATGGAGTAAATCTTTTTCATCGCATGCTATATTTTTTCAGAAACGTATTTAACTTGACAAGACTCTTTGCACACGTTTTTCCTGCTGTTGTCAATATCCGCAAGCCTCGAACAGTCTTAAAAAAAGTCGCAAACGAGGCGCTTCACTTTTTCCTCCCCTCCTCCTCCTTCTAACAACTTCTGCAAAAGACATTATATATAGAGGACACCAAATGATGCAATGCCCTATAAGCACAGCTACGAGTGTGCCCTACTGTCTAGTCTACTCTCTAGTCTTTCTGGTCTACTGTAAGTCTTGAATCGTACAGGTTTTGTGCAGTATAACAACACTTTACGATTGCCACCAATCGCTTTTTGTGTGTGATACAGTCACAATGAGTAGCAATTTATATAATATGGCAAGCCTTTCCAAGGCAAGCCTAGATCCTCTTGCTTAGGGGTTTGGAGACTATCCAAACTCCGTCTGTTGAGAGTGCAACAGCACACTTGATCGACCTTGCACCTTACCTACTTAATCGATCTTAAACCACAACCACCCCCGAAGGGGACCTCACCAATAACCGGTCACAGAGAGGATAGGATCTCTGTGGGGCCACCGATTCCCGTGGTACCAGTCCTTTGGGCACTGGTCGGGCCTCGAAGAGAACCCGTGATTTTACTCACAGACCTTTTCTTCCAGATTTAGGCTCTAGGAACCCTAGCGTCTGGTGCCCCTATTTTCCCCGAGTGGACCGCGTCAAAGAATTTGCCATATTCCTGCAGTGACAATTGGAAACCCCGGGGGTAATCGTACAGGTTATCAATTACCTCTGTGTGGCGACGTAGCCAAACTTATAACAGGTTAGAATGTCTCGACAACTATTCTAGAGATGTTTGTAATTCGCCAACCAATGTGAATGTCATATAACGTTGGAAAGTCTAGAAAACTCTTTTAAAGATGTCTGGCATTCGCCAATTCGCCTTGCTGTCGTTACTAAATCGCATGTCTTTAACATACAACCTGTTGTACCTCAACCAGCCTGCCAGAATACTGCTACATTATTCAGCTGATCTAGCAAGTTCATCCGGAATTATATTCCCGCGCATCCAAATATATCGGCGAGCTCAAACTAGTACCGGATTGGAATGTCGCACCATCTTGTCTAGAGATGTATGAGATGTATATAGATGTTGTATAAACTCCCAATAAAGAATTTATCATTGTCTTGGTATCGGTACAAAACTGGTAATCTTTACCATACATCTTGTGGTACATCAGCCAACATGCATTGGATTTAAAGTTATACAATGGGTGCCCCGATGGCCTATAAATCTGCAGTTGTGGGCTCGATTCTCACCAAAGACTGCTTCTGTTTAACTACAACTGTGGCAGGAAGGCTAAAAAGATATCTACTTGAATGTATTCAAGTTACTTACTGCGTTTGTGAGAAACCTTTGATACTTCATATATCTTATTGCTAAGATAAAAACTCAAGAAGACAATACTTGCAAACTATTCCTGGAAGAGCTTGATGCAGTGGCGCACAATCTGTGCTCAGCATACCGCATAGAATTATGCTAAGAACCACCTAGCAGTCACTTATTAAATGTGGATGCTTTGTCAGTAAATGTAAGCAACTATGAGGGACTCTTAGATAGTGGTGGCAACTTCTACTACTTTCAATTACTCGACTGTACTTAATAGTTAACAATTGGGTACTCAATAGCACTCAATACTTTCCTTAACACAATAGAAATGCACCGTTAATCAGAGTTTTAATGAAGTCGTTATATTTTCTATTTAATTTGTTTCTAAAAATATAACGAGTATCGAGTAAATACTTTCGATTATTGAGTACTCAACAATATGATTAAATACTCGGACATCACTGATCTGCAATGAGAAAGAAGAAAGTCGACAATTCCCAGTCGACACTGTAATATCACTACTGTCGAGAGTAAAGACGACTAAATACTTTTGAGTATTGAATACTCAAAAATACTCCATACGCGATACCCATCACTTAATACTTTGGCAGCACTGCTCTATAATGAGGAAGAAGAAATTCGACACTATGAAATCACTACTGTCGAAAATAGAAGCGAGTAAATACATTAGAGTATTGAGTACATAACAATATGATCAAATACTCCATACACTGTACCCGCCAATTAACACTTTGCCAGCACTGCTCTTTAATGTGGATGAAGAAAGTCGACAGTTCCCAGTCGACTCTATGAAAGTACTACTGTCGACAGTAAAGGCGACTAAATACTTTCGAGTTTTAAATACCTAAAAATACGATCAAATACTCATTACGCGGTACTCATCACTTAATGCTTTTCCATCACTGCTCTGTAATGCGGAAGAGGACAGTTTCCAGTCGGCACTATGAAATCACTACTGTCGAGAATAAAGGCGAATAAATACATTCGAGTATTGAGTATTTAACAATATAATCAAATAATCCATACTTAATCATCCTCCATCACTTAATACTTTGCCAGCACTGCTCTGTAATGAGGAAGAAGAAAGTCGACAGTTACCAGTCAACACTTTGAAATCATTATTGTCGAGAATAGAAGCGAGTAAATAATTTTGAGTATAGAGTACTTAACAAATACTCAATAAGCGTTATCCATCATTTAATACTTTGCCAGCACTGCTCTATAATTAGGGAGAAGAAAGACGACAATTCCCAGTCGATAGTATGAAATAACTACTGTCGAGAGTAAAGACGACCAAATACTTTCGAATATTGAGTACTTAACAATATGATCAAATACTCCATACGCGATACCCATCACTTAATACTTTTTCATCACAGCCCTGTAATGAGGAAGAAGAAAGTCGACAGCTCCCAGTGGATCTATGAAATTACTAATGTCGAGAGTAAAGTAAAAAATATGATCAAATACTCCATACGCGGTATCCGACAATTAATACTTTGCCAGCACTGCTCTGTAACAAGGAGGAAGAAAGTCGACAGTTCCTAGTCGACAGTTCCTAGTCGACACTATGAAATTACTGCTGTGGAGAATAAAGGCGAGTAAATATATTCGAGTACTTAAAAACATGATCAAATAATCCATACTTAATCATCCTCCATAACTTAATACTTCTTCATCAGAAGAAAGTCGACAGTTCCCAGTCGACACTATAAAATTACTACTGTGGAGAGTAAAGACTAGTAACAGCATGAGACTTAATTAGAGTATGGTAGTCGCACGTTACCATAACCTATAACAAATCATTGAGGAACGAACAGGCCAAACAAGTTTAAGGTTTGCTTTGTTACTTCTTGCAAGGTTGCTTTTTCACACAATTTTTTTTTTGAAAAATTTCACTAAATTGCCGAATTTTTCTTAACGTCATCAAATGCTTGTTAAATTTAAAAATCATTATTACCAAAATTATCTTTTTTTTTACAACTAACAATTTTCTTTTTCTTTTATCTTTATTGTATTCATTTTCAATTTCTTGGCATAAACAGCAGCGACAAAAAAAAATTCACTTAAATTTTTGATATTCTTCTTTATTAAAAATTCATTTCATTTATTATTCATTTTCGACAGACATATTTAACGGAAATGCTCCAGGGATTTGTTAAAGATTTAGTTAGATGTATTTGCTTATTATCAAAGAAAAAAAAAAAGAATAAGAAAACTTATTTCAAAATTTTCTAAAGAATTCAAATAATATAAATATTTATTTTTTTATTTTTTTTTTTTTTTTGTATCCTACTGCTTGGACCAATAAAAATATTTTATTTTTATTAAATTGTTTTGCCACACAACGCACTTACCCACAACTTGTGTATGATTTTGAACATTTGAACACTGTAGTAGAAGACATTGGGCTGGTCATGCTGATACATGCACGTGCGGGGATTTACATAAAATTTATTTAATTTTTTTTTCTCTTCCTTTGCTGTTACCAACCAAAGACTCTCGCAAAATACAATAATTGAATTTCAAATTTCATTTTTTGAGATTTTATTCATGTGTTTTATTATTTTATATGAGATTGTCAATTTTCATAAATTGAATGAAATTTTTTTTATTTAATTTAAAACAATTTACAATTTGGCAGGAAATTTGTTGAGTGTTCGGTTTACAGGTAAAGAAAGGAAAATTGTTGCAAATTGCCTACTTTGCCCTTAGGCTTTTAGTTGATTTACAGATTTTCTATAACTTAATTGTTTCTTTAGTTATTGGGAAATTTTATAAGTATTTCAGCGATTTTTGTTATTTGAGCGATTTTTTTGCTTATAGGTATTTAAAATATCGCGCTTTCAATTCATATTTTGTCATTAATTTAAAACAGCGCCACCTATTACGTAAACCTGTCAAAAATAAAAGATGCCTCAAAGTATGCAGTACGTTTAAATCGGTATAAAAAAATCAGAGTACTTTCAAGGCTTTTTCTCCACTTTCTGCGAAAAAAAGTATAATTTATTGGAATGAAGATACTAAGGTACCTTCTCACAAAATTGTGTGAAAATCCATCCAGTAGCTTTGACATGGTGAAGACAGCCAGACAGGAAATGAGTTACTGTTTTATTATATGTCTAGATTTACAGTTCCATCTCAGAAAGGGTCATTAGCAAAAAAATCTAAAGGAATCTCATTGCAGTTCCGAGGTGGCTAATTGGCATCACCAAGACGGCTGATAGCACGATTACCAAACTTAATGCCAAAATATCGATTTTTTTGAAGGAGCTTTGTGAAATGGTGCGCCGTCCTGCTGTATCCATAGATATACAGTTTCATATCTTCCATTCTAGGCCGTAAAAAATCCGTAATCATGACTCGAATTAAAATGGGTCAATGATGAAATCTCTCCAAAATTCACACCAGACTGTAACTGCTTTTTAGCTTCTCGACTATGACGTGAGGGTTTAATGATCCCTAGATATGGCACTTTTTTTTTTGTGTTGACATAATCGGTTAAAAATAGCAAGATGAATATGAGCCCGGTCAGAAAAAATAATTTTTTTAAGCAAATTCGATGTCCGATTAAAGCTTCTGTAAGGCCAAATTGAGCTGCTGTAAGGAATTGCATACACATTTTCCCATGATTTCTACATCAATTGCAAGCGAATAATTTAAGATCTCTATGCAAAAATGTTATCGTGTTGAAGCGTGAAATACCGTGGTGTTGAGATTGTTGGTTAATCATTGTTTTTGGATTGAGTTACATATTTTCAGCCACAGTAGCCACATTTTCGTCGGTACTCTACTAGCACGCGTGTCTCACAAATTTTTGGCATAATATTGAGAACAACGCTCGCATTGAATGCTTCATTCGGCGCACAGCTTGGGCTACATTTCCAAGGAAAAAAGTTTTCAATATTTCTTAAAGTTGTTCAAGTGTGTTCGCGGAGCTACGATACTGACTAATAGTCAATATTTCGAACAAAAAAAATCTGTCAGCGTGAAATAAAATATTTTAAAATACACGTACGCTCGTATTGATCGTTATGATTAGAGATGGGTTTAGACCTGGGTATTTACTCAACGCTGGGTATTTACCCATTTTCATACCCGGGTATTTATCTAATTGCGGGTAAATACTTATTTGAATAACAAATAATTGTTGTTACGTAGAATAACAGAAATGTGAACATTTTCGAATTTATTTTGGACATACATATATTGTTTAAGTATTTTGTTTATACATTTTTTTGAAGCGTTTTTGCTCAGTTTTAACTGCATCAAATACAAAAAGAATTCTTAATAAGAACCGTGTGCTTATGGCAATTCAATGTAATGAGTGGGAGCGATGGCAACAACAACGCTGAAGCAACTAGAAAGATTACAGTTTCAAAACCCAAGCTTGAGCCTCAGGTGCTTAAAAAGAATTTAGTTCATTTATTCTTAAATATTTGTTCCCAGCGATTAGAAAATGAAATAAAGTGCGCGTGTTGATAATTATATTTTAAATGATGGGAAGACCGAAAAATGAAACTGAAAAATGAAATGAAACACACAATGTCACAGGCGCTAAACATAAATGTAATGGCAGATTTTGCCAATTACAAGGCCAGAAATGATTTCTGGGCAAAAACTTTTGTCTGGAGCTGTTTGGATGAAATTTCTCCAGTAACTTGGTGGAAGGGAATTTGTGGAAGCACGCAATTAAGCAAATTATATGTTCGAATTTTAACAGCTCCCTGTACTTCAGCTGCTACTGAACGTTCCTTTAGCACCCACAGCTTCATTCACTCAAAAAAAAGGAACCGTTTAACAACACAAAGAGCAGGAAAAATAATATATATATCGTGCTACTGGAACTTGCTTTTTAAATATAGTTTACCACCTTCAGCAGAAAACACGCACATCACTCAATTTGAAAATGTCATAAATTCTTCACTAGAAGTTACTCAAGACGATATCCCTTCAACTGCAACAGGAATCACGCACTCTACTCGATATGAGTTTTTATCGGATACGGACAGCGACAGCGATTACGATTAAATTTGAAAATTATTTCATTTGTTATTAAAAAATCTAATACATATGTAATAAAAACTTGAAATCTTTTTAATTATTTAATTTACCTTTTGGGTATTTATCCTTGTACCACCACTAGTTATGAAGATGATGTTTCTTTTTTTCAAATTTAAGTTACCAGATTTTTGTGACTTTGGCGTTTTTATAGTATTTAACGATTTTTTGTTTTATTTGATGTAACCATTTTTTTTTAACTTATTGTTACATTTTTAGATTTGTTGTGATTTCCAAAATTGTTTCTGTTTCAAGAATTTTGTCCAATTATATTTTATTAATTTTTTTTTTCAAATATTTTATTTCCTGATACATATTTTTGCGCCAAATTCGTGTTGTATAAGTTGATGACAATGTTTTTTTTTTTTTTGTTTTGTTAATTTGACTTATTCACCTTATTCTGTTTGGCACCATAGATATCGTCGTCACTTTTGGGGTGACATCACTTTGCACTTTGTATCGACGACGTCATCAATTTGATAGCAATTTGGTACTACCTAACAATATTATGACGACCTCGACGATTTAAAGACAATTTGTGTCAAATAAAATACACATATCTAATTTTTTATTTGATTTACAATTTTTTAAGAAAAATTTTCAAAATAAAAATATAAATAAATTTCAAAAACAAGTTTTTCGTATCCGAGTATAGATTGTTTATTGATTCCACCCCTGGTAGCCTTTGCCACAGTTTCACATCCACACCTTTTGCCACCCATCGTGCAATCTTCTTGGAGGGCCAATATTACGGGGGGTACATTCTCTTTGGAAGCTTCTAGCAAGTAAAGGATTTGTTTCAACTTCCACTAGTTTTTCGAATGGGCTTAGAATTGTTATTTTAATTTTTTCCGTTTTTAATTTGTTTTTTCAAATCGTTTGTAAAAACAAAGACGACATAATCGTCGTCGACACAACATAATTTCGTCGTTACATTTTCTTACTAAATACAAAATAAAAATAAAGTCATCGATAAATGTTAAGGTCGACACAATACGACGACGTTTTGTGTCGTCGTATTGTGTCGACGCCAAATAGAATATATATTTATTCCTCTAACTCCCACTGGAGCATAGGGCGCATAGGGATTTGGGACTTTCACCAAAGGTGCACGTAGTGTGGAAAATTTTCTGACTGTCATTCACTTGGGAATGACCAGTAACGATTCCTCTGTTCGAATGTCCAAGCAGCTCACTACTTCCAGTCCTACACCAAGTATATCCCGGGCAATGGCTTTTCAGATTCCTCTGAAAGCTAGCTACAGAGTGAGAAGGCGCCCAGTCATGTAGCCTGAATGGTAACAGTACACCTTAACGTCTCCGGCAAGTAGCTAAAATACATGAATGTTTGCTGTAGCATGACTGTAACGTGGGATTGGACACATAGATAGAAGTCCTATCAACAATCTAAGAAAGGAAGGTCAGCAACCCACCTTTTTGAAATACAATTTGCTAATGAATCGCAAATAGAATAAGGGAGATTATTAATTTAAAGTGTTCATAGTTTTTTTTTTTTTTATTAAAGCAAATTATGCTTATTTTTAAGTAAATTATTCATTTCATAGAATTTTGCATATTAAGTATGTATGCTGTAGTATGTTGGTAGTTTTATTTATTTTATTACCTGACAATATTTTGTTCTATTTTGCTTTGAAATAAACCCAACACAAATTTTAAGATTCATACTTTTATAGTGCTTTAGTTATGGTTTAAGTATTTTTTATGTATAGAGGTACCCACCCCTGGATGAAATTCTAAAATTTATATAAAATTCTAAAATTTTAAGTATTTTCTTTATATGGACGTACCCATCCCTGGATAATTTTTTAAAATATATATAAAAATTCCAAATATATTGTAGAGTTCTGTAAATAGTGTCTAAAATATCATGCTGATAAAAATAAATTTTCTCTTAGAAATTAGATGTGATGCGAAAAAGAGGTATCCTATATTTAAACCAAGATAGTAAGGTACCTTCTCACAAAATTTTATTAAAATGCAATCAATAGTTTTTACGTGATGCGAGCACAAACAGACAAAAAATTTTCCATTTCGATATATAACTGCAGCCGTAAGAAAATTTTCAAAAAATATTGCATGTACAGAAATTGTCCTGTTACAACTTTATTATAAGTATAGCTTAGATTTTTTTTAAATAATTTTAGTAATATAATTTTAATAAATAAATTTAAGAAAAATAAATTTGTTATGGCTAAATTAGAGGCATAAAATAATATCCACTTTGAGATCTAAATTGCTCTTTATCAAAATCTTTTACAATTAATTTAAAACTAAATTACTGCAATAAGCATCTTTATTTATATAAATAAATAATTTAAAAAAATTAGTTATCCCCCCTAAAAAGTTAAAACAAAAAAATGTATGAAAGTAATACAAACAAAGACCTGTACTTCCTGACAGCTTCCTTAAAATCTTGTTTCAAATTGTTATAACAACAACGACCTTCATTAAATAGACTTAATAACAGGGAAATATGAAAGCAACAAAACAAAAATAAAAGCAGAAGATTAAGAACAAAATCTTCACATTTTTCCTTTGTCAATACATAATGCTATTAAGGATTTGTTCGCTTGTTCGCTTTGTTTTTTCACTTTATTTTTTGGACATTCAGATTTTTCTTGTGATATTTTTAGGTTGCCGTTGAAAGAAACAAACAATAAACTTTTGTTGTGTGTTGGTGTGATAAAAGGACACTTAAGACTTTGCAATATTTATTATTCTTCTTTTCATCTTGTTATTTTCTCTTGGAAAATGTATGCAAATTAACAGGTAAAAGACGAGAAAATATATAAATGAAATTGACAATTTTCTTTTATTAAATGATAGAAATTTTATTTGAGTTTATTGTTTGAACAACAACCATTTGAAATAATGGAAAATCCTTGCAGAGTGGATTTAAAAAAGAAGAAAGTTGCTTTTCATTACAGATGTCATAAAATAAAGCTCTCTTATTTCATCAGAATATTAAAAACCTAATTTTTTATATATATTTTTTTTATTTAAATTTTATTGTCCTTTAAAGTTTGAAATGGTTTCGTTGCTGCTACTTCTGTGGCAGATGTGTTACAAAAACTGTCGCTGATTTCCATGTGTTAACGAGGCACACTTTTTAGGGGACTGTTGGTTGCTTGACTTTATCACCCTCATATAAACCATAAGAGGTCATTTTATTCTCGTTTAACAAATTATTATTCTAGAAGCAGTAAAGGATAATACATTTAAAGAAAAATATAAAAAAAAGAAAAATATAAAAAAAAGAAAAATATAAAAAAGACAAATTTAAAAAAAAGTAAAAATATATTTTTGTTCCCCTTCACATCCAGGTTATTTAAAACCTGTTCATGTTCTCTTCTTTTTGTTTTTTTTTTGTTTTGTTTTGTAATATCTATTAAATAATTCAAAACATTCCCAATTGTATTTTGTTTTAAAATTGTTGTTGTCGTTGTTGTTATTTATTTGTACGAGTATTAAATAAATTATTGTTGTTTCATTTTATTGTCAAATTTCCTCACCATTTAACTTTAGAAAACAAGCTGCCATTTAAATCCATATAATCCCAATTTAGTTTATAAACTACAAGAAATTGTAATTTTCTTAAAACACACACTCACTCACACATACACACACACACTTACACATACACACATATACACACATACTAATAGCTGAATATGTGTTGGTAAAACAAATTTCCACTCCATAGTTCTGATGGCAGCTATGACAGCTCTTAACACTTAAGAATGCCATCAAATAAACTTTTTGGTGTTCAATTACTTTCATCTAACTTCAAGTGATCTAAGGCTGATGGAAACTTTACTAACTACAGGTAATCCATAAAGAAGGCAAAGAACATTTTTTTTTACCAAAAAAACTTTTTTTTACTTATTTGGTAAATATTGTTTATAAGTAAATTTCCAGTTTCTTAAACGGCAACAAGCTAAATAAAATTAACAATTAAATCATTAGCCTCTTAATTAGGGGTAAAGAGTTAACCTAACACAGGCACTTGAGCCAGACATGGGCAATACAATTACATTTCAATTACGATTAAAATTAAAATTACAGGTGTAATGTATAATTGCTTATTCTGAATTACACAATACAAGCAATACATACTAGAGACTAAAGTCAATTACAATTACTTGTAATGTGTAAGTGAAAATTTGTATTTAAACATTCACATGTAATTGTAATTGGAAATTTTGAATTACAAATTATAAGTAATTGTAATTGTAATTAGTCAGTGCCCATTGCTTTAAATTGAACAAAACTCAATTATGTTCTTAACAATTTTCCATTACATGTAATTATAATTGAATTTTTTCAATTACATTTACATGCAGTTGTAATTATGTTATGTTCTTAACAATTTTCCATTACATGTAATTATAATTGATTTTTTTCAATTACATTTACATGCAGTTGTAATTGGAAATTTTTAATTACAAATTATAAGTAATTGTAATATTTAGAGCTAAAGGCCACAGCAAGCTTTAGCAACAATCCTTTTAACCTGTAATTTGTAACTATAAGTCAATTATTACAATAAATAAATAAATAAATAAATAAATAATTGTAATTGTAATTATAATTATAAATTTTCAATTACAAATTACATGTAATGTTTAATAAAAAAAAAATATTAATTACAAATACAAATAGTTAAAGTAAATTGTAATTGAAAAATTCCAATCACAATTACATATAATTGCGTAATTGCAAGTGTTATTAATTACAAACTGCAACCCCCAAGTCTGACTTAAACAAATTTGGCAAAAAATTCAGCTGAATACCTTTTTGGTAAAATATATATCATTTATCAAAACAAAAGCCATATTCCTATACCAGCATCATTTTTGCTTTGAAGAACGGAAAGGTATTTTACTGTGCTCAAGTAGCATTTCTCCCATAATTAAATGTTTCTTACATAAGGGTTTCTTATTTTATAAAGGAGGCCTTTCTTTGCAAACTTTGTGATGTCCCATAGAATATAAAATTTAATCCTCTATTATCTAAAAGGAGGGGCGTCAGTTGTGACAGATATTATGTGTATTTTCTTCCAAGCTAATTTTGTTCTTGACACAACCAATTTCCCCCAGTGGATTCATTATTACATAGGGGGAATATCGAAGCAGACCACTTAATAGATGAGTCTCTTTTCGACCCCCTACCATCCTCAGTGATTATAGGCAACCGATTTGTACTTTATGGCAACCTTATGTTCATTGAGTCACGTGCTATAACCTGCCTTTAATCTAGGCCTTAGTTATTTTAGGCTGTCGACTGGTAGGTGTTCTGATTTCTAGGATTTGTTCAAGGCTTAGTTCACCATGGCATCTACATTTAGCAAGGTTCTGCCCGTGGCCCAAAGTCTTATGCTGGCTAGCGATGGATATTCACACACAATGTGCGCTACCGTCTTTCAGGCATAGTGTGCTATTATCATCTTCGATTTTTGTCTTGGTTAGATGATACTTGAAGTTTCCAAGCAGTGTGCTCTAAGCCAGTTCTTAAGTATCAAATTTATCAATTTGACTGTCCTCAAGAGTTTAACAAGAGTATCTCTTGAGAGTTGTTCATATCTGTTTTATCTGGCCAAAAAAAAGTGTAATTCCTTCAAAGACTGACGTGTTCACCTCTTGCATGGCCACCGCTGTTGTATTCTATTTAATTTTCTTTTTTTAACGAAATTAATAAAAAGAATTGATAAATTTCCTAGGAAGAGAGAAAATTTATAGGAAAATTTCCTAGGAAGAGAGAAAATTTTTTAAAGGTCTATGAAATGGAATTTGCTACTGCATTAAATATCTGTTTTAGCCGACGACGACGATCTCAGGAAAGGTGTGGAAATAAAGAATATGTTTAGGAAATTATAAAAACTAACCAAAGAGTGACAAGAGGACTAGCGAGACTTGAAATGAAACACGAAATTTGTTTGTCCTTTTTTTGGCGTTAAGAATGGGCCCATATCAAAAAGTACATTTTAAAGGATTTGTGGGTTGGTACAATAATTAATGACTGGTGATATAGTAGAACACTAAAGGCTAACACACTGTGTAATTGTATAAGTCATGGCAAAATAACCATATACGGACACCACTACGTCATAAAAGACCAAAAAAAGACCCCTGTCTCCCAGTTTTGCCCAAAGTCCTCCAGATTTTTTTTATGGGCCCTCAAAGATGTGGGCCTCGATGTCATTTTTGCAAAAAAATGATCATTTCCTCAAGCTCATATTTTGCAAACCGTTTGAAATTATGATATACTCTCTGAGAAACAGTTGTAGCTCTTGTCATAAGGAACAAAAATTGACATATAAAATAAAAAAAACTTCATCTTCAAGGTCAAAACCTCAAAAAACTTAAAAAAATTCAACTTTTTTTTACTTTTTCCCCTGTTCAGGTCCATAGGTAGCAAACCGTTCAAAATTCAAGGAAACAATCAACTAAAAAAATAAACCTAAGATCTCAATAAACAACTTTCTAGAACATATGAACTTCCTAGGAATGATTCTTAACACCGTTTCGGTAGCGCTTACGTAGCCGGGAAATTTTTCACTTTTGGGGAGGACTTTGGGCAAAACTGAGATACAGAGGTATTTTTTTTGGTCTTTTATCACGTAGTGGTGTCCGTATATGGTTATTTTTTTTCGTGTTGCACTGTGTAATTAAATAGGTAGACTAACCTATTTTCTTGACAGGAGCACTTGCATAAATTTGCAAAAAGAGTTTTAAGTAAAAAACAACTTAAACTTATCTGACAACTTAAATTTATATATTTTAAATTAAATCGAGCAATTTTGACTCCTCCTAGTAAATAAACAAATAAGTAAATAATTAAAAAATTAATTCACCAGCAAGAATAGTCTAGATAGTACATAGTCTAGTGTTTTAAACAAGAACTAAAGGGTAATTTTAAATACTGCAAAAACTTAAATTTACCCCACGTATGACATTTGTATGTACATATGTATGTATGTGTTTATACGAATGTGACTAAATAAAATTGAGCTGGCGTGTGTGTACATTTTCATTTGTTAGAAAATTCCCTTAAAGCATAAAATATTTATTAGTGTTGTTAACATAATATATTTGTAGGTATTTGCAATTGCTATTATTCAGTTGCTTTTATTTCTCTGTTTTTTTTTTTATTAATTTCACTAGAATTAGAGATGTGTTAAATTTTCTTAAGCACAGAATATTGACATGTACAACAAAAACTTGGTAACCAAAAACCTTAACACTTTTAACAAATAGATAACAACAAAATGTGTTGGTGTCTTAGAAAAGATATATGTATGTACACACGAGTAAAGTATTATTGTGGAGACCAAGCAGACAATGAAAGCACTTAGAGAGACAAGGATTTAAATTGCAAACTCACACATACTCACTCATCATACGCTTCAAATGCAAGTTAATATATTTAAGTGCCTGCAGATGTATGAAAGTTTATAAATTTTAATATTTGAATTGTTTTTTGTTTTGGTATTGTTTTACATGTATTAAATTTCCTTACAGTGGACAAAATGGCTAATTTAGTAAAAATAAATTGAAAATATACTTTTTTAATATTTGAATGCACAAGATATTTAAAAGAATCTAGAAAATCTATTGTGAGTTTGGAAAACTAAAAAGGTATTTTGGTAATCCTATTGACAAAGAAACTAAAAACTAATTTAAAAGTCGAATATCACCTAAGCTGTAAGAAGTAATAATCAGTTATGGGGGCAGTTTTGTTTTTTAGACTCATTTAAAAAAATAACCAAAAATAAAATTTTTAAAATAGAATGAAATATAAACAAGTAAGATTGCTATATACGCCCATGCTGAATCTTATATACCCTTTACCATAGTTATCTAAAATATTCCCTTACTCTTACTTATGTTTCCTAATTTCACATTCGGTTTTTACTTTTATGATTTTTAACTTTATTAATAGAAATATAATATAAAGATATAGAAATTTTTTTTGTAAAAAAATGTTTCATAACAACTTTTTTATAGAAAATATTTTGTATAAATTTATCGAAAATTTATTGTTAAAAATTTTATCGAAATTTTGTTGTTAAAATTTTATCGGAAATTTTTTGTTAAAATTTTATCGAAATTTTTTGTTAAAATTTTATCGAAAATTTTTTAAAAGAAATATTATCGACAATTTTTTGTAAAAATTTTATCGAAAATTTTTTGTGAAAATTTTATCGAAATTTTTTTGTAAAATTTTATTAAACATTTTTTGTAAAAATTTTATCGAAAATTTTTTGTAAAAATTTTATCGAAAATTTTTTGTAAAAACTTTATCGAAAATTTTTTGTTAAAATTTTATCGAAAATTTTTTGTAATAATTTTATCGAAAATTTTTTGTAAAATTTTATTAAAAATTTTTTGTAAAAATTGTATCGAAAATTTCTTGTAAAAATTTATCGAAAATTTTTTGTAAAAACTTATCGAAAATTTTTTGTAAAAACTTATCGACAATTTTTTGTAAAAATTTTCAAAAATTTTTTGTAAAAATTTATCGAAAATTTTATCGAAATTTTTTTTCAATAATTTTATTGAAAATTTTTTGTAAAAATTTTATTGAAAATTTTTTGTAAAAATTTTATCGATAATTTTTTGTAAAATTTTATCGAAATTTTTTTTGTAAAATTTTATTAAAAATCTTTTGTAAAAATTGTATCGAAAATTTTTTGTAAAAATTGTATCGAAAATTTTTTGTAAAAATTTATCGAAAATTTTTTGTAAAAACTTATCGACAATTTTTTGTAAAAACTTATCGAAAATTTTACTGAAAATTTTATCGAAATTTTTTGTAAAAATTTTATTGAAAATTTTTTGTAAAAATTTTATAGAAATTTTTTTGTAAAAATTTTATAGAAATTTTTTTGTAATATTTTATAGAAATTTTTTTGTAAAATTTTATCGAAAATATTTTGTAAAATTTTATCGAAAATTTTTTGTAAAAATATTATCAAAAATTATTCATAAAACTTATATCGAAAGTTTTTTGCAAAAGTTAGTACCCTCCTGCAATCTATATTGTGTTAAAATGGGGTCCCCTAATGTGCCTTTTGACTGCTCCTGGTTTACATTGGGCATCCTGTGGTCCTATCGATACCTCTATGTGTATTGCTTTCAATAAAAGCCTTTAATACAAATCAAAGCAGAAAAACCTAAACAAAAATCGGCCCCCTCAGGGGTTCCCCTGAGATCTGTATGTCCTCCATGCGATCTACTGGTCGCGGCTTAATATTTATTTAACAATAAAATCAAAGGAGAATCATTGCAACCGAAATAAATAAAACCAACTTAAAAAAATATAGGTAGGCGTGGTTTTTTGCCCACAGCCTCGTAAATGAATATTGTAGAAATTACAAAATTACACACGGAATGACAAATTTATATATATCCTTTTTCCCCTGTGGTGAATGGTATACAAATTCGTATTTGGCTGAATATGTAGTTGGTAAATATTAAAGTAAAAATGTTAAATAAGTGGGAAGCTTTAGGTAGTTGTAGACTTTGTTCTCACCAACTGACGATAGATGATTGAATGCGTTTTTTCTCGTATTCCTTTATCTGAATTTGATAGGTTAAATAGATGATGTTTCCAACTTATCACTACCCAAAGTTTATAGATACGAAGAGTGCTGTTGACGGACGTAGCTGTCTAGAAAATGTATTTC